>JASPKZ010007419.1:0-412187 GCA_030220185.1 Diploptera punctata | reverse complement strand
GGAGAACTTATATAGTATCCTGCTGGAGTTCGGAATTCCTAAAAAGTTAGTTAGACTTATACGAATATGTCTAAATGGCACAAAGAGTAGGGTTGTGTTTAGGCAAACAATTTTTGGACACTTTTGAAATCCAGAATGGGTTGAAGCAAGGAGATGCACTATCTCCTCTACTATTTAATTTTGTACTAGAGCATGCCATTAAATCTTTAGAGAATGAGGAAGGCTTACAACTCAATGGTATTAGTAAGCTGTTAGTTTATGCTGATGATGTACTATTGGCCGATAGCGAACAGATACTATTGAGTAACACTAAGAAATTAGGACTGGAAGTAGATATCAATGAAACTAAATATATGGTAACACGTAGAAATACATTATATAATGGAAATGGACAGCAAATGACAAATGAGGGAAATTTTGAGGAAGTTGCTGAATTCAAATACCTAGGAACAATAATCACAAATAGGAATGAGATGCACAAAGAAATTAAACATAGGCTCAATCCTGGAAATGCATGCTATTATGCATTGCAGAGACTCTTGATGTCCCAACTCCTTTCAAAAAATGTTAAACTGAAAATATATAAAACTATTATTCTACCAGTTATATTATATGGGTGTGAAACATGGACTCTTACTTTAAGGGAGGAAAGGAGATTACAAGTATTTGAGAATGAAGTACTTAGGAAAGTTTTTGGACCAAAGAGAGATGAACAGACAGGTGAATGGAGAAGACTTCATAACAATGAACTACATGGTCTTTATAGGAAGTCAGATATAATAAGAACAGTTAAGTCTCGTAGACTGCGATGGGCAGGACATGTTGCACGTATGGGGAATGAAAGACTTGCATAGAAGGTTCTTGTAGGAAAGCAGAGGGAAAACGGCCAGTTGGTAGACCAAGAATGAGGTGGGAGAAACTATGATTTGAGGGAAGTAGATTATACAGGGAATGATTGGAAAGCATTAGCTCAGGATAGGGATGTATGGAGAGCTTATGTCCGTGCGACCATGAACCTACGGGTTCGATAGTGCCAGTGAATAAGTAAGTTATTCTTCACCGTCAATTAAAAATAAATTCTTTTCTTTTCTTGAATCAATTATTCTTCTTGTATTAAATATACATTTTATCTTGAGAGCTCTTATTGCTTCTATGTCTGTTGAATGTTGTGTGCAGAATGAATCAATGAATAGTGTAATTCTTTTATAATTTTAAGACCATTATTACATCACATGATGGTATTTTTAAATTCTATTGGTTAATAGTTCTTTAAATATAAGGTTTAAATTGGTTTGTTAAATAAGAAAGTTAATTGTTTTAACATTCAATCAGAGTTTAGTTTGCTTTCATTTAAGAATATGAAACTATGCAGGTGTTCTTATTACAGTTATAATAGAAGGATTTATAATTTTGATAACAATTGAAGATGCCCAAGAACGTAGGCTTTGGAGGTTTGGCATGGGAAGGCGGGGCGGCAACAGCTGTAAAAACCTGAAGATAGATAGACTACAATGACTTAAAACAATTTTAAAAGCATTCTTTACAAAAACTGTTATGTAGTACAATTTCTTTAATTGTTACTGAGACATTTTTATTCAACAATAACTAACAATGAATTATTTAGATGATTTTATTTAAGTTATATTTAAATATTAAAAGAGTTTTAAAATACAAAATTATTAACTTTAACTTTTATATTCATTATAATATTAAAATTCTGCTTTACAACTGACAAGAAAATACTTACTAAGTTGCAACCACACACCATGTGCATGCGCCAACAGATGCAAAGCAGTTTACCCTATGGAATCCTGGGATGCAGCCAACATATACACGATATTTGAGATCCCGTTGCCAACCAGTCTAAAAGCTAACCTAACACAATTTAAGTGCTCTAACCTGTGAAAGAATGCAATGCCCAAAAATAGGAGTATGAATGATAAATTCTGAAGTGTATGTGTAAAGTTAATTAGTACATACTCTATGTTGGCTGCACTGGAACACGTTGGCTGCATAGAATATTTATCAGTAAATTGAATAAAACTAAAATATTTACACATCTTGAACAACTTTTCAAGCAAAATATGATTTTCAAGTGATAAGCTCTTCATTCATTCATTCATAGTATTCTGCTCAAGAGCAGGTCTTTCACTGCAAACTCAGCATTCTCCACTCTTTCCTTAACTCAGCTTTCCTTTTTGATCTGCATACAAACCATTTATTTTAATATTGTCTATCATCTGATGTCTTTTTCTGCCTCTAACTTTCTTTCTGTTGATCATTCCTTCAGCAGGCAGTTTCTTCTTAGCCAGTGGCCAATCCAATTTCTTTTCCTCTTCTTTATGAGTTCCAACATTGTTCTTCTTTCACCCACTCTGTCTAGCACATCTTTATTTCTTACTTTGTCTGTCCATTTTATATGTTCCATTCTTCTCCATATCCACATCTCAAAAGCTTCCAGTCGCTTTTCCTCATTCCGTCGTAATGTCCACGTCTCTGCACCATACAATGCTACACTCAACACAAAGCACTTCACTAGCCTCTTCCTTAATTCTTTTGCCAAAGGTCCGCAGAAAATGCTTCTCTTCTTGTTGAAAGCTTCTTTTGCCATTGCTAATCCTCTGCTTTACTTCTTGACCACAGTTCATGTTACTACTGATAGTACAACCGAAGTATTTGAAGCTCTCCACTTGCTCTTATTACAAAATTAAAAAGTGACTAACACCCACCATGTTTGATTCGTTTCAGCGTATACCGTACATTTTAATTAACTTTTAATATTTCATTTATTTAGGCGTAGCATGCACACCATGTATTAGCTTGTTAAATCCTCTTCTCTTGAAAGGAATTTTGAAAAAAAATTATAAATCTTCACCGATTCTATCCGTATTCTCCAAAAATGATCATGACCAAGATTTTATATATATATATATATATATATATATATATAAACTCAATGACACTATAACATCCATGGCCACATGGACATAAGCTCTCCATACATCCTATTCTGAGCCAATGTTTTCCAATCATCCCCTGTATAATCTACTTTCCTTAAATTGTGGTTTATGTTATTCTTCCACTTTATTCTTGGTCTACCAACTGGGCCATTTCCCTATATACATATATATATATAGTGGGGATGCACCATAGAATAGTGGTTAAGGCATTGCGCTACAAGCCGGAAGGTCGAGGGTTCGAGCCCCGTGGCACTATGGTCCTAGGGTCGACTCAGCCTCTAATGGAAATGAGTACCAGACGCTTGTTCAGCAGGTAAAAGCGGCCGTTACGCAGGGCTAACAACCCAGCTGACATCAAGTGCCGATTGTCTAGAAAAAGTGAGAGCCTTAACCTCCTATTACCCCAAGGGCCTCCTGAGGCCTGTCGTGGGATCACTTTACTTTACTTATATATCCATAGTAATTCTGCCCGAAGGCAGGTCCTTCACTGCAATCATAGCATTTTCATGCTATGCTTGCAGCTTTACTAGGGAATTGTAGGTGTGATAGCTTCCCGTTGCTTTCCACATCGATGAAGGAAGATGATGATAACGATAAGGGTGATGATGAAAATGATGATGGCCATATGATTTTGGGGACCGTTTAGGCCTTAAAGTTTTCCTGACATTTGTCTTACAGGTGAGGAAAACCCTTGATAAAAACCTCATCCAGGAAAACTGTCCTGACCGGGGATCGAACCTGGCCCGCTGCGTGACAAGGCAGCATGCTACCTCGTATATATTACACATACATACATACACACATATATAAATGTGTGTGTGTGTGTCCATTAATGCTCTGGCAGCCGTAATTCTGTTTCAATTAAGAGGTAGAAGTTATGTAGTATCCTGCAGATTTGGGAACCCCTAAACATTTAGACATATTTGAATAGGGTGCAGGTAGGCAAACAGTTTTCAGATACTTTTGAATTTCATAATGTGTTAAAGCAAGGAGGTACACTATCTCCTCTACTACTCAATTTTGTTCTAGATCATGCCATTAAATGTTTAAAGAATAATGAAGGGCTACAACTCACTGGTATTAACAAGCTGTTAGTTTATTCTGATGTAGTATTATTATACGATAGCGAGGAGAGCCAAAACACTCATTCTATTGAGTAGCGTTAAGAAATTTGGGGCTGGGAGTAAACATCAATAATATAGATAGATAGATCGTCGTTTGATTAATGTCTTTGACATCGTCCGATTCCTAATAGCCAATTTTGTCGGTCCATCCAATCTCCAGGTTGTAGATGTTTCTCCTTCATGTATAAACATATTTCCTGACTTCAGGAGGTTTTAGGTCTTCCCCTGCCTCGTATTCCCTCAGGTTTCCATTCCAAAACAGATTTTGGTAGTCGATCCTCTTCCATTCACTGGACATGTCCGTACCATCTTAATTGCTGAGTTTTAATATAATCTAAAATAGTGTCTTCATTTTCTCCTTTATAACTGAGTTCCTAATTTTTTCTCTCCTTGAATTTCTTGCTGCCCTTCGTATAAAATCCATTTCCATTGCCAAAAGTACTTATTTGTTTTTGTTGTTAATGGCCAAAGTTCTGCTCCATAAGTAATGATGCTTTTAACAATTATTGTATGATATATATTCATTCGTGAAGGTGGGATTGGATACTAGGAAGATGTACAGGTCGGTTCCTCTAAGTCTTAGAATTTAAAGCAATTAGAGGCTCTCCTTCCACTTAGCATCTTCCCTTTTACATCCTAATATATATATATATATATGGTCAAACATAGGAATTCATGATATAATGAAAATGGAGTCAATGACAAATGACGGAAATTATTAAGAGGTGGCTAATAAAACATAATCTCAATTCTGGAAACGCATTTCACGAATTCTTATCCTCCCAACTTCTCTCAAAAAACGTTAAACTGAAAATATATAAAACTGTTATTCTACCAGTTATATTATATAGATGCAAAACATGGACTCTTACTTTATGGGAGAAAAGGAGATTACAATATTTGAGAATAAAGTTCTTAGGAAAATTTTGGGCCGAAGAGAGATGAACACTAGGTGAATGTAGAAGACTACATAACAGTGAGTTGCATGATCCTTAAGGGATGCCAGATGTAATAAAAACTGTAGACTGCGATGAGCAGAACATGTGGCACAAATGTGGAATGAAAGAGGGGCATGGAAATTTCTCATAGGAAAACCAGAGGGAAAGCACCCAGTAGGTAGGCCAAGAATGAGGTGGGAGAATAACATAACCATAATTTGAGGGAGATAAATTATACAGAAGATAATTGTAAAACATTAGCTCAGAATAGGGATGTATGGAGAGCCTATGTCTGTGTGGCCATGGATCTATGGATTCAATAGTGCCAGTGAATTGGTTAGTTAATGTAATTCTTCTCCCTCATTCTTGGTCTACCTACAGGGTACCTTCCTTTTGGTTATCCTACAAGAATACCTCTTTTATTCCCCATTGTTACTCTAAGGGCCGGTTGTACCAACTCAGTATAAGTTCTGAATACATGCTATCTCAAGTATTCAGCCAAAATTGCGTTGTACCACGACAGTATTGCACCTTAGCCGGAGCATAAACTCGGTAGACTTTCTACGGTCATTCGAAGCCGATTATTGTGAAATACTCGAGTTAACTTTCCAAAATGGCAGCCAGAAACATGTCTAGAAATTTATTTCTGGATTCTGATAGTGACGACGAAGTATTATACGATATGTTTCTAAAGACCCGGAAACTCAGACAAATCAGGGGAAGACCGGATCATATTGAAAATTACAATGATGAAGAATTTTTCGTCCGCTTTCGCCTTGATCTCATCAGACATCGATTAGAACATAAAACGAAAAGGTAAGATTTTAACATTTTTCGTTTGTATTTTATTATTTCCACAATCATTGTTTAATATTTGTAGGTGATTATTTAAACATTTTTATTTAAAGAGGTATGAGCATGAATTAGCATTAATACTCGTACTTGAACCTGTAGCTTCATTAGATAATACTGTATAATACAATGCATTTTATAATAGGGGTAGGAGTTTAAAAAATAATCTTCTATGAAAGTGTGCTTTTCAAAGTATAATTGCTTTTATTTTACACACTATAATTTAACAAAACATTGAAGTGCAAATTTTGAGGTTATATTATAATGCCATTAAATTAAAATCTTAATTACAACGTTGGTTATGCCATTGACTTTAAATAAAAAATGTGTATTATGTCGTGTGCCATAACCTTTTTCTAAACTATCATAAAATTGATAAATTGTTATTATTATTATTAATCAGGATATTATCAGTAACATAACCATAGTTTTTTCAACATTCTACAGAAAAATCTCAAGGAGACCAGTTCATCTTGAAGAAGGTATGGAAGATTGTTTCGTCTGGTTTCGCTTTTGAAACGAAGCAATTACGTTCAATGTGGATCTGATCATACATCGATTACAACAGAAAGGTAAAATATTTTATATTTAGTAAAAAAATTAATAAAAAATAGTCTTCTATCCAAGTGTAATTTCTTAGGCTATATGTTACATACCCACAAAAATGTAACAAAAGAACATTGAAGTGTTAATTTTGAGATTATATTACAGTGCCATAACCTTAAAACTTAAGTTACAGTAGTGATTATGGTATGCATGTTCAATATGCAAGGTTGATTATGTTGTACTACCATGGACCTCTAAACTTATACTTAATTTCCAATTTTTCAAGCTGTTATTACATTGACACATTATTATTAAAATGCACTGGCTATTGTATGCCAAGAGACCACGTATACTTATTTTGGCTCAAGTTTCCATTAAGTGCAGTGAGAATTTTCCTAAGCCCGAGACAGACACAACGCGCATGCGCCAACAAGGTTTTATTTTCAAATTATTTCCCACCATTTACAACAAATTTTACATTTTTTCTAACAATTACTTGAACACATTTTTCTATGATATTTAACTATATACGTAACATGAAGACGTGGCAACCATATTGATTTTAAGGAATATTCTATGCAACAACAGTGCAGCCAACATAGGTTATGTACTTCAGAATTTGAGAACTTACTATTTATTTTTGGGTGTTGCATTCTTTCACAGGTTAGAGTGCTTAAATTATGTTAGGTTAGCTTTTAGGTGGTCTTTCATAAGTTAGAGTACTTAAATTGCATTACGTTAGCTTTTAGGTTTGTTAAATAGCATGTATAATGTTGGCTGCATCGCGATATTCCATAGAGTAAACTGCTTCGCGTTTGTCGTGCATGCGTGTGGTGTCTGCCTGGGACTTACGTACTCCTTCTGTCTTTACTAACTTTTGTACTTTTTTAAACATTTTCGCTTCCGACTTCACTCTGCTAATTAACTTCAAATTTGAATTCAAAATTTAAACTGGTGCTACTGTATTTTACAGGAACCAGGGGTTCTACCTATTAAGGAGGATCAAAATGGATTGCTCACCGCCAACACTTAAGTGATGGCCACAGAGCTTTCCATCTATCTAACATTTTGCAACAATACTTATAACATTTTTTTTACAATTATTAAATATTTATCTCCATACACAATTATTTCTTTGAAGTATGCAGAATCATTGTGCACATGTGTGAACGCTAGAAGAACTTATACTAGATGGTGAAGATATCTGTGAAAATTGGAATGACCAACATTCAAAAGTATATTCTCAGAAAAAGATGTTGGTTGGTTGGTTGGTATCTAATGTCGAGCACTTGATAATGAAATCATTCGCTCTCTTGCACTCCAATATTTAGCAGAAAGGCTGGTCTCTTCTACAAAAGCTGGACAAACGGAGGAGATGGTTTCTTTCCATATCCTCATTTAAATTGCAAAAAGGGCATTTAGGTGAATCTGTTATGCCAATTCTGTGTAGGTGTTTATTCAAGCAGTCATGTCCCGTTAGCAGTCTGAATGTTGCTACTGCAGATTTTCTTTGTAATGTAGTAATGTCAATGGCAATTTTCTTAAGTTTACAAAATCTTTTATATCACATCCAAAAATTTACAAAAGTTGTAATTCTATGTGACTCCAAAGCAGCCATTCTTGCTATAACACGAGACACAACACCCAAAAGCATCAAAATTATCGAATGTCACAAAATGATAAAACATTATCTCGTCTACATAAAAAAGTTGTACTTCAATGGATTCCGGCCCATTGTGGAGTGACAGGCAATGAAATAGCCGATTTTCTAGCCAAGAAGGGTAGCAAAATTGTTTCAAACCCAACTTCTGCTCCAGTTTCCTTTCACTCTATCAAAGAATTATCTCAAATAAATACATCAATAAACTCAGAAAAAGATGTTCACTCAGTTCATTTTGTAGGTTCTGATGGGACAGGTTAGTGTATATCAGATTAGTATATGCTTCATTAAATAATATGCAAATAATTTATTTTAAGTTAGGAAGGAGGAAAAGTTGGTGTATATCCATTTCTAACAAATGTTTGGGGATGTATTGAAGTTTGGTCGCAGCTACATTCTTCCATCTAGTGTCAATTCTTTAAATTTTCTGTAGAACTTCTTTGTGATTCCATCTAGTGACAACTCTATAAACTTATGCTCATGCACATGTTTCACTGTAGGACACAAAAATTAAGGGAAGGTAAACTAAAGTTTTTCCGGCTCAACTGCACTTCTACAAGCACTTGATTTTCAGTTATATTGTAAACTATAGCTCTTCCTGGCTAATATATTTCTACTAACATTACGTTAATAGTTGAGGAACTTTTCAACGATTTTTAATAACATTATTAGACAATATTTGAAGTATATATTAAGATATAGCAATCACAATAGTATGATGCGCTGTTATTCAATATTGTCATGCTGCGTATTTCTGACATCCACAAGAGGAAGTGTAATTACCTAGTCTCTAATTTTCTATTGCTGTTGGGTTATCGCTGGTTGGCTCCAATATGAGGGAGTGATAAGTGATTGACCACCCCTTTTATAATAACCTTTTTGGGTAATTTTAAATAGTATTAATAATATATTTTAAACATAGATTGGGAGATTTATTGCAAATATTTGGTCATTTAAAAATTTCATTTTGCGACGATATAGTAACCGAGGATGATAATCGATATGTAGTTTGATTGTGGGTTATCGCTGGCTCTATAAACTCTGGCGCATGCGCAACTGTTGTTCTATAGGACTTTGAAAATATTTCACGCTAGTTTAAGTGCAAGTTTTTTTCCATTTTTCCTACATAACAATTTATGTGGATGCTCAAAGCTTATGAACTTACTCGTAGATGACGAGTATCGTGTGCTATTGGAATAATCAATCTTCACAATAGTTCCCAAGCATGCTTTTAAAGAAAGGAAATAATTATTATTGATAATCTAATTTGGTGTATGTACAATAACTTTTCCTTCTTAACCAAAACAAAATAAAATAGTAGTTATATTGTGAAAGATTGTCATACAATAGCACAGTTAGTCTTGCCATATATTGACAAAACCTTTTTGCATGCACATATGCACCACAGCTCTGCTGAGAACTTAGAAGAAATGAGTGAGAGATTTTATATACATAGATAAATATATAAGAAATATAAAAAAAATGTTTTAAGAATCGTTACAAAATGTTGAAAACAGTAGGAAATGTTAGTAGAAATGGAAAAAGTAAATAGTGTAACAGTGTCATATTAATGTTGTATGGTATAGCATAGTGGGTCATAAACTATAGTTCAGCCATCATAGATTTAAGCAACTTTCATTGTAGCTATTTGATAAATGGTGACCTTTATTACAGCATAAGTCAGTTTTGGAGATTCTATGCCTCTAGTCCACCTGCATTAGTCACTGTTCAAACAGAATAGCCAACTTTGCCTTATGGTGCACTGCAAGTTTGCGTACACCAATTTAGTTTATTAGATAATATGGCTTCCCATAAAGAAACCTCTAATTTAATTAAAAGCGAGTTAATAAGAAATGCCATAAATTATAGCAACTTAACGTTTGTATGCAATTGCCCAAAATGTTGTATTTGTATAACATGTTCTGGTATGAACTGTGAAAACATTATATGAGAATTAGAGGTGAGTTGTAATCCAATACATCCATAATGAGAATAATGAAACTTGTTAATACAGTAATCATGAATAAAATAATGTGTACCAGTAACTGAAAGGGAATCAAATTACAATGCATAAAGTAATGTAAACATATCAATTGTTGCTACACATTATGTTTTTCTTGGAACATTCTTTTTTTAATATAGCAGAAAATAAAAATTTTGCCCCTTAGCTTATGACGTCTGAGAAATTACAATGTTATTAAAGTAGTAGAATCCACTAAAAATATTATGCATTTGTTCTATAGTCTATATTTGATGGTGAATAAATATTAGTCACTTTTGATTATCTGATAAAATCATAAACATTTTTTTTTTTTTCTAGAAGGCTTGCTGGGATATTACATCGCTTCATTCCCGAATGTCACCGAAGACTTGGACTGCATGCACATAAAAGACCAGTTCTCCAGGATAGTACAATACTGAGGAACATACAAGGAATAAAAGTGTATGATGTGCAGTTAAACATTTTAGATATTATTGTTTAGTTGTTTCTTCACTCACCTCATACTTCTTAACTCCCAAGCAGACTCGAGTTTTCTTCACTTCATTTGTGATATTCTCAATGTTGTATTACATTCACAACTGATGTCCAATGGCCTCCTATCCTGCAGACTGACCTCCGCGCCATCTGATGGCTGACCGACGAACTTCCAAATCAATCCCCTCTCCTTATCACCGGGTTATTTCAAAATTCATAGTTGTGTTTTTATTCTTGCATATATAATTTTTTTCCCAAATTGTGAGTTCCTTCGGTTTTTCCAATTGTTTAAGTAATTTTGTTTTGGTTTCTATTCTGTGTTTTTCTGACCAGGCATCTACAGCTATTGCAGATTTTTCTGTTTCTCCATTTTTAACATTTCTGAGGTGTTCCTTTAATCTTGTATTTAGATTCCTTTTTGTTTTTCCTATGTATATCTTTTCACAATCTTTACAATTAATTTGATAAATTCCCGATTTTTTGCAGTCTTCAATCTTTTCATTTTTGTTGTTTTTTAAAAAGATTGAAGATCTAACACATGACTAGACAAATATTTAACAATTGTGCATTGAAGACTCAGTTTGAAAAGGAGTAAATGTTCTTTAGTATAAATGGAGTAGAGAGTCAATCATAAGCATCATCATTACCAGTACTATGGTCCATAAGAGCCAGGATCCCCTGATATATACGTCCAATTTTGATTCCCCAACCCATATAAAGGTTTCTATTATTATTTTATAAACTGTACATAACCACTGATTTAATATATTATCTTGTATATCAGCAAATTAAGTTTTCACCAATGTAGACAGATTTTTTTGAAGCTGTAATAGTATTTTTAAAATGCAATAGGAAGTATCATTAAGAAGTTTTGTTTAATAATTAAGACATTTTGTCTGTACATTCTTACCTCTTATGGTTGTTTTTGTCAAATATATGTTTCAAGGCTTCTGAGCCCCATCGTCAGCAATTACAGACTGTAATCAGAAGCCTTGAAACATATGTTCAACAAATACAACCCAAAGAGGTAAGAATGTACAGACAAAATGTCTTAATTACTGTAATATGTTTTCTGCTGCTAATTTTCATTAAGTCTTTACAAAGCCTTTACTTGGAGGGGAAAGGCCATTCAATTTTGCTCCAATGTAGGCTGAGATTATGTTACGAGCCTGAAATCTTCAGACTCGGAATCCATGACTCTAAGTTTCTCCCAGAAAACTTTTTGTTTTCTAGGATTCATCCATCCTAATAATATATCGACCCCAGCCAGATTTTAACCCTTGACTCTTGGGACGAGCAACTTAATCCCCAGATCACAAGCCGGATATTGAGAATATATACTATTTTATAATCGTTTTGTTAGAATCATATAAGCAGAATTCAGTAGTTTATGTTTTTCTCTTCAAGTTTTTTTTAAGCTTTCTGTCACAAAAAAAAATAAGATGACTGCAAATTAAATTTCCTTGTGAGAAAATAAGTAAATATGTTCCAGGTAACTGCCATTAATAATATTCACAAATGCAATCCTAATAGGCAGGTTGTAATTCTATATATTAAATGTTTGTCTCATGATATTGGTCAAATTATGTGTAGTTTTACTGTACAGATAGAAATATTGTAAATGCATTATAAATTCTCACATGCCTGTGCTGCACCCTCTCTTCTAGCCACTATTATGCCATGACTTACTTGTTGTAGTCAGAAATCCAAAGATTCATTCATTCACCTATAATGAATATCCATCTATAGTAATTCTGCCCGAAGGCAGGTCCTTCACTGCAATCATAGCATTTTCATGCTATGCTTGCAGCTTTACTAGGGAATTGTGTAGGTGTGGTAGCTTCCCGTTGCTTTCCACACCAGTGAAGGATGATGGTGATGATGATGGTAATGACAAGGATGATGATGATGGCTATATGATTTCGGGGACCGTTTGGACCTTAAAGTTTTCCTGACATTTGTCTTACAGGTGAGGAAAAACCCCAATAAAAACCTCACCCAGAAAAACTGCCCCGACCGGGGATCGAACCCGGGCCCGCTGCGTGACAAGGCAGCACGCTACCTCGAGACCACAGCGGTGGACATAATGAATATAAATTATCTGAAATGTATTTATACATCTGCAAAGAAAGTGTTTATTTAAAGTTTTATTTGTAATATACACCACGGCTATGGTCTCGGGCTAGCATCACTGTTTTGTTTGCAGAGGGCCTGAGTTTGATCCCCAGTCATGACAGATTTCCTGGATGATGGTTTATATTGATGGTTTCTCTGAACCCGTACGACAAATGTTAGGAAACTTTAAGGCCTAAACAATCTGTGATCATCATATTCGCCAGGTTTAGTATGAATGTGAGTGAATTGTGCATCTTGTCTTAAATATTTGTGTTGTCTTGGGGCAGGTCCTGGATTGGAGGTCCTCAGTAACCATGTGTGATCCAAAGTCTCTCTCTCTCCCAACCTATAAGATATGAGGTTAAATTACAATAGAGAAGAGAAGATCTGTATAATATATGTGTGTGTTCCAAAGCCACCTGGTGCACCTTTCATGCTTTGGGTTTCATCATATTATGTAGAAAAATAGTTTAATGTGGTCTATTTTTATTTTACGTAGGTGATGTTTACTTTTATTGTGTATAATATAAGCATGTTGAATATCCATTGTATAATTTTTTATAATAAAGTAATGTATGAGTAATATATTTTTATTAAATGTACATAACTAGTACCAATAAATTACTCCTCAGAAGGTTGTCCCTAAAGAAAATCTGAAATCTACTGTCTTATGATTGGTTGTTTCACAAAGGACTACAGTTTCTATCAATAACAAATTTGTCAAAAATATGATAGAAAATTTGAGATGATATAATTATGTTAAAAACATATAAACGTTCAAATTTGTTTTATCTGCATTATGTTAGTTCAAATTGTGAAAGAAATCAATCATAAAATACAAATGAAAAAACGTATAGTGGTGGTCTTTAAGTCGACCATCAAAAATTTACTTTAAAAGCAGTCTTCTAATAGGGGATATCTCCTCATCCTGAATACAATCTGGACCTTTACACCATAATTGGAAAATGTTAACATTCTTCTTCTTTATTAGGAATTTCTTTATAATACAGTAGTTTTTTCTACAACCCATTGTAAATTTTACTCCTCCATAAATCCCTATTCTCTGCATCACACTCTGTTATCCTCTCGACACTATACTCCTATTATGCACTCCTTGAATTCACTTTCTTTTGATCTCCCTTTTCTTCTGTTGCCCTCCGCTTCAAGATTTAATATCATCATAGGATCCTGTCATCTGACATTCTCTTTGTGACCAAACCATTTCAGTCTTCTTCAATAACTTGTGGAATGTCTTTTTGAACATCCATTACTTCTGTGATTTTAGCATTTCTAATTTTGTCTCTTTTTGAATTTCTAGAAATCCTCCTCCAAAATTGCATCTGTCGCCTATAGTTTATGTGCTTGCTCTCTGCTTAATGCCCAATATAGTATAGGGATTTCCAGCCAACCTAGACTCTGCCTGTCACAAGCCAGGAGAAATGGGGAGTGATGGAGGAATAACACCTCTTTAAAAAACCAGGGTTCATTCTGGCCTGGATGATAGTACTTTGTGACAGCTCCTTGCTAGGATACGGCAACTGCTGCCTTGTAAGGATATGTTGGTTCGTCAAAGCCTAGAGGAAGGAAACCTTGAACAAAAATCATCTGGTCCTCCAGGTTGAGGATTATAACAATGGCCCAGCTCCCCATTTTATGGAAAAAAATTAACTATGCTAAAGAAATTGATGTGAAGAAAATATCAACATCTGAATATAATTTATTGCAAGCACATTAATACTACTGAGTTCAGGTAAGATAATTTATTTGAGCAGAGGTTGCTGTTACTAATTTAACTATCATTTAAATATGTACAAATTGAAGACTAAACTCATATATCAATAGCTATCATAGAAAGATTCTGAATTTACAAACCAAATGTCTTGCATAGTTGCCTAAATAGGAAAAAAAATGTTAATATTTTTATTCTCAATTGTTGTATTATTAGATTTCAATGGGATACAGGATTTAAATAACTACTATTCTACCCCTCTGGCACACAGTGACAAGAATATAGCCTTCATTAGGTTTATTACATAATATGAGCAAATACAGGCAGTAAGACATTTATAAACTTATCAAAAGCATCGGCGTTGGTTGGAAGAGAGAGAGAGAGTCATCTTACAGAGGATCAGAATATATAGTCATAGGAATAATCCTTTCCAAGTAATTGTGATTGGTTTCAAAGAGTAGTTGTATGCAGAAATTTCACTATTTTATAATACAGTAAAGAGATCTCAACACAGAATGGACAAAAATTTAATAAAGCAACTTCATTTTGGAAAAAATGCAATAATACAAAAAAACATACTAACTTAAAATTAACAGAAATTCACACTGGGCTATTTTTATGCAGTTTATTTCTAGTGTGCCTACATGTAAAAAAAATTGAGATTCTTATAATTGGTCAATTTCCAACAAAATAGACATAGATTACATAGAAAAAAAATAACAAAATAACCAAATAGGTTTATATATAACATAAGACAATTTACTTGCCTTCAGTCATCTGATGACTATCTTAAATTAAAAATTCAGTTAATCAAAAAACAAATCTTGGTACTTATAATAGCTATTTATAGCTAGAGCGAGGAATTATATGAAGAAAATTATAAGAAAATATGAAATCATAAAGACAAAATATGAAAATTATGACACAAAAATATAATGAAGCTACTATTTTCTAAACTTTTTACATATATTTATATGCATAGACGCACTACGACTTATAAGTGTACATACAGCACAAACAGAACTTATTTATAGCACAAGAAATCAAAATGTTCACTGTATTTTGATTATAATTTTTCATTATTTTTGACCCAATATAAAATATCATATTCATGATCTGAAACAATTTTAATGGATCATACCATAGCATAGTTGTATAAGGAAACGTGGTACAAACAGGGAAGTCGTGAGTTCGAGTCTTGATATGGTCAAGATTTTTAGCTGGACCAGACCTTCTGATGGCATTGTAGACCTGGGATCGACTCAGATCCTAATGGAAGTGAGTACTATATGCATGTTCTGGGCACAAATGTAGCCATCAGGCAGATCTGACAACCCGGCAGACATCTAGTGCCTTTTGTCTAGAAAGATGGAAAATTCAACATGCCACTACCCCAAAGGCCTCCCAAGACTGTAGTGGAATTATTTCATAAATCAAATCTGAGAGTTTATATATAATACAATTAATTAATGTATTGAATGATTTTTAATTATGAAATTTAAACATATGCAAGAAACAAAACATTGCAACCCAAACTAACAAGTTTCCATGAAATATAGCACTGACAAAGTTTAGAGTAGGTACCGGTATAGTTTGGGTTATTGCTATCTTTACATTGCATGAAGATATTAAATTCATGTAGATGCAAATGTAACAATAACATTAAATTGGATGATTTAGAATACAAGTAAACCATTCCAGTATGTCATATTTGGAGAGACAAGATGTTAAAAGTTATTAGTCCATAATTGAATCTAGGGATTGTTTCAGAACTCTCTTTGCAATTACAGTTACATTTAATATTGAACTATAAACATGGTGAAATGTAGTTAGAATTATTTTAACGTTAGTTTTTTTGTATATATGAAATAGGTCTTGCATAGTGTCTAGTCTTGGTCTACTTGTGCTATGAACAATCAAATTGTCAATTATTAATTTTGTTCATAACACATAGATAGGATTTTTTTTTAAATATTTTGTGATAGTAAACTATACAGCCTATCTGTCAGAATTGTTTTGCAGAATGAAAAATTATGCTCAACATCACATGATGTTATGGGAGGATACTCGTATCATGCTATATTTGATACTTTGATGTAAGTGAGAAAAATGCTGGCCTAACCTACATCAACGTTACTAATTTCACAAAGCACTGCTTCAAGTTTCTTACATTTCAATTCTGTAATCTGTTCACAGAGTAAAGACTGTCCTCAGGTAGCAAGAACGAACTGACAGCTACCTGACTACAGAAAATTCCAATATTGTTATTCTACTTATTCATTTAGGCTCATGATCTTGTTCTGGGGGACAAAAAACTCCATCGAACTTGACACTCTGTGACTCATCATCCAATTATTTGCTTTTATAAAGATACTGATAAATTTTCACTTGTCTACCACATTACATTGTCAAAAATTACACAAATACATTCATTTCAAAAATATTTTAATGAATTCCTAGAACTTTTATTGAAAAAAAAATATCGGAATTTGAAAGTTGAAAAATATGGAGGAGTATGAAATTTTCACTAAAATATGAACATTTTGTTAAAATATTATGAAATATGAAGTTTTTTGTTGGTCTTATTTGATTCTGCATATCATAAAATGTAAAGATACTTAACCTCAGCGCTCTCTGACAAATAGTTTAAAACATGAAATTTTATAAAATTCCTCTCTCTATTTATAACAAATATGAGAAAGTTTGAATTTCATATAATTAAACATCGCATTACTTTTTAAATTTTGGTGTGTGCGTGTATTATACCGTACATATATTTCACAAAACTATTACTACGTGTAGGCCTAATTACATTGAATTGTTATAATATTAAACAAACTTCAAAGAAATAAAAATAATATTAAAATGAATAGCACGAAAATGGAAACCAACCCAATTTATTTAAGACTTTTTAAATTTTGGTGTGTGCGTGAATTATACCGTACATATATTTCACAAAACTATTACTACGTGTAGGCCTAATTACATTGAATTGTTATAATATTAAACAAACTTCAAAGAAATAAAAATAATATTAAAATGAATAACACGAAAATGGAAACTAACCCAATTTATTTAAAACTACGTACATATACACTAATTTATAATATTGAAAATAAACTATAATATAGTATAAAATTAATTATATCAGAATTGAAAACATTGATGCAGTATGGATAAATAATGAAAGCAGACGAATTTTTGCTATGGGAAATAAGAAAACATAAGAAAGATGATGCGCGGATACCCAATTCAGCCAACATAATACGGAGGGAAATTGGAATTCATTACCAACATAACTGAAAAGTTAAGTTAAAACCGGTATACGCAACTGGCGGTTAAAAGCAGGTGGTACAACGCATATTGACGTTGTACTCCTGCTAGCCTTAAGCGTCAGATGACTAACTTGGGAGTTAACCTGAAGTTCGTACAACCGGCCCTAAGTCTGCATGTGAGTGGCTCCGCCTTCCTATGACGTCGAGAGTATTCTTGAAACCAACTCTCGCTCAAAACTCTCGTTTTGGCCACGCCTTACTCACTTTTAAATGTCAAATTCATAAGTCGGCAGTATACCTGTCTTTCGCTTTGTTCTGGTCCACAGTAGAAATGGCGGAGTTCCAAAAGTGAATAATCTTTTGGGTTTGGAGGCACAGAAGTTAATAGAAGATGTGGAAATTGAACAAAATCTACGGGATCAAGCGAATCGCCGTCGCCGCCTGTACTTTCAGGATATTCCCCGATATACAGGTAAGTCATGTAATATATGCTGTATGATTCATTATATTTTAACTTTTTCAATATGCATCGTGAGACTTCTTAAAATCTAGTGTTGTTTATTACAAACGTGTATGGAAATACTATATAAACCGATTACAAATAATTCATGTAGAGAAATAAAATATCACTCTCGTGTATAATCATTAACATGATCGTTTTTTTGTTTGTATATTACACGCAAAAAAGTGAAATTTTTATTAACTCCGGTCACATAACGAACAAAATTGGATAATAATTAGTAATTCAATAGTACGATATATATGTGTATGTATATATATATATAATATAAGGAAAATGCAAATAATGAAACATCTTCATTCAAACTACTGTAGTAGAAATTAATATAAACAATATTTCTATTAATTTTTTAATACTTAACATTATTATTATTTAATTTAAAGAAATTAACTTCATTTCGTGTGTTTTTGTTGGGACAAAGTTATAAAAACGCATGAATTAGTTTATGTGAATAATATGCAAGCAATTTATTTTTGTTAGGTTCGGAAGAGTGTAATGGGTGTATGTCAGTTTCTCATAAACTGTTTGGGAATTTATTAAGAAGGTTAGTTATTTCGATTTCACATTTCATATCCTGCCCCCTGGTGAAGGTTACATTAAACATTCGCGCATGTGCAGTGCGATTCTGTAGAACGTTATTCATTGAATAGATGAGAGTCAAATACTCAAGTTTACCCATAATTTGGGCTTCACTCTTTAAATTATGCACATGACAGATTAACTCGATAAAATGCTTAATTTAATTTTATGCGAAATCCTCGATTCAGGAACAAATACTTAATCAAGGTGTGGCCAGACAACTAGTAAATTTATTATGGCATAAATATTGTGTCATACCAATTGTGAATTTATTTCAATTTGTTTATTAATTCTATTCACATGAAGTATGCAGCTTGTAGTGGCAGACCTCCCAGGCATCATCCAAAGTACTAGTGTCACCTGTCATCAGAAAAGTATCCACCTCTGTTGCAGAATTGAAACTACAATTTATAACATTCCATAATGAAGATGAGGTTCGTCATCTCCATTAGGAATTTCATAGAATGGCTTGTTTCCTCCGTGGTGTAGTTGTATTCATCGATGGCACACATATAAAAATACTGACTCCTGGAGAAGATAATCCCGAAATCGTCAGACATAGCTTGGGCGTATTCTCCTTCAACTGTCCGGTATGTACAAAAACTAGTTAAGCAAGTATTTTTGTGTTATTATTATTAGTTTTATTTCACTCCCTCTCTCCATGCGCAACAGGCCTAGAAGGCCCTTATGCTCTTTAATTGACATCATTAGAGTTGTAATTCAAAACTGATAATGAAAGATCCAACTAATTTTTTTTAGCAAGCTTTATTTTTAGAGTTCAGGTTCTTCTACGTGTCGTAATCTACGACATGTGATCCATGGCTTCAGTTGCCTCTGATCAGTATTGTAAGAAAATTGAAATAAAGCCATTAGTTGCACTGTCTTAAATATATAGCACATAAAAGCAGAAATCCAAGCAGCATCTGTGAACCATTTTAGGTGAATACTTGATTTATGATGCTTTTTTACCTAAATAATTTGTGCCAAGTAGGAGATTTTGTAGACCAATATCAGTGAGAAACATTTTTGAAAATGTATTGTGTTAATATTGTTCTAGATTACTACCTCATACCATTTATCCCAAAACATAACATAGATTTTTGCATAAATAACAAATAAAATATAACCATATTTTAATTTTTTTAATGTTTTTATTAAATTTACACTTTCCAAACCTTAATTTTTTCTTCTTAATTAATCTAGGTTGGAAAGTGTTAATTTAAATAAAACTTCAAAGTATGAAGCTTTACCGTTCAAAAGTAATGTATAAATTCTCAATAAAAAGTACTTCTGAATAAAAGATTCCAATTGGAATGATGGTATTGATGGTCTTCGGACAAACGAGAATTGTATAAGTAGAAAGAAATGTTGACATTCTTACTCGGGTGCTCAGATGGTGTAATTGGTATTGTACTAATGTACAGAATCAGAGATCCAGGGTTCAAGTCACAATTCAAGCATTATTTTTTTCTTTCTTTATTAAGGTACAAGTAAATTTACAGAAAAAACTGCAACTTAAACTAGCATGAAATATTTTCAAAGTCCTATAGAATAACAGTGTGCATGCGCCAGAGTTTGAGAGGCCACCAAATAACCCACAATCGAACCATATTGATTATCATCCTCGATTACAATCCATCGCTATGAAATTTAAATAACCAATATTTGAAATAAATCCCCAAATCTATGTTAAAAAGATATATTAATAATATTAAAAATTACCAAACGTTTATTAAAAATGGGTGTACACTTACTTATCGCTCCCTAATGCTGATCCAACCTGCGATAACCCAAACAGCGCAATAGACAATTCATAGACTAAGTAATATACTCTGTGGAGAAAATAGCAGTTAGCATCACAATATTTCTAACAGTGTCATAAAATTGTGATTTGCACATTTAAATAAATACTTCGAAAACTGTCTAATAATGTTATAAAAATTGTTTGAAAAAGTTTAAAATATTAGGAAATACAAAATAAGTGCTATAGTTTTTACAATAATATAACTGAAAAATCAAGCGCTAGTAAAAGTGCAGTTGAGCCAAATTTACTTCCAATAAAACAATTGACGAAACCATCACAATTTTAACAGCAATGACAAAACTGAAGTGCTTGTAATGGCTATGAATAAAAAATTAATAGTTTTTCGTTAGGAACGGCATAGTTTATAGTAAGAATTTTGAATATGAAAAATTGAATATATATATATATATTATAGATATAATCAATTGAGTTGGTGTTTATCTTGATGAAAATCCATATTAATTAATTAAATAAAAATAAAACTTAGTTTCATTCAATTTTCATATTTATTAAGATATAATTCAGTGACAGCTGTTTCGGTAACATGTCTGAAGAAAGTACAGTGTACCGAAACAGCTGTCACTGAATTATATCTTAATAAATATGAAAATCGAATAAAACTAAGTTTTACTTTTATTTAATTAATATATATATATTTATTTATTTATTGCATTGAGAGTTGCTTTTTATATCTTGGATTTTTTTTTAATTTTCAGGCCATTGTGAACTTCACTATGGAATTCATAAACATCGTTACAGGCTGGCCAGGATCTGCACACGACAGTCGTATGTTCAAAAGTAGCATGATCTGTGGCCAATTTGAAGAAGGAGAAGTGTCTGGCATTCTCCTGGAAGACAGTGGGTATGCGTGCCATCATATTTTAATGACACCTCTCCTCAACCCACAAAAACGAGCTGATTTCAATTATAACTCAAACTTGAAATGACGACGACTGTTATAGTTTGCAACAACTGTGTTACACAATATAAGCGAGGAGGGCAAACGATGCCGAAATAGAGGATCTGCCACCAATAATGCTATTCCAGTTGTGAATGATGTTTATGATTTGCCAAATGGATTGACAGCCAGAAGGGCTCTAATAGATGTCCACTTTTAATAATAAGTAAGGTGAATACCGAGTCATCCTTCCTCATAACTGGTGTTCTATTTGAAGTAGTTTTGATATTTCACGTATACCATCGTCAGCTTTTCCAGACTGTTGAAATTTAAGTTGTCAGCTCTGGACATCGAGGGAACGACAATGTTAATTTCAACATTCTGGAAAAGCTGACGATGGTATACTTTATATACAGACACTAGTTCAAATAGAACACAACAAGTTATGAGGTAGAATAACTCCGGATTTACCTTATTTGTTATTAAGAAGGACCTAATAGAGTTACTTACTTCCCATTGTATTTTTACTTGTAATTTTAGGATTGTGATTGAACAAAATTAAATGAACACTTTCTTTTCACTACACTATCATGTATTGTGCATTTTTTTTGTCTTCTATACTTCCTCTGCTGTAAGGCTGTGAACATATTTGTGTTGTGTATATAGACCATTATGTGTTAAAAATGCAGATTTCCTCGTCTAAATTGTTGGTGCATCTGTAACACTATATCATTTTGTCTAATCTTAAATTTTATTTGTTCTAATATGTAATTTAAATAGGGCCCTATTCCATGTGACATATCAGCTATAAACTTGTAATTGTCCTTTAAGTCACTAACACTATCATTTATTGGATAACATAAGTTAAAATGCGTGCACATTTATTCACATTTCTGGTATAGCCAATTGTGAACATGTTTATTTAATTCAGTTTGTTTGTTTTATGTCCCGCACCATAGCTGAATGGTTAAGGCAAGATGCTTTGTCAGAGAGTTACCGGACTTGCGCTGGTTCGGGTCTCCATGGGGGAAAACATTTTTTCTTGTGATTTTGGCCAGTATTGGGCCATTGCTCACTCAGCATCATGAGGCATTTGGGTAGCTACAATAAGTAGCGGCTCCAAGTTCAGAAAATCAGCTATAATGACTGGGGGACCTGACATGCTGACCAATCCTACACTGGGTGAATGATCTTCTATCTCTGTGATCAACTCATGTGGAAGTGAGTCCAACAGCCAGCTAGTAGGCCAAGAGCCTTCTAGGCCTTTCAAGCCATGGGTTTTTTATTATTTTATATTCCGTTAAGTGAGTCAAATAAGTTATTACATGTTACCTCATAAAACTCCGTGATCTTCACAGGACTGGTTTCTGAAGCTATTGCTTGTATCATCAGCCAAGATTCCATTAACTCTATAGTCTGAGTTCTGGTTGACGATAGAGGAAATAACTTCAGAAACCGGTCCTGTGAGAATCACCAGGTTTTATGAGGTGAGATGTAATAATTTGACTTACTTAATTTATTTGCCTGATAATGTAAATTCCCATCATAAAATTTCATTAAAGTAATTTAGATTTGATTAAGTAGGTAGATCCTTGGCAAGCTTTATTGTTTTGTTATCTTGTTTTCCGTAAGTTGGGTATGGAAACTTAAAAGCCTTATGATCCATCCATCCATAGTAATTCTGCCCAAGGGTAGGTATTTCACACTGCAATCATAGCATTTTCATGCTATGATTTGCTAGGTAATTATAGGTGTGGTAGCTTCCCGTTGCTTTCTTTCCACATCGGTGAAGGATGATGATGATGACCGGATGATATTTGGGGACTGTTGGTCCCTAAGCTTCCTGACATTTGTCTTACAGGTGAGGAAAACCCCAAAAAAACCTCTCCCAGGAGCTTGTCCCGACCAGGAATTGGACCCACTGCATGACAAGGCAGCACGCTACCTCGAGACCACAGTGGTGGACACGATGAGGTATTATATTCTAAAAATGTGTAAATAGTAATGTTTCACAATAATATATAAGGTATTAGTGTTACAAATTTGTGTGTTTATGTACATTGATAGCTGTGTAATGTTCATGTATGTAAATCCATATTGATTCTTGTATATAATTGTTATGAGTAATTATGAATGCTGATAATAATAAAAAGCAATGTTTTCAAATGAAACATATTTTGTATTTATTTCAGGTGTCATATATATTAATTCCACAATAAAATATAAGTATGGACTGTTCTTTAATTTCATTTTCCTGCATTGTCCAAGTACTAGAATTCACTTCTGTTTCTTTTATCATGACATACAAAACTCATGTCCACCAAAAACAGATGTTTATTTCCAATATGCAGTTCCCTAAGATTCATCCAAATATCCTCCCATCTAAACCTTCCTAATGGTATTTTCTCAATAAAATAAATACATTTGTCGCTATAAGTTTTATAAGTTTGTTATGGGTTGATCATGTAGATTGAATAGACAGTAGAAGAAATTTTTACTGGATTAAGTTCGTTGAGGAAAAGGTTCAGTGGAGGGCTTTAGTGAATGTGCCATTTATCTTATGTATTTCATAAAGCCCTAGAGCTTGCAATATAAGTAGTAAAACCAATCAGCTATTCAAGGGGACATATTTGAAAAAATCATGTTGACGTGAGGATGAGGTAAAACAGTAAACTGAAATGATGTTTCATGCAATGACTACATATTTTAAAGATGGTTGTTTATATAAATGCCCTTATAGGACTGTAGGGCAAAGTAATTGGGCATATATATAATACATATAATGTTTCATTTTTGGTTTTGATATAAATTTTAGAATAACACTGATAGAGTATCAAAGTTTATAAATTATGACTATAGTCTTGTATCAGGAGAAGCATTAATGACCATAAGGAGAAGAGACAATACTAATAATTTACATAACATGGTGATTAAAGATTTGTGGTGAATTACAGCAATAATTAATACATAGTTACTTAACAGTGTTTCTATAAACGGAAAAAACTGCACTTAAACTAGCGTGGAATATTTTCAAAGTCCAATAGAACAACAGTGCGCATATGTCAGGTTTTATATAGCCAGCGATAACCCACAATCTAACCACATATCGATTATCATCCTCGATTACTATATGTCGCTGTGAAATTTAAATTACTAATATTTGCAATATTAAGAGAAAATAGCATCATAATATTGTCTACCAGTGTCATAATATTGTGATTTGCATATTTAAATAAATACTTCAAAATTGTCTAATAATGTTATAAAAATTGTTTGAAAAAGTTTAAAGCATTAAATAATGTTAGTTAATACAGAAGAAGAGTTTACGACAATATAAATGAAAAATCAAGCGCTAGTAGAAGTGCAGTTGAGCCCTATACCATATGTATATTTTTTACCATAATCTCAACCTTGAGGTTATGGAAAATAAAATGCACCATCAAAAATTGATTAATAACTTTGTATTTATTTGATGTATTTACATAACGTGGTGATGGTAATTTCTTACCATGTTCTTAAAATATTATCTTCATAGTGTAATTTTGATAATGGTTTTCTATTAACAATTACAACAATAAATTAATACATAGTTACCTATCAATGATTTTATAAACCATAATAATAAATTATTATTTTGCTACAATTTCGACTTTTAAGGTTAGGCCTACAAAATTATTAGGACCTATAGTATTACCTGTTATGCATAAAGGTATACCTATTATCCATAAAGATAACATAATAAAATAAAATAGACCATCTCAAATGGATCACTAATACTGTTTTTAATTTGATATAAAATAGATCACGTATATTATATTAATTTGGTTTGTTGATATCCCATAACGTACATATAACGTACGCTTTTCTCCATCACAATACACATGTATAAAATATAAAAGCTGTGGAATGTTACAATTTGACCTTTTATACTTTTCTTACTATATTTATCAATAATATAAGCCTATTCAGATAACTAATTTTATAAGGGATAACTGGGCAATATATATTTTTTACTTTCATTGTTGGACATTTCTATATGTAGGAAATCCTAATTTTGCCATGAATACGTTTTGATTACACACATATATTGTATGTTTAACCTCAATCAGATTCTATTTCCTCATTTTTGTAATAAGTTTAATTTATTTTAGGCAAACAATCACATTCCCATAACCTATACAATTGCAGACGATTTTTAAAAGACGCCATATTTCACAATATCATATGGATTATTTCTCTATGCATTTTTAAAATCATTGCCAACATACGCATTTTTCCATCTCGCCTGAGATAGAGATAAGATCGGATGAGATGGTTTCAAGAAAACCATCTCTCACTCTCGTGGTCAGACTCAACTTACGAAAGTGAGAGAGGTGGGGGAGAGGAGAGTTGGTTTCAAGAATACCGGCCTTAAAATTCAAAACATTTCACACATTCCAAATAAAATATGCGAGGAAATATTTACAAATATTTAAGCGAAAACTTAAATATTTGTAATACAGTCAACGAAAAAATCGTCTTCTTCTTCCTTCCAAGTATTAAGGCCAAGGCCTGTTACGATCCTATAGAAAATTTTCCCTCCAGCGTTTCATAGGACGGCCCAGTGATCTTCGTCCTCTTGGTATATAATTATAAACAGCTTTGGGGATCCGATTTGAACTCATTCTTTCAAGATGGTGTTTCCAATTTAGTTGGTACTGTTTAATATATTCCAATCAACTTAACGTTATAGTAAACTAAATACGAATACTATAAAACATACTTGTTGAATTACAAATAAAGGCCTAATTGTAATTAAATATGGATATAAGGATATAATTATCAAATAATATGCTGTAACAAAATAATTTAACCAGTTTCTCTTTACACTTTATCAATTCAAAGAGCTTATAAAATGTTAAATTTTGTGAATACAACCAAAGCGGGAATCAATAACCGAAGTTTAGGACGAGGAGCAATTATTTGTTACAAAAGTAACGCGGCACAGGAAAAAAAAAAAAAAGGATCAAATTGTGGAAACGGATGCTATTATGCTTTACAGGGACTCTTCTCATTCCAACTTCTCTTAAAAACCGTTAAAATAAATATATATAAACGATTATCTCTCCAGCTATAAGGATGCGAAACATGGACTCTTATTTTAAAAGAAAACAGAATATTACGAATATTTGAGAATACATTTCTTAGATTTTTTTTGGACCAAAGAGAGAAGATCAGACAGGTGAATGGAGAATATTTCGTAACAGTGAGCTACATTATCTTTATGGGAAACCAGATATAATAAGAGCAGTTAAGTCTCGACTGCGATGAGGAGGGCAGAT
The DNA here is from genome assembly GCA_030220185.1 of Diploptera punctata. Lineage (NCBI taxonomy): Eukaryota > Metazoa > Arthropoda > Insecta > Blattodea > Blaberidae > Diploptera > Diploptera punctata. Next base: position 385,390 of record JASPKZ010007419.1, on the reverse strand, counting down.
TTGGGAATGAAAGAAGGGATAGAAATTTCTTGTAGGAAAACCAGAGGGAAAGTTCCCAAGAATGAGATGTGAGACTAACATTAACTATGATTTGAGGGATTTAGATTATACATGACTTATTTTACTTGCCTTTAATCTACAACACGAGATCCATGGCTTTATACTTCCCCTCCGAAGTGAGTCATTATACTTTTTACGCTACTAAAATTCAATCGACTCCGGCTGGAATTACATCCGAGAAACTCGAAAGGAGCAGATGAGTATGATAAATGATAACTAGTCCAGTAGAACGGACATTATGACACCATTAAATGTATTTTGTCCGGCTGTCCCCGCATCCGAAAGTTCTCTTCCGCCATTATTTTGTGACCTCCTTCAGAGTTGGAGTAGAATCCGGAATCCCTGTCATTTTAGTCAGGTAAGTTAATAGTTACACCACAAAAGTGGTCTTCTACGACAATATTTAAAGATGGTTTCCAAATGTTTGGACCAAAGAGAGATGAACAGACAGGCGAATGGAGAATACTACATAAAAATGAGTTACATGATCTTTACAGGAAACCAGATTTACGAGTAATAAGAACAGTCAATTCTCTTAGAGTGCGATGGGCAGGACATGTGGCACGAATGGGGGAATGAAAGCTTGTAGGAAAACCGGAATGAAAACGCCCATTTGGTAGACCAAGAATGAGGTGGGAGAATAACATTAACCATGATTTGAGGAAAGTAGATTATATAAGAGATGATTGGCAAATACTTCAGGATAGGGATGTATATGTTCGATAGCGTGCCAGTAAGTTAGTTTCCACAACTCAAGTTATTAGCGTCGCATTTCTAATCTGGGGTGTCGAAGGAAAAAAAAATGCACAGAATCCTCTTATTTTAGAATTTAAGCTATTTCATCATCACCATCATCATCATAATTGGCTCGACAGCCCCATGTGGGCCTTGGCCGCCTTCAGAAGCTTATGCCAGACTTCCCTGTTCTGAGCTTAATTCTTCCAGTTTTTTATTTTTGAAATCTTAATGTCTTGAATTATACTATCCTCCCATCTTAATTTAGATCTTCCAACTTTTCTGGCCAATAGAGGTTGCTCATTGTAAATTCTTTTTGTAATCCTTTTGTTGTCCATACGAATAATGTGTCCAACCCATGCCAATCTATTAACTTTAACAAAATTCAGAATATCTGGCTGGTTGTACAGTCTATATAATTCATTATTGTATCTCTTTCTCCATGCATTATTTTCTTTCACGCCACCATAAATGGATCTCAGTATCTTCCTTTCAAAACGCCCTAATAATTCATCAGATTTCAACATGGTCCAAGTTTCTGATGTATATGTTAACACTGGTTTCGCCCTTGCACCACTTAGCGTTAACCAGGAGCCACGAAGAAGACGTGTGTGCGTCGGACTTGGTAGGAATTAATGTCATTTCCCGAGTTTTAGTAGTATATACCCTTAAGTTATTTCACTTGCCGTTAATCCACAATACGAGCTCATGCTCCGCAAAGGACACGATATTATGTTTAAAAAAAAAAACTTCTGGTCCCAGTGATCCCGGACAACTTTAATGGTGACAAAGACCGCGGATGCCCAAGGATTTTTATCGTGACTATATCGGCGCAATATTACACGATCAATGATAATAATAGATTGAACATATGAACCTCATTGAAGCATCTGTTGTTTTATTATTAGGCTAGTTATAATTGAATCCGTATCTGCTGCACACTCCCACGTAACAAGCGATGGCCTCAACCGCTATTTTTATAGATGCACGCTCTTCCTCTAAAAACAATGTAACTGTAAAACTAGACATTGCAATGTAAACAATGATCTATTTTAACTTGTCATGACAAATTTTCAATTATTTAATTACCTACTCACTAACTCATTGGCACTATAGAACCCACACACAAATAAGCTGTCCATATATTCCTTTCCTGAGCTTATGTTACAAATAATTCCCTATATAATTTATTTCCCTCTAATCACGCTTAATGCTATTTTCTCACCTCATTCTTGGCCTACTTACTGGGCGCTTTTCCTCCGATTTTCCTACAAAGCGTTTTCAAGGCCCTTTTTCATTCCCCATTCGTGCCACATGTATTCTGCCCATTGCAGTATAAAATATATAACTGTTCTCATAACACCTGGTTTGCATAAAGACAATATACCTCACTGTTGTGTAAGTCTTCTCCATTCGCCTGTCTGTTCTTCTATCTTTGGTCCAAAAATTTGACTAAGAACTTTATTCTCAAGTACTTGTAATCTTTTCTCATATAATGTAACTGGGAGAATGACACGTTTTATATAATTTCAGTTTCATATTTTTGAGAGAAATTGGGATGAATAATAGTATGCACATTGTGACACGTGTATTGGCATATTCAAAATTTATTTTGGTTATTGACTTGGACCACACATTAAGCTGTTACGGTACGTACACAATGCGCGTGTGTACACAGTGTGTACTGTAATTGTATAAATAAATTGGAATTATTTAGAAAACATTATTTATTTAAGACGTTCATTTCATAATATTATGTATGAAGTATCACAAAACAATACAATATATAAACACATTTATTGCTAATTATTTATTTATCTCTTCAAAGACTCCAAAGAGCAAGACTGCTCATGTTAAGGGGCAATATACAAAAAATAATGGCCATAAAACAATTAACAATAAAAACAAGAAAACAAATTCAGGCATAAGTTTAAGTAATACAAACTACTATAGATGCACAATATATATACACATATAAATACAATATTTAAACAGGATAATATTATTAATAATAAAATTAACAAAATTAACTAAGAAAGCAATGAGAAAAAATATTTTTTAATACAATTAGAAAAATGTTTAACATTCGTGAAATGTTGATATTCAATAGGTAAGTAGTTATTTTAATGGTTGATTAATGCATAACGAATCCCTTTTATACCTTTTTTTTAGAAACTAGTATCTTTGTGCAATAAAGTACAACCTCTAGTATAATAATCATGTACATTTTTATTAAAAATTAAGGCCATGTTATGGTGAGATAGATTCTTAATAATTTTAAACATATATATACAAATCATGTCCACCGCTGTAGTCTCGAGGTAGCGTGCTGCCTTGTCACGCAGCGGGGCCCGGGTTCAATCCCCGGTCGGGGCAGTTTTTCTGGGTGAGGTTTTTATCGGGGTTTTTCCTCACCTGTAAGACAAATGTCAGGAAAACTTTAAGGCCCAAACGGTCCCCGAAATCATATGGCCATCATCATCATCCTTATCATTATCATATCATCTCATCATCCTTCACCGGTGTGGAAAGCAACGGGAAGCTACCACACCTACACAATTCCCTAGTAAAGCTGCAAGCATAGCATGAAAATGCTACGATTTCAGTGAAGGACCTGCCTTCGGGCAGAATTACTATGGATGGATATACAAATCATATATATTTTTTTAAATTCCTTTAATGCTATAATATTTGAAAGAGTATAAATAAAGTTATAAGATGTAATAAGTAATAAGCGTGACCAGACGTCCCGATTTTGGCGGGACAGTCCCGATTTTTAACAATTTGTCCCGCGTCCCGCGGCATTTAAAAAAAATGTCCCTATTTTTGGGAAAGAATGCAGGACAAGCGGGAGAACGGAAAGGGAATAGACATGGTTGGTTACACGTGCTCTGCAAAATGTCTACTGAAGGTTTGTGGGTTTCCTATGGATCGCAGGAGGTTCGTTGAAATTAATAATTTCGACGAACATAACACGCGCCGCGCATGTGCCGCGCGCGCGCCGTTCGTGTTCGCGGCGCGCATATGTGTACGTACCTTTAGATAGTGACTTATTGTAACGCAAAGGTTACCTAGCCAAGCGAAATTAATGGTATTTATAAAATATGTATTGATCTAGAATAGAGGACATTTCAAGTTTAATACTCACAGACAACAATGAGAGGTGGCAACCCCACCACTGGACTTACCCAACTATAGGCTGGTAACCTATAATGGGGAAAACTTTAAATACTCGAAAGACTACGAGAAATAAGCAGGCGGATAATAAAACTATGACGACAGGCAAATTAAATGGTTCCAACACGTCCAGAGAATGTCAAATTCCCGTTTACCAAAGATGATTTACCACCTCAACCCTAAAGGCAAAAGAGACCTCGGAAGACCCTTCAACCGATGGAAAGATCAGTTTTTGTAGTCGCAGAACGGGCATCATCACCCAATACTGCATTCGGAAGAAGAAGAAGAAGACAACAATGAGAGAGTATTGCATTTTTTTTTCAGATTGAGAAAGGATACATAACTAGATGGAGGTTTACAGTCTCTTGATGTGGAAACAGGTCTATGGCCTAATTCCATGATGTAGAAGAAGGAGAAAAGGATATACAGAAGACACTTCAGGTTAACATGCGAACCATGACAGAGGAGTGCCATCCATCTTGTTCACAAAGCATATAGAGAACACCTAGAGCTTAATAGGAACCGTGAACCATGGCAGTGGTATTCTTCACATTAACAACGCATATAGAGGACACATACAGCTTAATATGGAATGTAAACCATGGGGAGTATACCTCTTCCGAGCCAAGTTCCAGTTGTAATGTAAACAAAGCGGATGTATGATTGCATTTTCATTGGCCGAATAATGGTTTTACCTTTAAACGCATAAGACAATGCAGGTCGTTCTTTAACGCTCGAAATAAATAAATAAATAAATAAATATATATACAGGGCAAGTCAAAATGTTGTGCAGGTTTTCAGAAATTTATTATGTGAAATGTAATGAACATATAATATTGTGAGACATATTGTATGAAAGGTAAACTCTCAAAGTTTTTTTTTTAAATATTCACAGATGTTCTATGTGAGCGCCTTTTGTTACACGACAGATGTCAAGCCGATATTCAATCTCCTGCCAAACTTTCTGTAGCAGTCCGCGGTCGATATCAGCAATGGCTGCTGTGATGCGGGCACGCAGTTCATGCAGTGTTGTTGGAAGTGGTGGTACGTAAACATGATCCTTTACAAGACCCCACATGAAGAAATCACACGGGGTTAGATCTGGTGAACGAGGTGGCCAATGAATGAGTTGTTGATCACCCTGAGATGCACGGCCTATCCAGCGTTGTGGTAAAGCCGTATTCAAATGGTCTCGAACACTGCCATGGTAATGTGGAGGGGCACCATCCAACTGCAGAATGAAATCTGGACTATCCGCTTCAAGCTGCGGAAGGAGCCATTGTTGTAGCATATCAAGGAAAACATGTCCGTTCACAGTACGTTCATGAAAGAAAAAGGGCCCATAAACCTTTGCATGGGAAATGGCACAAAAGACATTCACTTTCGGAGAATCGCGTTGATGTTCCAGAGTTGCATGGGGGTTACCAGTTCCCCAAATCCTTACATTGTGTCTATTCACTTTTCCTGAAAGGTGGAAAGTCGCTTCATCACTGTAAACTACCCTCTCATGGAACTCATTCTCTTCCATTAATGCGAGAAAATCAACACAGAAGGACGCTCGCAAAGCATAATCGGCGGGTTTTAAGGCTTGAACCAGTTGCAAGTGGTAGGGTTTTTATCTGTAAACGTTTCCGGAGAATCCGCCATACAGTTTTTTGTGGTAGTTGAAGTTCTGTCGCTCCCCGGTAGGTGGATTTCTGTGGACTCCGCACGAAGCATGTGCGAACGCGTTCGACTGTCTCTTCACTCGTCGACGGACGGCCAGTCGATTTTCGTTTACAGATACAGCCTGAATCCCTAAATTGTGTGTACCACTTACGAATGGATCTCCCATCCGGCGGGTCTTTATCGTATCTGGTACGGAAATGTCGTTGAACACTAGTCACAGAGTTGTTTACATGGTAATCAAGCACACAGAAAGACTTCTGATCCCCAGTCAACGCCATTTTCCTTTACTGCTCTGCTGTTGACATCTTGCGGGTGAACGCGGAACTTTAGAAGTGGACAACTAAACTTTGAGAGTTTACCTTTCATACAATATGTCTCACGATATTATATGTTCATTACATTTCACATAATAAATTTCTGAAAACCTGCACAACATTTTGACTTGCCCTGTATATATCATTTAGCTCATGTCTATATAAGTTACATGGGAGAATCTTATTATATATATTCATTCATAGTGTTCTGCTCAAGAGCAGGTCTTTCACTGCAAACTCAGCATTCTCCACTCTTTCCTTGACTCAGCTTTCCTTTTTGTATCTGCATACAAACCATTTATTTTAATATTGTCTATCATCTGATGTCTTTTTCTGCCTCTAACTTTCTTTCCGTTGACCATTCCTTCTAGAGCATCCTTCAGCAGGCAGTTTCTTCTTAGCCAGTGGCCAATGCAATTTCTTTTCCTCTTCTTTATGAGTTCCAGCATTGTTCTTCTTTCACCCACTCTGCCTAGCACATCTTCATTTCTTACTTTGTCTGTCCATTTTATACGTTCCATTCTTCTCCATATCCACATCTCAAAAGCTTCCAGTCGCTTTTCCTCATTCCGTCGTAATGTCCACGTCTCTGCACCATATAATGCTACACTCCACACAAAGCACTTCACTAGCCTCTTTCTTATTTCTCTTGCCATAGGTCCGCAGAAAATGCTTCTCTTCTTGTTGAAAGCTTCTTTTGCCATTGCTATCCTCTGCTTTACTTCTTGACTGCAGTTCATGTTACTACTCATAGTACAACCCAAGTATTATATAATTATAATATATTAAATAAGCATGTTATATTCTTATGGAGCGCCGCTTTCTGTAGAATTTCTTAAAACATTGGAAAAGAAACCATTTTAAAAGTAGAGAGAGACCAATTTTTAAATGTTTTCAAACAGTTTAGTGAAACATATCCTACTGAGGATGTGGTGAAAATAACAGCAGCATTTACATGTGAGTCAGCATAGAGCACATATTCTGCTCGTAATGAAATTGCGAATAAAGGGTATCTATCGGCATCATGGAAAAAGCGTAAACGTGTAATTAGGTTGGTCCATATATATAATTTTTGTCATAAATAAATAAGAAATGGAGGAAGTTCCTAATTATTGGTACCATTTTACCTTGTATTCAGTCTTATTTCCCGTAAAATATGATGCTTAACAACAATGTGTCTATACATGACAGTTTCGTACACAATCAGTCATTGGCAGGTAAAAGTAGTCAACTTGTATAAAGGTACGTACACACTTGCGCGCCGCGCCCGCGCACCATGTTCGTCAGATTTGGACGGGGTTTTAAGGTGCGCGCGAACGGCGCGCGCGTCTCGCACCACGATCCACTCATTGTCGGTTTTTTCCACAAACACTTTGATGGTTCGCTGTTTAGATTTGGACGGGTACCTGAGAGGTTCGTTGTTTTCGGTGCGCACCTATTATTTGAGTATGGAGTGGTCAGAGGAAAACATGTTAAAACTTATTGATATTTATAGAAACAAGCAATTATTGTGGGATCCTCAACATATGGATCATTTTAAAAAATCATTGAAAGGAGATGCCTGTTTTTTTTTCAATGTTATGTGTTTTTTCGTGTGTACTGTAATTGTATGAATACATTATAATTATTTAGAAAACATTATTTATTTAAGACGTTCATTTCATAATATTATGTATGAAGTATCACAAAACAATACAATATATAAACACATTTATTACTAATTATTTATTTATTTCTTCGAAGACTCCAAAGAGCAAGATTGCTCATGTTAAGGGGCAATATACAAAAATAATGGCCATAAAACAATTAACAATAAAACAAGAAAACAAATTCAGGCATAAGTTTAAGTAATACAAACTACTATAGATGCACAATATATATACACATATAAATACAATATTTAAACAGGATAATATTAATAATAATAAAATTAACAAAATTATCTAAGAAAGCAATGAGAAAAAATATGTTTTAATACAATTAGAAAAATGTTTAACATTCGTGAAATGTTGATATTCAATAGGTAAGTTATTGTAATGGTTGATTAATGCATAACGAATCCCTTTTATACTTTTTTTTTGAGAAACTAGTATCTTTGTGCAATAAAGTACAACCTCTAGTATAATAATCATGTACATCTTTATTAAAAATTAAGGCCATGTTATGGTGAGATAGATTCTTAATAATTATAAATATATATATATATATATACAAATCATAGATTTTTTTTAATTCCTTTAATGCTATAATATTTGAAAAAGTATAAATAAAGTTATAAGATGTAATAAGTAATAAGCGTGACCAGACGTCCCGATTTTGGCGGGACAGTCCCGATTTTTAAGAATTTGTCCCGCGTCCCGCGGCATTTAAAAAAAAAAGTCCCTATTTTTGGGAAAGAATGCAGGGCAAGCGGGAGAACGGAAAGGGAATAGACATGGTTGGTTACACCTGCTCTGCAAAATGTCTACTGAAGGTTTGTGGGTTTCCTATGGATCGCAGGAGGTTCGTTGAAATTAATCATTTCGACGAACATAACACGCGCCGCGCATGTGCCGCGCGCGCGCCGTTCGTGTTCGCGGCGCGCATATGTGTACGTATCTTAAGATTCACGATATGTTCCGTTGAGTTATTATTCAAAATTAAATTACCTAAGAGGTCCGTCTCCTTAGCTTTATTAGTTATTTAACTACAGTTAAATAACTAATAAAGTTGAGGAGACGGACCTTTTAGGTAAATATTCCATAATTTTATACTTAAATTTTTAAGGTAAAAAGTAGAACCACGGTTCCCCCAATAGACGGAGTAATACCTTATGCAAGTTTCGGACTTAGTATAGTTGTTCCATCACATTCACGACGCATATACGGGGTGAATCATAAATATGGCTATACGTTTGATCGCGTTGTGTGATGAAAATATTACCATTACAGGGAATATGAAATTAGCGTTGGAAAGGCGATTATTCAAATTACAACAATGGAATAAAACAAAACAGTGTAGAACTTACGTAATTAGTCCAAAATGGCGTTGAATATGCAACAGCAAATTATAATTGCTGCATGGGCAATAACGTATGCTAATGATTGTGAGGCCGCAAGACAAGGAAGACGTGAGTTTAACGTAGCATTGCAGCCGTCGACTGTGGGGAAGTGGAAAAAACGACTGCTGGAAACGGGAAGGATGCAGAAAATCAAACCCCCTGGAAGGCCTCGCATTAACACGGATGCAGAAACAACGAAGATAATTGTGGAGGCGCTCGACGCTAGCCCACAAAAATCAACCCGCCAAGCTGTACGTGAGCAGTGATTTGTTTTGTTTTGTTCTATTGTTGTAATTTGAAGGATTCCCTTTCCAATAATATCATATTTCCTTTGGTAATAAAATTTTAGTCACAAAATGCGATCAAACATATAGCCATATTTCTGAATCACTCTGTAGAGCTATATATGGGCTACGAGCCATGGTAGAGTATACTTTTCTCTAGAACATGAGAACCTTGGTTCCAGAAAATAGCTTAGTTCTCACCACAGAGTGGCCCTCACTCCCTCTCTTTTGAGCTCTAAATTCCAGTGAACAAAAGGCAACCCATCTTGTAATCTTTTAAATACCAGTGGACAATGTCATTGTTAACTGGGGAGGGTTGTTCTAGTCTAGTCATTGATCTTCTTCTTCTTCGTCAGGCTCTACGACTTCCAGTGGAATGTCTTGGCCTTCTCAACCAGTTTACGCCACTTCTTCCTATCTTGTGCAGTAGATTTCAAATAAAAAATCCCCCTCTCTCTCAAATCCTCAATTACGTCATCCTCCCATCGATCCTTGGGTCTTCCCCTTGGTCTTGTTCCCTGTGGCTTCCAATTCAAAATATCATTCGGCAATCTTCCCTTTGGCATTCTTAGTGTATGTCCAAACCATTGTAATCTTTTGGATTTGATGAAACTAACTATATTTTCTTTATTATTCTTGAGGTATAATTCGTCATTCCTTCTCAACCTCCAATTTCCATTTTCCTTTACTGGACCTAGCACTCTTCTAAATCTAGTCATTGATAGCTGCCATGAATCAGTAGTGTGAGGCGAGGTCCTCATGTTCTGATATATAGTATAATGGAATGGTAGGTGGACTGGAGATAAATTATATCAAAACAGAATATATGGTAATCGGAGGAAATTCAGAAGACCTACAAATAAATAATATGATAATTAAACATGTTGAAGAATTTAAATATCTTGGATCTATAATAGATAAATCTGGTACTTGTGAAAAATATATTATTAACAGAGTAAATTGTGCAAGGAAGGCGATTAGATCCCTAAATGGCATTTTATGGAATAGAAATTTGATCAGAAAAACAAAACAAAAACAAAACAAAAAAAAAGAGATTATACAGACAATAATAGAAAGTGTACTTATATATGGATCAGAAAGCTGGATAATAAATGAAAGGATGCAGAAAATAATCTTGGCGACAGAAATAGATGAAGTAAGGAGAAGAATAAGAATATCCAGGCTACAACAACATATTCGAAATACATATATCAGACAAGAAATGGATGCACAAAAAAACTGTTATCGATAGGATAACAAAGAGAGATTTACAGTGATATGGACATGTACAACGGATGTCCAGTGACCTAAACATGTGTAGATTGGATGGTACCAGACAGAAGGAAGAGGGGGGAGAAGTAGAACAACATGCCATGATGAAGAGGGGTATGGAAGGACAATGGGAAGATAGGAATCAAGGGCGAACTGCTGCAAAGTGGAAAGCCAGTATTAAGTAAATCACAAGGAATACGAACGCATACAGCCTAACATGGACTGTGAACTGTGGTAGAGGAATACTACCCATCACGTTCACAAAGCATATGGAGAACACCTACAGCTTAGCATGGACATAGATACTTGGTAGAGGAATTGTATTCATTACGTTCGGAGAACATTAGGATGGTAGCTTCAAAAGATGAATCGGCAGCAGATTGCACCTGGATTGTAATAGCTGTGCTGTTAAATTTAAGCAGTAAACAACAAAAGACTGTTTTCCTGTAATTTGGCAAAGTCTCCTGCTAATGTCAAACCATGTTATATAACGCAGGTCACTACGTTCCTACACGAAAATCGTTATCATGCATTTCTATTTGTAAAACAGATTTAGTTCATGGAAAACATCAAATATGCATTTTCCTGGTTCCTCCGCGTCTACTTTTTTTTATCTGTCTACTTGTCTGTTTGAAATAATGGTAAAGCGTGGAACGTTCGCATTAATTTCGCACATATCAAGCTAGTTTATTTTTTATTAAATAATCAATTGAGTTGGTGTTTACTTGATGAAAATCCATATTTATTAATTAAATAAAAATAAAACTTGGTTTTATTTGATTTTCATATTTATTAAGATATATTCAGTGACAGCTGTTTCGGTACACTGTACCTTCTTCAGACATGTTAAATTATGAATTGTGTTAGTATAGTACATATCAACTGATCTAAGCAACAATATAACAATAATTTATTTAATTTTTTTATTTAAATGTTTTATTTGAATGAATCGCCCTTGTTAAATTTAAACATTTAAATAAATTATTGTTGTATTGTTGCTTAGATCAGTTGATATGTACTATAATAACACAATTCATAATTTGTTAACATGTCTGAAGAAGGTACAGTGTACCGAAACAGCTGTCACTGAATATATATATATATATATATATATATATATTACTGTTTACTTACTTTAAATGAAATAAATATCCTCAACTCGTGTCCAACTCAGGGTCGTGTCGAGGGATGAGATGAGATGAATCCCTATATATAGAGGTCTGTGAATGACAAAGGTAGCGGCCGATCACGCCTGACGCACCATCACAGGGGCAGATGAACGAAATGAAATGGATGAGACGAGATTGGAGAAAGTAGTGGAATGAAATTGTGGCAGGGGAAACGGGAGAAAACCTGCCCAAACTCCTTTCGTCCATCACAAAATCCACATGGAGTGACCGAGATTCGATCTCGGAACCCCAGCGGTGAGAGGCGAGCGTCTAACTGCTTGCGCCACGGAGCCGCCTTAAATGTATTATTTTCTTAATTGGTCTTTCGAGAGATTAATTTATGGTGTCTGATTATTCGTTTCTATTACAATGTTGACTCGATTCGTTTTAATTTCAGTCTGATTTGTATAAATATTTACTTATTTATTCTAAATTATGATTTTCTGTAAATTTTTCTGCATATATTTTTCACCGGTTGAGCAGAAGAGAAGGCCTTAGGCACTTAACTGTACCAGTTTAAATCATTACTTTTGAAATTCATGTTAAAGCACCGTTGAGGTTATGTAATAAGATGTTAATTATATAAGTTTTTTACCTGGTAAGTCAGTCGTCCTCAACTAAGTAATTAAACTTCTTCAAGTTCTAAAATGGGGACCTTTCGAAATCAATGTTTCATCTTCTGCGTTTTAACTGGAACTGGTGGTTAATGGTGTTGTAAAGGTTTTTTTTTAATGCCACCTGTTTATCATTCGACATTTCAGGTATTCTCTCCTGGCATTGGCGTATTGTAACCCACTTCCGAGGTTGGGGCGCCTGGAAGGCGAGATTACGCTGCCCCAATGATATGATGGGTGTGGACGATGGGTAATGATGCACCAGGAGAGGTCTTAAACCTAAACTTAATCTAATGAGGTGAATATGATATTGATGATAATGATGGCCAGATGATGTTCGGGGACCGTTTGGGCCTTAAAGTATCCTGACATTTGTCTTACAGGTGAGGGAAAACCCCGAAAAAACCTCACCCAGAAAACTTGTCCCGAGCGGGGATCGAACCCGGGCCACAAGGCAGCACGTTACCTCGAGACCACAGCGGTGGACTTGTGTTGTTAAAGGTTGTATAGTGGATTTATGTCTGCTGTTATGTACTCGTTGAGTAGGTCTTTATTCCTTGCTTCTTTTAGGATCTCTATGTCTTCAAGGATGATGATCCCGTTGTTATTATACAGTATACTCTATGTGTAGTATTGACATACAGTTATCGATTTTTTCTAATCGATGACCTTTTTCGATTACATGTTTGGCAAAACTTGATTTTTTCTTTTTCATTATTAATACAATTTTTGAAATGTTCCGAATATCGTGTGTTAAAGTTTCTTATTGTTAAGATTTAAGATTTATTTAGCCTGGTGGAGTTAAGGCCATGTGGCCTTCTCTTCCACTCACCAGGACAAACATATATTACATAATAATATAACAATCTTAATTAACTCTAATATTAAACACTAAGTAAAAATTTGATCAAAAGATAATATCTAATATACATATTACGATCTATAATACAACCAGTTAATATTAGTTAAAATTAAGACTAAAACTAATAATAAAATGTATACAAGCAAGACATATTAAATTGTCCCTGTCTAGTGTATATAAAAAACAGGAAAATAATGAGATATAGAAAACTAATTTTACGATTATACAATATTTAAAACAAAACAAATAAAAATATTTGTTATTCTTAATATTATTTACATAAATAATTAAATATATTAATATTGCTAAAAGAATACTATCAGTGAGGTGTATAAGTTAGTTTGTTATTAAATAATTCTTTAGTTTGTTTTTGAAGGATGTTATAGTTTGACAGTCTCTGACATAGGGTGGAAGGGAATTCCATGTTTTGGTAAGTGACACCATAAAAGATAATGAATAATATACAGTGTGATGAGGCGGGATATAAAGGACAATGTGCTGATGGGATCGAGTGTCAAGATTATGTGTGTCGGATAGTTGATGAAGCGGCGTGATAAATAATTAGGCGATGATGTGTGAAGTATTTTATAGAGAAGGGATAGGGAATGGACAGTTCTACGATCTCTTAGACGAAACCACGATAATTGTTCCAGGGACGGTGTAACATGGTCAAATTTGCGAATACCACAAATAAAACGTGCGCAAGAATTATGAACACGTTGAAGTCTTTGAGTGGAAATAATATTTATATTGCCTATGTAGAATTTTTCACAACTATTGCATTTTAGTTTATAGACGCCTTTATTTTCATACTTATTTTTTGTTTCTGTTTTATTAGAAATTATGTTATTGAGTTTATTATTGGTTTTAAAGGCGATTTTAATGTTTTGTTTCTTGATCGAATTAGCTAATTTGGCTGTTTTATTTCCTGTATAAGTTAGTGTAATCCATTTGTTTGTATACATTCTTTTTCTAGTTTTGTTATATTTGTTAAATTAATTCTTATTTTTTGTTTTCTGATTAATTAGTTGATCATTTCTTCTTTGTATCCATTGTTGTGTGCTGGGGATTTTATATAGTTTAGTTCTTTCCTGTAGTTTGTTTTGTTTAGTGGTAGCTTTAACCATCAACCATCAGTTCCAGTTAAAACGCAGAAGATGAAACATTGATTTCGAAAGGCCTCCATTTTAGAACTTGAAGTTTAATAACTTCGATCAAGAAACAAGATAAAAATTGATTTCACAAGGCCTCCATTTTAGAACAACTTCAAGAAGTTTAATAACTTAATTGACGACGACTGACTTACCAGGTAAAAAAACTTGTATAATTAACATCTTACCAGTTTAAATACATTATTATGGTGATTATATTATTCTTCTTAAACTTAATTTGTAAGATTTTCATTCTGTTTATTTCCAAAATCACTCCTCGGTGGAAGACGTATTGGATGTGCATTCACTGACTATCCATCTCTTGGCTGGTCTTCCTCTTGTTCTTCTCCTGTCCATTGGTCTAACTTCTTTAGCTATTTTTGCAAGCCGGTTTTCTTCCATTCTTTCTATATGACCCTTCCAATATTTTCGTCTATCTATAATAAACTTGGTTGTCTTGAATATGGCATTTGTCCCTAATTTCTGTGTTGTGTATTTTATCAAATAATGTTTTCCCCTGAATAGTTCTTAAGATTTTCATTTCGCATGTGCTTATTATTTGTTTAGTTTTTGTTGTATCAGCCCTAGTTTCTGCTCCATATACGATAACTGGCGAAGAAGTAATTCTTTGTCTCAAGTTGTGGTGACGTTTTGAAGCAGCTAACTCTCTTCATGCCCAATGTTGTAGTAACATTTTGAAGGATCGGTGTCCCAAAAAAAGAATTACTGGTTCAGGTTGGGTTTAATTTTCGGTAGAGCTGGAATCTCTTCTCAAGGTCGGAAGTTGGTACACTGGATAGGAAAACACTTCACAATCATAAAAAAATGTTTATTGTAGAAATAATTTCACATTTATTCACTAAAGTTCCCAGCAGATTAAGTAAATGTAGGTGGTATTATTCTTCACCGTCAATTAAAATTAAATTATTTTCTTTTCTTGAATCAACTATTCTTCTTGTATTAAATCTCACATTTTAACAGGAGAACTCTTATTGCTTCTAAGTTTGTTGAAAGTTGTATGCAGAATGAATAGTGTAATTCTGTTATAATTTTAAGGAACATTATTACATCACATGATGTTATATTTTAAATTCTATTGGTTAATATAATGTTTACATTTCATTTGTTAAATCAAAAAGTTAATTGTTTTAACATCCAATCAGAGTTTAGTTTATTTTCATTTAAAAATATGAAGTTAAGCAGGTGTTCTTATTACAGTTATAACAGAAAGCTTTATAATTCTGACAACAATGACAATTTTTAAAATCATTATTTAGAAAGACTGCCATGTAATACAATTTCTTTAATTGTTACTGAGACATTTTTATTCAACAATGAATTATTTAGATGTTTTTCTTTATTTAAGTTATATTTAAATATTAAATGAATTTTAAAGTATAATATTATTAACTTTAACTTCCATATTTATTATGATATTAAAATCCAGCTTTACTGGTCGAACTATCGTTTTGTATATGCGGGTTTTGCTTTCTATTGACATATGTTTGTTGCGCCAAATTAAATATTGCATATACCCTGATATTTGTGCTGCTTTATCAGCTTGTTTCTTTACTTCTTTTGTTAAAATTTTTAGTGTTTGTTACTAATACACCTAAATCATTAAATTCTGACACTTGTTCTATAATTTTTCTTTCCACTTCTAATTTGCATCTTACTGGTTCTTTTGATATTGTTAAGCATTTTGTCTTATTCGTGTTAATTTCCATATTGTATTTTCTGGCATTTATATTAAATTGATGTAAAGATCTTTGTAAATTATCTTCAGATTCTGAAAGGAGAACGACATCATCTGCGTAACATATTAAGTGAAATCTAGTGTTTCCCATTTTATAACCCAAACTTGGTGATATGTTTTCAATAATATTATCCATAATAATATTAAATAAGAATTGACTTAAAATAATGATTATTATTATTGTTATTATTACCTAAGATATTAAATTTTAAAGCGTAGGGCAACAGAAGAAAGGGGAGACCAAAAGGACAGTGGGTTCAAGGAGTGCATAGGAGTATGGTGTCGAGAGGATTAACAGAGAGTGATGCAAAGAATAGGGATGTATGGAGCAGTAAGATTTAAAACGGGTTGTAGGAAAACTGTCGTATTGTAGAGAAATGTTTAAGAAAAATATTATTATACTTGCGATTTCTATCAAGGTAAACCTATCCCCTCGATTTAATAATGCTCATTAAAAAAAGTGTACGAGTAATATTTAGTGCTTCGGCTATCTAAATGATCAGTACATGCCACTGTTTCGTTGTAACTTGGCATACCTTAAGTGTAGCAGATTTAAATGAAGTCCGGGAGAAGAAAACATTCTGTAATAAATGTGACAGTGACTGTCACTAATTTTTTTTTGTAATAAAAATAATAGCGACAATCACTGTGAGGACATGCTGCAGATTTCTCTTCTGAGTCATCGTCTACACTTTCACACGAATTTAGGTAAAAAGGGTTTGCAATGAAAGTACATACATTATGTTTATCGATTGTTGAATCCCCTCACATGCACTTCCGGTATTATTCTGCTCTCATTATCGACACGTGGTCTCTTTTTTGTTCAAGCAACTTCAGTAAGGGGAGATATTTTTGTTTAAACTTTGTTATAACGTCTATGGGGAAATCTGAATTATGAATTACTGTTTAAATTTTCGTTTAAACATGCCAGTTAATACACAGACAACAAGCAAACGCTAGAAACTACCACATGTAGCCTATGCTTTTTATATAACCATCGTCAGTCCTATGTTTTTTTTTTTTTTGTTTAAGAATTGTGGCTTGATTCGAAATTCTAGTCTATTCTTATTTCTCGATTTTTATCTCCCATCTCTTTACTTTCATCATTTTAAAGTTTCTCTAAACAACTATCAACCAACATTTTCTTCTTTCTTCAGGTTTCCTTTCACAAAACCTCTTTATCTTGTTATTCGACTTCATATAGTCCGTCAAGACTGATATTGGTTTCTAGATAATATAATCAGAATTAAGGGCCCCTCGAAGCGTATCCATTGACAACATTTTTCATGAATAAAAAAAAGTCCTTGCAGAACAGGTAAAAAATTGAGAACCTGAACCTCCAAGTTGGAAGTTAGCAGTGAGACAGATAATTCCCGAAATAATTTAAAAAAATAATAAAATGAATAAACTACACAATACATTTATCATCATCATCATCATCATCAACAACAACAACAATCACGAATTAAGCCCATGTTGCTTGTTCCGGTCTCATAGATTCTCATCAAAAAGTTGAATCCATCTCTTTTTCGGTCTACCAACATTCCTATCTCCTTTTGGTTTGTAATTAAGTATAATTTTTGGTATGCGTTCATGTTTCATTCTTTGAATATGTTCGATCCAGTTTTTTCTAGAGTATTTTATTTTATCTAAAAAGTTTAAAAATATTTAGCTCATTTATAATACATTCACTTCTTTTATCTAGAACTTTGCAGCCAGCTACACTTCTCAGATATCTCATTTCGGCTGCTTCTATATAATACATTTATAAAATTATTAAACATAAAACGGTATATATATATATATATATATATATATATCCACCGCTGTGGTCTCGAGGTAGCGTTCTGCCTTGTCACGCAGCGGGCCCGGGTTCGATCCCCGGTCGGGGCAGTTTTTCTGGGTGAGGTTTTTATCGGGGTTTTTCCTCACCTGTAAGACAAATGTCAGGAAAACTTTAAGGCCCAAACGGTCCCCGAAATCATATGGCCATCATCCTTATCATTATCATCCTTCACCGGTGTGGAAAGCAACGGGAAGCTACCACACCTACACAATTCCCTAGTAAAGCTGCAAGCATAGCATGAAAATGCTATGATTGCAGTGAAGGACCTGCCTTCGGGCAGAATTACTATGGATGGATATATATATTTAAATATTAAATTGTAGATTTTCACGGATATAAGTATGATTAAAAACGAAGGAAACGTTCTTAATCATACACATACATATCGGTTGTTTTGATGTCTTTAATATCGTCTGATTCCTAATAGCCAATTTTGTCGGTCCTCCAATCTCCAGGTTGTAGATGTTTCTCCTTCATCTATAAATATATTTCATGACTCCAGGAAGTTTTAGGTCTTCCTCTGCCTCGTCTGACCTCAGGTTTCCATTCCAAAACACATTTTGGGAGTCGATCCTCTTCCATTCGCTGGACATGTCTGTACCATCTTAATTGATGAGTTTTAATATAATCTAAAATAGTGTCATCAATCCTCATTTTCCCCATTATAACTGAGTTTCTAATTTTTTCTCCTCTTGAAATTCTTGCTGCCCTCAGCAGCCGACTGGTAGGCTAAGGGCCTTCTAGGGTGTCGCGCTTGGAGTTTTTTTTTTTTTCGTATAAAATCCATTTCAGTTGCCAAAAGACACTTATTTGTTTTTGTTGTTAATGGCCAAAGTCCTGCTCCATAAGTTAAAACGGTATTAACATCAGTAATTAAAATAGGTTCTGATAATTTAATAATAAAATCCCTGGGAAAAACCAGAAGTCCAAAACTGGCACAAACAAGATAGTTCGATATTTGATTTTTTCCCAGCCAACTTCCTCCCCTTTAAACTTATCCAAAACAAAAATTGTTTATTATAGCTAATACAATGAAGAATAATTAAATACAGGAACAACTGGAAAGAACATATTGATAGAATGCCAGAAGAAAGATTTCCAAAATTATTGCTAAATTATAAAACGCATGGAAGGAGAAATGTTGGACGCCCACACACAAGATGGTCTGGACAATTTTAACAATTCTAGCTTTCATGAAACCGGAACGACCCAAAAGGCTTAATCCCAGGATGATGATGATGTTGATGATGAAAATGAAGAATTTGACTTATCTTGCTACTACCATATGAAGTGGCATAAAGAGCAGTATCCATTAAGAAAAAAAAAAGACATCTGGTTATTCCCCGGGTTGAGTGAATTTTACCCCTCCCCCCAAAAAAAACTCGAAATCTATGAAAAAAGTCTCGGAACCAGATTAGTATAGGGAACAAGGAGATTTGGAGAGAGTTGATTCAGAAGGTCAAGACCCAATAATAGACTACAGCGTCAGAGAAGAAGAGGAAGAATAGCATGAAGAAAAAAACCAGGTTCACCTACTCACATATTAATAAAACTATATTGCAAATGAAAGAAATGTAGTAGGCCTACTATATACGCTACTAAACATAACACTTAATTTAGCCTATTTAACATCTAAAAGTATTCAGTATACAGAGTATAATTATATCTATAAGTAGGCCTATATATAAAACATATATACTTACAGATATAATATCAAGTATACTTATATCAGAGTATCTATAAGTATGAGATTTTTAAGAAATATAGCAGGATAAACTCTGCTGGATAAGAAAACAAATGAAGATATAAGAAAGGAACTGACTATTTTCAAACTTACAGATAGAATAATTAAATATAGGAACGCCTGGAAAGAATATGTTGATAGAATGTCAGAAGAAAAATTTCCAAAATTATTGCTAAATCATAAACCACGCAGAAGGATGAATGTTGGACCCACACAGAAAATATTCTGAACAACTTTAACAATTCTTGAAATCGGAACGACATCAGGCTTAATCCCTGGACGATGATGAAGTATACAGGCTTACGAAAAGTATGATCTATGAATTTTATCAGTGAAATAAAAAAAAATGTAAAATAGCAGCCTAAGGAGATTATAGGCTTTCAGTTCATTTAACACGTTTTATTCACTGGATCCTTACCAACCTAACATAATAAAGTTTACTACGTCACGCCATAGAGTTGCAGAAAATTGTCATATGGTTTCCAATAGGGAATTAAACTTAACATTTTAGAAAATCAATAAATACAACGAACAAATAAGGTAATGGATGAAACATGTTAATGCTATTCCTTAGGGATCGAAGTTACATTATACTGAGTACAATTAATATCCCCACCCATTGTAATCTAATCTTCTTTTCGCTACTCCCGTGACTAAATTCATATAATTATATGTTTGTAGCTCTTCATTTATTCTCTTCATTTTGAGCTTATATACGGACTCATTTTTCTCAAAGTTTTCTTTTTCCAACTAGGTATTTACTTTATTTTCAACAATCTCAGTGGGAGTAAAAACTTCTTATCCATAGCGCGACAGACTAGAAGATCCGTAGCCTACCAGCCGGCTACTGGCCTCACATCCACATATGTTAATCACATTTTTGGAGGATCATCCAGCCAGTATTGGGGTGTCATGTGGTCAGAATGTCGTGTCCCTCAACCATTATAGCCGGTGTTCTCAACCTAGAGCCGCTACTTATTGTGGCTACCCAAATTCCTCACGAAGCTGGGCAGGGACTGGTTCTTTACTGGCCGAAATTACATGAGAAAATTTCTTCCCTCATGGGAACTCAAACCAGAGCAAGTACCATAACTCTGTAGCAAGGCACCATGTATTAAATCACTCGTCTACGGCGCGCGCAGGACATCCACAAAACATTACAGTTTTGTAAACCTTTTACATGCACTATGCTCAATATTCTCTAACGAAAAGTAAAAATAAACAAGTGCAACATTATTACCCGTTTAAGGAATAAGCGCAGTTGTTGACGGAGGGCTCTGCAGTCGTCTTAATGCAGGAATACAACACGTGACACTGCTATCTATGAGTGCAGAGGGGAATGGCACGTGGGTCACTGACAGTATACACTGCCTTATATGACGTCACGTGTAGCAACAAACAGAGCTTCGTAATTCTTCCGCCTGCAGAGATATTTTGAATGACTATTACTAACTTTCAGTAATAATAAAATAACTGAAATCGTCTCATTTAATTGTATTATCACTTTTAGTTGGAGCATCTGGGGTATTACCGCTTCCGTTTATACAAAAGTGGGTGCCGCGTGACAATGCTTGACAACGATTAACATGCGGAGTTATTATAGTGGCAGTAGTCGGCATCTTTGATTTGAATTATATATAACAGCTGCGGAGAAACAAAGCGAGCCTCTGGACAACCATCATAGTGAGGCGATAATAACCTACATGATAAAGCTCGGCAGACTAACTAACTCACTGGTACTATCGTACCCGCAGGTTCATGACCGCGCGGACATAAGCTCTCCACATATCCCTATCCTGAGCTAATGTTTTCCAAACGTTCCCTGCATAATCTACTTCCACAAATCATGGTTAATGTTATTTTTCCACCTCATTCTTGGTCTACCAACTGGGCGTTTTCCCTCTTGTTTTCCTACAAGAAGCTTCCATGTACGTCTTTCAGTCCCCATTCATGACACGTGTCCTGCCCATCGAAGTTCACTATTATGTAGTCTTCTCCATTCACCTGTCTGTTCATCTCTCTTTGGTTCAAAAATTTTCCTAAGAACTTCATTCTCAAATACTCGTATCTCCTTTCCTCCCTTAAAGTAAGAGTCCATGTTTCGCATCCATATAATACCATTGGTAGAATAATGGTTTTATGTATTTTTAGTTTAACGTTTTTTTGAAAGGAGTTGGGACGTCAAGAGTCTCTGTAATGCATAATAGCACGCATTTCCAGAATTGAGCCTATGTTGAATTTCTTTGTGCATCTCATTCATATTTGTGATTATTGTTCCCAGGTATTTAAATTCAGCCACTTCCACAAAATTTCCCTCATTTGTCATTAGCTGTCTATTCCACTATATAATGTATATCTATGTGTGACCATACATTTAGTTTTATTGATATTTACTTCTATCTATCTTCGGGTTTTTACAGCTGCTGCCGTCTTCCTGTGCCAAATCTCGAAAGCCTACGATCTTGGGCATCTTCAATGTTTAGCTCTCTTGCTTACATTATTGTCTTCATGTTTTCCTTCCATGTTAACTTTGGTCTTCCTCTTTTCTTCTTTCTGGTCGGATGTCATTTATATAGTCACTTTGGCCATCGCTCATCTTCCATTCTTAAAACATGTCCTAACCATTTTAATTCCTTCTCCTCAATTCTTTCAATTATGCTTTCTTCTGCTGCCATTATGTTCCTAATTTCCTTATTTGTGACATGGTATAATTTTTACTTTCTGGCACTTCTGCGTAAATAATCAATATCTAGAGCTATTAGTCTATTCTTGTAGTACTTATTGATTGTCCATACCTCACTTCTATACATTGCAACAGATTGCATCAATGTTTTACCAATATATTATTTTGTGTCTTTCCAAATATGCTTATCCCACCATATGGAATTTAACGATGATATTTACTTCGAGACCCAATTTCTTAGTGTTACTCAATAGTGCGTGCGTGTTGGCCTTTAGTATCTCCTCGCTATCGCCCAATAGTACATCAGCATAAACTAACAGCTTATTAATACCATTGAGTTGTAGGCCTCCTTTATCCTCTAAAGATTTGATGGCATACTCTAGTACAAAAATTAAACAGTAGAGGAGATAGTGCATCTTCTTGCTTCAACCCATTGTGGATTTCAAAAGTATCCGAAAATTGTTTGCCTAACGCACCTTACTCTTTGTGTCATTTAGACACATTCGTATAACTTTTTAGGAATTCCGAACTCCAGCAGTATACTATATAACTTCTCCCCCTTAATTGAATCGTACACATTTTTAATTCCCACAGGAATGTTCTATTATTGTGCAACTATGTTAATTTATTTAGGCCGTATAGAAAATACCTTATACTCTATGTGGGCTTGAAAACTGATATTAAATAACTGTAGGCAACTTTTTAAAGATTTACCGCTGTGGTCTCGATGTAGCACCCTTGTCACTCAGCGGGCTCGGATTCGATTCCCGGTCAGGGACAGACTCCTGGGTGAGGTTTTTTCGGGGGTTTTCCTCACCTGTCAGACGAATGTCAGGAAGCTTAGAACCCAACGGTCCCCGAAAATCATCCTGCCATCATCATCATCATCCTTCACCTGTGTGGAAAGCAACGGGAAGGTACCACACCTATAATTCCCTAGTAAAGCTGCAAAGCATAGTATGAAAATGCTATGATTGCAGTGAAAGGCCTGCCCTCGGGCAGAATTACTATGAATAGATTATAAATGCCATGAAATAGCCAAATTTACCCAAATTTATTCTACGTGAATGCGTGGCACGACAGCTTCGAAGAGATAATGAATTAGTTGATATTACTGGAAGAAGAAAATACAACAATAAACCACATAGTAAGCATGACACAATCCCTCAATCTTAATTGCCAGTTTTCTTAACCGTATATCACTACTATTCGTATCAAGAAATTATTTAGTTAAATGGAGTACGTTTGTAACAATGACAGAAAGAGTGAGGGAGAATGGAAAAGAGCGGTATGTATAATCAATCAGTGGAGAGTTCAGTGTTCTGAACAAATTGAAAATAATGAAATGAGGTGTTACGCAACAAATGGCAAACAAATGAGTCACTTCTGAAGGCATTTAGCACCTCAATCACTTGTCAGATCAGTGACTACGTATAACGGTTCATGCCATAGATATCTTTCGCATTCCAATGTCACTCAACAAACTCGTGGATTAGGCAGAAAGATGCCTAACACTTTCAGATTCCAGATCAGGAAAAACGTACAAGTACCTTAATGTATATGTATTTTTCCTTATGTTCTACATTATCAGGCAATTTTTACCTTAATTACCATATTGTTTAACTCAACTAATCTATTTTTCTTGACTATTTAACTCATGCCCCAAATGGTAGTCAATGACCAATCAAGTTTCAATGAATTTCGTTTTATAACCAATGACAGTCGTATTTCACCTCGCTCTTTATTGATTTCTCTTTATCAGCTCCTGGTTTTGTGATAAAGAGAGCTCCTCCTCTTTAATGTTCTGAACAGGTCAAAAAATTATTTTTCTCCAACAAATACATTGAATGTAGCAAATAATGAAAAGATACCTTGATTTTACCGAGTTGTTTATTAAAAAAATAAATGAATAACTCGTAATGTTGATTATGATATATAGTTTCATGTGTTTCATTATTTCTCCACTTGGGTGCACTCTTACAATATTGCAATCCTATTAGTCAATAAATAATATGATCAAGGTGCAGTGAATGAATATAACCTCACATTTCTGATTTGTTTTCAAACATTGCCGTTTACATTAAATATATAAATATTTTAAAATACCGGTAACTATATTTAAATAATGATTTGTGAGTAAACAGCTTAATTTTATTCGTTAAATAGTCCTATCAAATGTCACTCTTGACTTCCAAATACCGATGATTTGGAAATTACTCGTGGCATTACTTATGATAAAGAACAGTTCTCTAAACCTTACTGGTACTTACGGACCACAATTACATGGTCATATTATTAGAATTTATATGAGACCCTTAGAAGCAAAGGGGTACATGTGATAAATTGCTAATATGGAGTTAAGAGTAGCTTTTAGTAGTAAAAGCAGATACTAATCTGATTGGCCAATCGAAACGAGTAAAAATCTGTCTAGTGCTAAATCTAGTGGCTGAAAAGAAAATTGGTGCTGAAATCTAGGCTGAAAAGAAAATCGCTAAGACAAATGGAGTATCTTAACTTTGAATATCATTCATTCAAAAGTGACCTTCTGTTACTTACCCCTTGATACTAAGGGTCTCATATATATACACGCTGGAACATCGGTTCATTTTTCTTTCTTTTCTTTCTCTAACTTTCGATGAATCATCAAACTACAAGCAGCAGTATCAGCAGCTCAGGACCCCTCACTGGGTACTATCAGCTGGGCCTGCTAACTTAGGTTTTTAACGAAGTTATTACTCCTCCCACTGACACTTTTTCATCGCGGCTTAGGACAGGAAATGGAAATATAGACTGGATAATGTAAGAAATTCTACAATTGCAGAAATGGTGGATTGATTGATGTGATTGGAGAAAATAGGTTGATCATGCTTGATGGATGACAGAATATACTGAACATGATGTTGGAGCGGGCGCAAAGGGCAGAAGAGGAATGGGAAGACCTAAAAAACTATATATGGATGGAGTGAGAATTAATATAAAGAGAGGAATGAATGAAGGTGATATGGAGGATAGAGATTTGTGGAATACCTCACCTGGGTTCTAGGACAACCACAATAATGTGGGAAAAAATCCTAAAATATGTATATGAGAAAAATCCTTGTATAGTGTGAATAGGCATGTGCACCAGGAAGGAAAGAAAGCAAACTAGAGCATAACTGCAGCAGATCTGATATTCCCACTTCGCGAATCTCTTTGGACTTGAAAACAAATTCATGGATCCTCAAATTAATTCTATTATATATAAATGCCTATGGTTGTGAATATTTTAGTCTATGTTTAATGTCGAAAAGTCAGCTATATTTGCCAATATAGGTCTACTATCTTTAAATCATATATTCGCGTAGGACCGCGGTGATGAGCTCAGCTGCACTTAGGAAGTGCTGTGCGCTCTCGCGAGTAAGCAGGAGCATCACTGGTCGGGAAGTGTGGTACAGTACACTCAGAGGCGGCTAGTCACTATTAAAAAAATTAAACCATTATTTGGCCTCGTGCAGAATTCGATGTTCTTGAATAATAAAAACATATTAAATTAAAAAGCGATTACCAATTATTAAATGGATAGAATATGTTTGGATTTGGATAAGGTTGAAATATTTTAAAACTCTTATCACAATGCTATATAAGTTATTGGTATAGGGTAGCGCGGGGCTATTTCGCACATTTCAAATTAACAGTTATATAACTTCAGGAAAAAAAATCAAGAAAAATAAAATATATATTTATAATTACTGACACATCAATAAATTTATATCCAGCACTTAAAAACTCAAAGGTGATAATACAAATAAACAACAGAAATCTGACACAAGACGTGGCTTAACATTATGAACTTAAGCGGGGCTATTTCGCACAAGCAGGGGGCTATTCCGTCCACATCTTAACATTACAAACACCTACCACACGTGAATTGTTTCTTGCCAAAGGCACCAACACACACCTCATGAAACCATTTTAAACATTTCTGACATCTGTTCCACTCTCTCAAACATTTAGACTTTTCTGTAAAATACCTTACACCACAAAATGAACACGGCACATCATCTTCCTCAACATTCACTGTTGGCTAAAGTGGAAGTGGATCGTCTTCATCTGACGAGGAATGCGTATTCCTTTCTTTTTTTTTTCCTTTCAAAATAAGGCGTTTGTTTGCATTTTTTTTTTTAAATTTTAGTTTCTTCCTTGTTGCCACATCCTGTAAGTTGGAATCTGATGTTAAATGTGTTTAAGTACGTTTGAAAGATTGCTTGAGTCGACCTGGTCCAGACTTTTTCGGCGAGGGCAGTGAATCACTAAAATGGGATTTCTCAGCGGTAGGTCGTCGGTTTGTTTTGTTTGGTGAGGAAGTGCCGGGAAAATGATTAATTTTGGAGGGCAGAGTTTTAGAATGGTCTAAACCAAAGAAGGGAAAAACTTCTGGTCTGCTATGGCAGTAGGATTGAAGGGATAGAATCCAGTACACTCAAACCCTTTAGAAGCAATCCCAACTATGGCTCCTTTATTCCATGCTGAACTGAATATTTTGTCGAAATGTTATTTATTTATTGTGGAAGGCGGGTGGTTGTGGATGAAGGTAGTGACCTCCTTGTGGTAAAAGAATTTTAGGGGTTTGAAAACGGTACGGTCCAGAGGCTGCAACGCATGTGTGGAATGAGGCGGAAGGGACAGCATTTCGATACCATGGTCTCGACAATATTCTATTGTAGCAAGAGAACAGTGTGAATTGTGACCGTCTAGAATCAGGAAGCATTTTCCAGGAGTTCTGAATTTTTGGAAGTGCATCAACCATTGGAGGAACAGTTCTTCATTGATGTATCCCGATTCTGACATTTTAACAACAGACCCGGCTGGCAAATTTTCACTGTATGACTGCCTATTCCTGACATTTTTAAATATTATCAGAGGTGGAATGAAAACTCCAGTGGCGCTGCAACACACGACAGCGGTGTCATTTCCTCCTCTCTCAACATTAATTAGTTTTACTTCTCTTGTCCCTTTTTCGGCGACAATTTTTCCAGGAGAGTTATTGTGAGGAAATCCACTTTCATCCATGTTCCACACAGATTTAGGTTTATTTTGAACAAGGATATCCTCTGCAATTCTCCGATAGAGAGAACAATTCTTCACACGCAGCCTTATTGCAGCCCTCGGCTCTTGCTCTGGAGAGTCCTTCAGGATTTCTCAGTGACAGGTCTTTATGTTTCTTCATGAAACCAGTGAACTAGTCAACTCCAGCGAGTTCTTTCCGTGGATGTTTAAGTCCATGCTTCTTGGCAAACATCTTCTCACACGCTCGTGTGCACCCAAATCCTCTATTCTCCATATCTTTCAGTCCATCAACTAGAGCTTTCTCTTCCTCCTTAGAAAATATTGTTGGGTGACCGGCATGACTGAAGACAATTTTTCCTCCATTTTCTTCTTTCTTCCTGGCTATTGCACATCTATCCTTTAAAGTCGAGGGAGGAATTTTGAACTGCCCTGCGGCCCCTCTAAGGCTTAAATTACAATTCAATACGGCAGTAATTGCGTTTGTCAATCTTCTTCATTCCACTTCATGTAAGCCCCTTTAGATTTATATGTGCGCACAATCTGTAACATTTTAAGAAATCCCTTCTAATAGTTTACTCACATTTTTGTGAAAGAATATCTTAAGAACTGTACGGAATAGCTCCATTTATTGTGTGCGAAATATACCCTTACTTACTACATTATAATAAAACTGTATAATTTCAGGGCTACTTATAAATTCTAAATTTAATTAACTGATTTGATAATTACAAACATTTCCTGTAAATTGGTACATTATTTTGTTTTATTTACATCACTCTATATAAACATTATAGCTTAAACAGTGATATGTATAAACTATTCAAGCAGGTATATGGCTCAAATAATACATACTGTGGTTGACAAAAGCCTCTCTTACAGTAACACAGAACCTTTCTTTAATAATAACTGGAAAGCGCACTAACGTGCAAAGGAGTTTAATTCTTTAGTTTTTGCTATAGTCACAAAGCGATGTTGTTTCTGCATTTGTTGATATGGTATTTTTCACAGCGTTCTCCGCATAGTGAACATATGCAGTGGTCGTTGGCTTCGTGGCAGGACGTGTTTCTGCATATTTTGTGATGGTAGCCATGTATCACTAGCTTGATCACCACATGCGTCAGTTTCTGATTGGCATTTGTCCAGGTCCGGTCTATCATGGCGTCGGTGCCGTAGAAGTCCGATGGGATTTCTTCCCTCTTCTTTCGCCTCTCTAGAATGTGCTTTCTTGTATTATCTGTGGATTGTAATATTAGTGCTGACCTCAGATCTTCTATGAGAAAAGTCTCTCTTGCTAGTTCGTAAGTCAGGCGCGAACGTGTGTATTTTGAGATGCCCATTGTGGTATTTAGAAATTTCGCTTTGATTCCTTCTATGATGTAAAGATTTTTTTATAGTTTTTCCCAGGTAAGGTGGAGTCCGTATGTTATTTTGAAACAAACAGATGCCAATTGAGTACCAGACAGACAGCTATTGAACAAAAGTGGTCATTTGTCCTTGAAAATTCTAAAGGTGTCCAGTTGGACACATAATACTAAAAGTGGGCGAAAAAACCCCGGGGCACCCTAATACACGTACAATACCGTATATAACATATTAGCACAAATATTGAGCCGATCATTTCCATGAATGTCGAAATTTAATCGAATAACTCGAAGAATCGATTAAACAATTTTTCCCTGTTGAGCCATTGCACTTCACTGAGAAGTAGGATGTCACATACTCGTAATCAAGATCTATCAAGAAATCTTTGCGATCTGGTTATGTTTATTGTTTTAACTACAACACTCATCACTTCATTCAGAAAAATGCTTTTAGCACACAGATTTTCTTAATGAATGATGCAATGGATTCTCCAGACTGTCTGATCTTTTAATTTGTCTTTGAGACACTACAAAATTCCCAAGCTACGCCCTACCATAGCCAGTGCCCCATCTGTGGTTACAGATACAAGTGGACTCCATGAAAGAGGGATATTTTCTACAGCTGCTTCTACACATGATAACATGTTAGTGCTCCTTGCTGTATCTCGCACTGGAGCTAGATCTAACAACTCTTCTGTAACTTATATAGGGTTTCCAGTATAAAACCGGACACTCTGCGGCTGGCAGAGTGAAATGCGGACGAGGAGAGAGCGCAGCCTGACGGAGGAAGCCCTTTAGTTCGAAGTTCACATCCTTAACAAAAAAAAGGTTCTTTGTAGGCCTACGGTGCGAGTGATATGAACACTTTTATTTAGGGTGTAATGATTTTTTAATATATGTCAGATTAATCATTTTAATTTTTTAAATTATTTCGTTAAGTTTATTTATACATTTTATACGCGATTTATAATTGTGCGGATTTAAAGTTGGTTAATAATTTAAGTATGTTAAAATTTTACTTTGTGGGAACATACACACACATGTATATATATATATATATATATATAAATAAAGAGCTAAGGAAAATAGAATAAAATTACTTGCAACTTCCATTAACTTGTGAAAAATATCATCAGCAAGTTATTGTATATGGCGAGAAATACTAATTGCGTCAAATAACTCAATTTGATTAGGCATAACAATCCAGCTGCTATTTTGTTACAGTCTTTCATAAATTCGTCATCAGACAACCTGTGTCGTGATTTCCAATATGCACTACGATTTTGGTAGGTGACACGAACGACTAACTCACAAACAGACGGTTTTGCTGCTGCTGCTAATAATAATAATAATAATAATAATAATAATAATAATAAATAATAATAATAATAATAATACCTCCCTGTGGATTATCACCTTGGCGTGGTAGGGAGGCTTAGTACCAATGACCCAGAGAATCATAACCGGGAAGCCTTGGCTTGCTGTAAGTTAAGATGAGAGGGAACTAAGAATAATCTTCAACGTGGAAGCAACAACCACTCTGAAAGCTGCAAACACGGAAGACCACAACGGCAGACACGGCGGACTTGAAATATCGGAAGGGCGAAAATGGTGGAAGTGGCAACCCAATCTCTGGGGATGAAATAAAGAGACCCAGCTCGAGGAAATAAGAGTGAAGTCCTCAGCGGCAAGAGGCAACCCTCCTTGTGGGGATAAACACAGGAATCAAGCCCAACGGCTTTTAAGAAGACAGCCCCTCCAAAGAACTAACCCTGCAGAACGTTAGTACCGTACTCAGGGGACATTTAAAAATATTTACAAGCTCCAAAGATATAGCCAGACTGTTCAACGGATAACGACAAAAGCCAAGCTTACGGATAAACGTTTTGGGATTCAATACCAAATTAAAGTTGCAACATGGAAAGTCAGAGGAATACATAATAAAGAAACTGAACTGGGCAGAGAATTAAAAGAAACAGATATACAGATATATACATAGCAATGATAACAGAAGCAAAAAAAAAAAAAAAACAAAGAAACAAAGAGGAAGTCAAGATCTAAGTAGCAATATTAGTGAGCACAAGATTAAGAAAAACAATAACTGCATACGAATGTATAAATTAGAGAATAATGAAAATAAGATGCAAAATAACAAAAGGAAATCTTACTGTAATAGGAATCTACGCACCAGAGGAAGGTAGAAAACAAGAACAGAATTTTATCAACAACTACAAAAGATAATACACCAAACAAACAAAAATGATTACTTAATCATAGCAGTAGATGCAAATGCACGTATACGGAAAACACCAATTACAAATGTAACTGGAAACAATGGAAAAGAAACGCAACATTATAATGGGGAAATATTATTAAATTTCGCATGCTTTAACTAACTGAGAATTAAGAACAATTACTTCAGACATAAGGAAATACATACATTATACGAGATACATTATGGTTAATCAAAGAATGAAAAATCTAGTCAGAGACACGAACGTTTCCAGAGGAAGCGATATCCATAGCGACCGTTACCTATTGATTACAAAAGAAACGGTATAGAAATTAAAATAAAGAATTAAAGAAGAAGGAAGAAAACGAACAAGAAATTTATAAAATAGAATTGTTCGAAGAAAAATCTGTACAAGATTTATACAAAAGAAAGCTAAGAGATTATACAAATGAAGAAGAGTCAAAAAAGGAAATTGAAGATGAATGGAAAAGTATAAGAGGACACATGCATAAAACAGCAAAAGAAGTATTAGGAACAAAGAAAATAGGAAGAAGAAACAAATGACTAAAAAATGGGATCCCGAAATTGGCAAGAGGCCTACTTAAAATACTTAATCAACAAGAATGATCAAAACAATAGAATATAATAGAACAAGAACATTAGTACAAATATATACCATACAATTAAATAGAGAACATTGGGATAGATAGATACATAGCAGAAATGGAACACAATTTACACGTAAGACAAGACAAAGTTTATAAATTTATAAGAAGTCTTAATTCTAAAGTAAACGACAAAAAAAATATGCTAACTGTACAAACAAAATAAGGAAGAAATAATACTCGTAAAAACAAACAAACTATATGCAGAAGTAGATGAATTAGAAATGCAAGAAATTACAGAAACTTGAAAGAAATTAAAAAATAATAAAGCAACGGGATAGACAATATAAACATAGAATTGCTAAAAATGCCCCAAAGAATTTCCAAGAAAGATTATTAAAATTCTTATTTTGTGTTTGGCCCTCTGACATTCCAAGTTCCCACTTTAATCCGATCCTTTATACCAAACTGTTTCTCCTTAATTCTACGCTGAGGTCGTCTTTGGTTAAGTCCGAGTTTCTATTGTGAATAATAGGAGTAATGTGTTTTCCTCTGATCGCGCTATAGATGATATAAATAATGAACTGATAAAGTATGCAGGTTTATTTGCAGAAATAAGATTATTAAACTTATAAACGACCGT
Organism: Diploptera punctata; assembly: GCA_030220185.1. Taxonomy (NCBI): domain Eukaryota; kingdom Metazoa; phylum Arthropoda; class Insecta; order Blattodea; family Blaberidae; genus Diploptera; species Diploptera punctata. The sequence continues at coordinate 353,127 of JASPKZ010007419.1, read as the reverse complement.
TGGAACACATGTAAAATACCTGAAAATTGGAAGATGGTGAAGTCATTTCCCTCTTCAAAAAAGGAAATAGATTAGATAGTAAACATTATGGAGATATCAGCTTATTGAACTACACTTATACATACTTACTTACTGGCACTATCGAACCCATAGGTTCATGGCCGCGCGGACATAAGCTCTGCATACATCTCTATCCTGAGCTAATGCTTTCCAATCATTCCCTGTATAATCTACTTTCCTCAAATCATAGTTAATGTTATTCTCCCACCTCATTCTTGGCCTACCAACTGGGCGTTTTCCCTCTGGCTTTCCTACAAGAAGCTTCCATGCAAGTCTTTCATTTCCCATACGTGCAACATGCCCTGCCCATCGCAGTCTACGAGACTTAACTGTTCTTATTATATCTGGCTTCCTATAAAGACAACGTAGTTCATTGTTATGAAGTCTTCTCCATTCACCTGTCTGTTCATCTCTCTTTGGTCCAAAAATTTTCCTAAGTACTTTATTCTCAAATACTTGTAATCTCCCTTCCTCCCATAAAGTAAGAGTCCATGTTTCGCACCATATAACATAACTGGTAGAATAATAGTTTTATATATTTATTTATATTTTTTTATATTTCTATAGGATCGTAACAGGCCTTGGCCTAATACTTGGAAGGAAGAAGAAGATATATTTTCAGTTTAACGTTTTTTTGAAAGGAGTTGGGACATCAAGAGTCTCTGCAATGCATAAGAGCACGCATTTCCAGAATTGAGCCTATGTTTAATTTCTTTGTGCATCTCATTCCTATTTGTGATTATTGTTCCTAGGTATTTGAATTCAGCCACTTCCTCAAAATTTCCCTCATTTGTCATTAGCTGTCCATTTCCATTATATAATGAATTTCTACGTGTGACCATATATTTAGTTTTATTGATATTTACTTCCAGTCCTAATTTCTTAGTGTTACTCAATAGTGTGTGCGTGTTGTCCTTTAGTATCTCCTCGCTATCGGCCAATAATACTACATCATCAGCATAAACTAACAGCTTATTAATACCATTGAGTTGTAAGCCTTCCTCATTGCACTTATACATTATAGGCGAAAATAATAAGTAATAGATTGAAGAAGACATCTGACACACTCTTAGAAGAAGAACAAGTAGGGTTTAGAAAAGGAAGATCCTATAGTGATAATGTGTTTATTATAAAGAGACTAATTGAAAAGAGAAGAGAATTGAATCTGCCAACATATTTTTTGTTCGTAGATTTTGAAGTGGTCTTTGACAGAGTAAATAAATCTAAATTATGGAAAGTAATGAACGCACGAGGATATCCACACCACTAATAAAATCAGTCCAAGGCTTATATGAAGAAACTAAAGTAGTGATAAAAACTGATGGAAAAAAAAAAAAAGTTAGAGGAAATCTTAATGAATCAAGGAGTTAGACAAGGGTGTAGTCAACCGTCCACTCTTTTTAATATAAATATATTGACGACATTATGAAACAATGGAAAATTATAAGACAAAGGCTTTAGATTGAAGTAACACAAGAATTAATAACTTTCGCCGATGATGTAGTCTTACTACACTATGATGAAGATCTGTTACAATTGGCTGCTTACAAACTAAATGCAATATGTAGCGATTATAATTTTAAAATTTCAGCAAGTAAAACAAAAGTAATGACATTTGGTGCAAAAATAATAATTAGAGACGAAATTATTGAACAAGTATCCCACTTTAAATATTTAGGATGTGATAAAGATATCGAACATAAAACTCATCAGTTGTGGCACAATAAATATAAAATTGAATAATAAAGCTCATAAACAAACAAAATTAAAATTTTATAAAACAATGGCAGTCCCTTGCTTTTTGTATGGGAGTGAATCTTGGATTACCACTACCAAACAAGAAAGTAAAATTCAAGCAGCCGAGATGAATTTTTTAAGAAGAGTAAAAGGATGCACTAGAATGGACCAGTAAAGAAACGAGGATATCCGTGAAGAACTGCAGATCTACTTCATAAAATAAAATGTATTTAACAACAAGATTCAGTGGAAAGAACATGTAGAAATAATGGAAGGAAGTAGATTACCAAATAAAATCTTACATTATTTTCCGAGAGGAAGAAGAGATGTCGGACGTCCTCGGAAGAGATGGTCTTAGATCTATTAGTGAAGACGGAACAGGCAACTAATGCCTAAACCAGGAAGTGAAGAAGAAGAAGATTAAAATTCTACAACAAGTGCTGGAAACAAAATACAATACCAGAAGAATGGAAAATTGGGAAAATAATATCAATATTTTAAAAGGCGATAAAACAAAGCCAGAAAACTATAGAGGAATAAAGCTTATATGCAGCATACAAAATATATGCGAAAATGATAAACCAAAGATTAACAACAATAGTAGACGCAATAATATCAGCAGAGCAGGCGTGTTTTAGGAAAGGACGAAGTTGCACAGACCACGTATTCACTTTAAAACAAATAATAGAAAAGTTAAGAAAATTCAACTTACAAATGCACATCCTCTTTATAGGATAAAGTATCTAGACCAAAATTATGGAACACACTAAGTGAAAAAGGAATTCCACTACACTTGAAAGTAGTAATTAAGGAAATTTATGAGCAAACAAAAATAAAAATAAATGAAAGGAAACCAATAGATATGACAGGAAAAGTTAGACAAGGTTATCCATCACTCATTTTAACATTTATTTTGACTACATGATAAGATCATGGAAACAAATAACGACTGGGGCTTATTAACTTAGGAAATGTAATAATAAAAACATCAGCATTTGCAGATGACCAGATTGTAATAGCAACAACAGAAGCCGAATTACAAAGAATGCTATATAAACAAAATGAAATATAAAAAAAATACAATATGGAAATATCATCAGAAAAATAAGAAACAATGGCTTTCAAGGGCGATCAACCAGTTCGGACAAAGATAATATTAGAAAATAAACCAATAAAACAAGTGATAAGATATAACTTCCTAGGTTGCGAAATATCATACACAACGGAAACAGATACAAACATCAACGAAAAAAGTTTAATTAAATAACAGGAACACTAAAAAATAACTTTGAAAAATAAAGCCAGGAATGTATCTACAATGAAATTATACAAGGCAATGGCAGTTCTTATTATTACTTATGGATCCGAAACATGGGCAGTGACAACACAACAATCTGCCAGAATACAAGCTGCCGAAATGAAATTCCTCAGACCAATAGCAGGATATCAAAGAAAAGACAACAAAACACAACACAGAAATAAGACAACAAGTAATAATAGAGGAATTAAACACAATAGTGAAATACAGAACAAACTGGAAAGAACACTTAGCAAGGATGACAATAGAGTAACAAAAGCAGCATACAACTATTCACCACGAGGAACAAGCTTGGGAAAACCAAAGACCAGATGGAAACAGCAGCAATTTGGAGCCGGAACACGCTAGTAAATAAGCTTAAACCGTGACGAATAATAATAACAATAACGATGATGATAATAATAATAATAATAATAATAATAATAGGTTACATGTATAGGTAGGCCTAAATAAGCATAACTAAATTAGCTTGGTCAAACACTCCCACTTGGGAGCGATCTAACCCCAAACGAGAAATAACGGCATATACAGATAGATAATTATAATAATTATTTATCTCATGCCCCAAATAGTAGTCAATGACCAATCACGTTTCAATGAATTTTGTTTTACAACCAATGACAGTCGTGTTCAATCTCGCTCTTTATCGATTTCTCTTTATCAGTTCCTGCTTTTATGATAAAGAAAACTCCTCTATTAATATTCTAAACATTCAGAGCATTATTTTCGTAACAAATACATTGAATATAGCAAATAATGGACACATTCCATGATTTTACAGAGTTGTTTACTAAAAAAATAAATTAATAGCCTATAATGTTGATTGCAATATACAGTTTGATGCGTTTAATTATTTCTCCACTAGGGTGCATTCTTACAATATTGCGTTCCTAATTGGCAATAATATGACCAAGTTGCAGTGAATATACATAACCTCACATTTCTGATTTGTTTTCAAACATCGCCGTTTACATTAAATATATAAATATTTTAAAATATCGGTAAGTATATTTAAATAATGACTTGAGTAAAGAGCTCAATATTATTCGTTAAATAGTCCTAACAAATGCCGCACTTGATTTCCAAATCCTTTAGATAAATTGGAAATCACTCGTGTCATTACTTATGATAATGTGTGATGGTTAAATTTGAACTAATGCAAATAAATGCCGCCGCGTCACAAACCTCCCTCTCCTTCCTACCTTCTTTATTGATTATTATTTGAGCATTCTGCGTTTGCGTCGTTGCACATGTGAAGGGAAGAGTGCTCTTGCACAAAGAACATGAGTTGGTCACCGCTGGCGTAGGGTATTCAACAGATGCGAAATTGTATACAGTATCATCATCATGAACAAATACGATTTAGGCCATATTATCTGTGACGGTAAACCTAACGAAGTTGGTCTTGATCTTTCCACCGATGTTTTGGTCTTCCTTGGTCCCCTATGTCCAGTTGGAGTATATTGGAACGACAATTTTGGAAGTACTGCAGTATTAATATTTATAATATGATCAACCCTCGTAGCCGGATCACTCCGCCCTACGTGATTTTCAAACATGTTTTGTGTGTAAACTAAAGCAAACATTAATTTGGCGATACAAGGAATAGTCCACGGCCGTGGTCTCGAGGTAGCGTGATGCCTTGTCACGCAGAGGACCCGGGTTCGATCCCCGGCCGGGGCAGTTTTTCTGGGTGAGGCTTTTATCGGGGCTTTTCCTCACCTGTAAGACAAATGTCAGGAAAACTTTAAGGCCCAAACGGTCCCCGAAATCATATGGCCATCATCATCCTTCACCGGCGTGGAAAGCAACGGGAAGCTACCACACCTACAATTCCCTAGCAAAGCTGCAAGCATAGCATGAAAATGCTATGATTGCAGTGAACGGCCTGCCTTCGGGCAGAATTACTATCAATGGATGGATACAAGGAATATTACATGACAAATTATGCTCAACTCGACTTCTGAAGAAAAAAATAATAATTTCAATCAAATTCGCACTTCGAGGACACGCCATTAAGAAATGTTATATAATATGAATGACTTCCGCGCCGCAGCTGAGTGATCTAAGGTATTGTCCTCCTCCGACGAGTTTAGCGCTGGGAGGTAGGGTATTCTTGTCATTCGGTTTACTACTCTTGCAGGTAGTTTCTTTTGTTCCTACAGCCAAGTCGAAGGGAAGTACAGTAAAACTTGCTCAAAGCGGAATCGCATGGGACCAATTTTTTTCCACATTAGACAAATTCCGCATTATAAAAAAAACTAAAATTTATTAATAATCTTAGAGTATAGGGTACCGTATATGTCTTTTTACGTACCTTGGATTAATTGTAAATCTGCTACCGTTGAAAAGTGAAGTATAGTATGTACTAGCGACTTCGACGGTAATGCGCGAAAGAACAGTCCCGTTTCGTCAGCATTAAAAATGTCTCTTATGCGCGTATCCTGAAATTAAAGTATACAGTTTCGGTTTCCGCTCACTAACTAGACTTTCGTCTACTTTATTTGATTCCCTTCAAATTTCATTCCACACTACATAGTTTCGTCTTTTAAAACTGTCCACAACCAATCTGAAGATGCCTTGAAATGGTTATTCCTTAGGGATTTAGCAACGGCTAGAGCTTGACTTTTGAGCATCGCGATCGGTCTGGAAATTAGGAGATTTATCTTCAATCACTTTCACTTTTGCGTTTAATGACAATGATACATACGTTTTAGCCATTTTTTATTTCGTAAATTCAGAACGCTAATTTAAGATTTTATAGTGTGATGGTTATTTGTAAGACAGATATCTGTATTTCACATAACGGATGTACAGTGAGTCCGAAAGAAAATTTCAGGTACAGGTAGAATTTCTACTTCACCCGACGGCAGGAATCATACCTTATTGTCTTCTTTGCCTAACGAGAATAAAGTGGAAACAAATTATCTCTCTGTCTTTCCGCTTTATAAAATTTTTTTCATGAATTGTGCAGAAATATCCTTCCATTTCCGCGTTGGAAAAATTTCGTTTTATGCAAAATAAATACACATGAAATTACTATTATTTCACCGGGACCAATAAATTTGTTCGCATTATTCACGTTCCGAGTTGAACAAGTTTGACAGTAATTTCATGTGTATTTATTTTGCATAAAACGGAATTTGTCCAACGCGGAAACGGAAGGATAATTCTGCACAATTCATGAAAAATATTATAAAGCGGAAAGACAGAGAGATAATTTGTTTCCACTGTATTGAATTCCCGTTAGGCCAAGAAGACAATAAGGAATGATTCCAGCCGTCGGTGAAGTAGAAATTCTACCTGTACCTGAAATTTTCTTTCGGGCTCACTGTATACCCGTTATGCGAAATACAGATACCTGTCTTACAAATAACCATCACACTGTAAAATCTTAAATTAATTTAAATTCTGAGACTGATCTTTCACAGGCATCGTTCTGAACTTACGAGTAAAAATGGCTAAAACGTATGTACCATTGTCATTAAACGAAAAAGTGAATGCGATTGAAGATAAATCTCCTAATTTCCGGGCCGATCGCGATGCTCAAAAATCAAGTTGTAGCCGTTGCTAAATCCCTTGCGATTAACGATTTCAAGGTTGGTTGTGGACTGTTTTAAAAGACGACACAATGTGGTGTGGAATGTAATTTGAAGGGAATCAAATAATGTAGACGAAAGTGTAGTTAGTGAGAAGAAATCGCAACTGCATACTTTAATTTCAGGATACGCGCATAAGAGACATTTTTAACGCTGACGAAACGGGATTGTTCTTTCGCGCGTTACCGTCGAAGTCGCTAGTACATACTACACTCACTTTTCAACGGTAGCGGATTTACAATTAATCCAAGGTACGTAAAAATATATATATGGTACCCTATAATCTAAGATTATTAATACATTTTATTTTTTATAATGCGGAATTTTGTCTACTGTGGAAAAAATTGATCCCATGCGATTCCGCTTTGAGCAAGTTTTACTATATATACAACGTAAATTTAATTATAATGGAAATTCAGATAAATGTCCAATTAACATCCAAACATAGAACTATATTAAACGAATACGAAAAATGCACTTAAATCAAAATTATCGATATGGTGATCTAAGATCTTTTATAATATCAGATTCAACATGTAAATGTTTATGTTTTGTTGTCTACAGTATTCATTTGTTCCAGTCATATGCAGGAATGCCTCTGATCCATAAGATGTTAGATATTAAATATAAAAAAGTCTGTCAGCAGGAACTGCGTAGTAAACTAAGCGAATTCTTCAAGTCGAATTTACGGTCCGAATTTATTGGTTTACGGAAAATATATTTCTTTTGTTAATTAAATCGTATCTACACAGTTTAGTTGCAAGGAAAATATGGCAGCCGCTAGACCGAATTTTAATTTTTTGGTTTTCAAGTAAACCCCCACTCGTTATTGTCGGATTTTGCTGATTTTGGAGAATATCTTATTAGTTTCATTTCAGTTTCAGTATTATATCTCGAGTTACATTGCGAAATATCGAAAATTGCGGCCGCTACAGTGATTTTTTTTATTCCATCCTCATGTTAATTCCAGACTGAGAAAACCAACTACATCAGCTGGGGAAACCAACATGCTGACCACATGTAACCTTTGCACTGGCTGGATAATCGTCTACCTCTGTGGTTAACACATATGGTTGGTAGACCAAGGGTCTTCTAGATCTATCGCGCAAGAGTTAATCACCTTTCGTAATTGTACCATTCTGATGGATAACAAACTCTACCTTCATTTTCTTAATTCATTGCTATATGTCGAATTCGGTTCCCAAAAAAATTGCGGCCGCTGAAGCGTTAAATGATATATATTTTTTGTCGTAGCCATTTTCCGTGTCTAGTAAGAAACATCAATGATGATTTGTATTTATTTTTTCGTGAGTACAATCCCAATAGCTACATTAATTTGGAATTCGTTAAAAAAACAACTAGGAAAAGATAATTATGCATTCAATGAGAAAGCAGTGCCCTAAATTTTACTGTAGGCTATATCTGTATCGCAACAAGTTGTTGATAAATCAGTTCTATCAACAGTAAAATCCTAGGAACGGAAGCAAAGCATGGAATCGATGAAAACGAAAATCACTGAGAAGATATCGGCGCCAGAATATCACATTATTTACTTATAAATCAGCACGTATCGCATCGAGGTCAACTAGGACAGACGGCTGATTCAGATAAACACCTTGTATTTTTTTTTATTTCCTTTACCACGACGTATGTGACGTCAATGCAATGTCTACCTTACTTTTTTTTCCATTCCGACAAAAAATGAACATTGTTGATTATCTGGCAATGTCGCCGTATCTTCTTCTTCACGACCTTGTAATTAGCATGCTAACAAATCATTAAGTTGTATAGGGATAAAAAAGATAAGGAGACCATTTTCATTACACACTAACAAATTAGCTAATTCCGAAGAAATGAGGCTGTTTTCATGAAAATATTTTTACAGACCGTCACCGATCCCATCTAGTACACAGAAAATGACCATGGCCAAAGTGTGTGTGTGTATGTATATATATATATATATATATATATATATATATATAGGAAATAGAGAGCTAATGGCAAATGAGGGAAATTTTGAAAGAGTGGCTGAATTCAAATACCTAGGAACAATAATTACAAATTGGAATGAGATGTATAATAGTATATTACGATGCGAGGTTTTGCAAGTAATTGTTACAGAAACGGAAATGTTTAAAAACCGAACGATAGTGGGGTTTTTAATTTCCAAGATTCTGTAAAGCACATCACAAATTTGCGTTGTATATAATTTTTTTTTTGCGCGATGGTGTTTTCAAAATAATAAATAATAGTAAAATAATATCTTTGTTGAAAATGTTTGCGTTCATTATAAACAACTAACTAAGCTTAACAGTGTGCGCAATGTTTATTAGTTGAGACTACAGTAGGCCTTGACACCAATCAGTCATAAAATTGCAGCAAGTAAGTATTTATTGTTTTATATTGTATCAAATAAAGTTAAGTTCATTTAAAATGCAGTGATTTGTTTCGTATAATGTATATTAACACTACCTTTTGGGCAGTGGCTTTACTTTCCGCACGAGATTTGTAATATGTAATATTACAGTATAGTTATTTCCCCGAAATGTAGGAAGTTGAACTTTCAATAATGGCCGCCATTGCTGTAAGCATGACAAAACGCAATATCGCGCCAAAAGAAATTAAACATAGACTCAATTCTGGAAATACATGTTATTATGCATTACAGGATCTCTTGTCGTCCCAACTCCTTTAAAAAAAACGTTAAACTGAAAATAAATAAAAACTGTTATTCTCCCAGTTATATTATAAGGATGCGAAACATGGTCTCTGACTTTACGAGAGGAAAGAAGATTACGAGTAATTGAGAATAAAGTTCTTAGGACTTTTTTTGGACCAAAGAGAGATGAACATACAGGTGACTTGAGAAAACTACATACAGCGAACTACATGGTCCATATATGAAACCAGATATAGGAACAGTTAACTCTCATAGACTGGGATGGGCAGGACATGTCGCACGAATGGGGAATGAATTAACTGCATGGAAGCTTTTTGTAGGAAAACCAGAGGGAAAACGCCCAATTGATAGACCAAGAATGAGGTGGAAAAATATTAACCATGATTTGAGAGAAGAGATAATACACAGGATGATTGAAAAACATTAGTTCAGGTTAGGGATATATGAAGAGCTTATGTCCGCGCGGCCATGAATCTACAGGTTCGATAGAGCCAGTAAGTGATATATGTGTGTGTGTATGTGAGTGTGTGTCCGTTAACGCTCTAGGGGGTGCAATTGTTTTATCACAATCAAACTGTGTATGCAGCAATCAATCAAAAATGAATTAAATTTTAATAAATAATAGTTTTAAAAAACTAAAACAACACTCTTTATTAGAAAACCGAACTATAAAAAATGAAAAATTATTTTAAATTCCAACACGCTTGGGATAAAATTAAAGTGGTCAACAAAAAAATCATCTCCAACACATTTAGAATAAAACTAGAATTATCTAAAAAAAACCATCAAAAGTGTGGGGTGCTCTATATCAATTAATATATTTGATAATAAACATATATTGGTAAAAGTAAAGCCTGTAAGAAGAAAACGTAAGAATCATAAAAAGCACCCCACGCTTTTCATGGCAATTTTTTTTGTAGATAACTAGTTTTATTCTATATGTGTTGGAAATGATTTTTTTGTTGACCACTTTAATTTTAAGCGTGTTGGAAATTAAAATCATGTTTCATTTTTTAGTTCGGTTTTCTAATAAAGCGTGTTGTTTTAGTTTTTTTAAAACTATTATTTATTTTTATTTCTTAGTTTGGATTTCTAATAAAGAGAGTTGTTCTAGTTTTTTAAACTATTATTTTTTTTAATTTTTAGTTTGTCATAAACCGGAATCCCACGAAAATGTAATTGCTTAATACTCTTTTAAAAAATCCTTCGGGCCGGATTTGAACCAGCAACCTATGGATTACTGAAATTATATACCACTACAGTCCACCGCTCTACCAACTGAGCTCTTACAACGATTGACTAAAAAGTCGGTAAGTCCGCAACCTATTACACCGGTTTTTATTTTTTTTATTTTCTGATGATTCTGGCCAGGATTTTAGAAAGAAAAAATGAAATGATTGTATTGTCATGGATCCTCTACAAGTATACAACGTTTCAAGTCGATCCAATGTTTTTAATTGGGTGAAAATCGTGTTCAAAGATTCCGTTACATAGATACAGGTCCGTTACATAGACAGATACAGGTCAAGCTAATATATGGCGTGTAAAAACGATCTAGCGGTCGCAGTTTTGGATGTTCCCCAATGAAACTAGGTATATGTTATTGGGATAAAACGAGGATAATATTCTCCAAAAATCTGCGAAATCCGACATATAGAAGTGAGGGATTACCTGACACCCAAAATAAAAATTCGCTCTTTACTTTCACTGCGGACCGACATTTTTAAATAAGCTGACATCAGAAATTGAGTTTCTCTAATTTAACGAAAGAAATATGTAGTCTATTTTGTAAACCAGAAGAATTGGACCATAAATTCGACTTGCTGAGAAATTCGCTTAGTTTAAGCGTGACGGACTTTTTTTTACACGCTTTATATTAGCTTGACCTGTATCCGTCTATCTATGTAACGGAATCTTTCAACACAATTTTCACCCACTTAAAAAACATTGGATCGAGTTGAAACTTTGTATACTTGTAAAGGACCAAAGACAATACAATAATTTCATAAATGTTTTCTAAGATCCTGGCCAGGGTCATCAAGACATCAAGATAATAAAGACCGGTATAATAGGTTGCGGACGTATCGACTTTTTTGTCTATCGTTGTGGTAGCTCAGTTGGTAGAGTGGTGGACTGTAGTGGTATATAATTTCGGTAATCTATAGGTCGCTGGTTCAAATCCGATCCGGAGGATCTTTTTAGAAGATTACTACTTTTAGCTCATAATACAATAGTATCGAATTTAAATATATTTACATTTTTATGTTATTCTGTAAAATATTAATGACAATTTTGTAAACTTACCAAATTGTGATTTATCCAAAAAAATATGAGAAGGATACGATTAACTGTAACTATTTATCTATATTAAAATATTCAAAAAATATTATAATAATGTTAGATAATAATTTTAAAAATATAACTATATCAATTAAACTAAACATAAAAATAATAATAGTTTAAAAAACTAAAACAACACGCTTTATTAGAATACCGAACTAAAAAATGAAAAATAATTTTAATTTCCAACACACTTGCGATAAAATTAAGTGGTCGACAAAAAAAAAATCATCTAGAATAAAACTAGAGTTATCTACAAATAAATAATTTTACCATCAAAAGCGTGTGGTGCTCTATATCAATTAATATATTTGATAATAAATAGATATTGGTAAAAGTAAAGTCTCTAAGAAGAAAAGGTAAAAACCCAGAAAAAGCACCACACGCTTTTCATGGTATTTTTTTAGTAGATAACTCTAGTTTTATTCTAGATGTGTTGGAGATGATTTTTTTGTTGACCACTTTAATTTTATCCCAAGCGTGTTGGAAATTAAAATTATTTTTCATTTTTTAGTTCGGTTTTCTAATAAAGCGTGTTGTTTTAGTTTTTTAAAACTATTATTTATTATCATACGACTATGACGCTGGTCTTTGAAACTGTGGTATCGTAAAGAGTACATGTACAAGTAAAAAAGGTAAAGTGATATCGCTACAGGCCATAGGAGACCTTTGGAGTAGTAGAAGGTTAAGGCTGTCACTTTTTCTAGACAATCGGCACTTGATGTCAGCTCTGCGGCCATCATAACCCCCAGAACAAGCGTTTTCAGTTAGATGCTCAGTCGACCCCAGGGCCATGGTGCCACCAGAAAGTTTAGGTCAGTTTAAAAATCCTGACACCACCGGGACTCGAACCCTCAACCTTCCGGTTTGTATCGTGTTGCCTTAACTAACTATGCTACGGCGCCAACAATCTGGAACTTCCTATAATTTTAGTATCATTCTGAAAACTAACTGAAATACGGCACAGTAAACACTAGTACATTATTATTTGACTTCAAATTGATGGTATGCAATGAAAATTACATGGAGCATGCATAACATTTAAGTTAAACTATGTAACCTGACATCACTTCATGTAGGTCATGTCAATCTCAACTAGGTACAAAAGTTCATACACGAGAGGTCACTTAAGTTTATTTCAAGTTATCGCAATTTTATCATTTTCCTTGCATACTTATTTATGTATCTCGCACATGATTAATATATCACTAATAAAATATTTCTTACAGATTATACAGCAACGGCGGTGGGCTAGTGGTTAGGCCTATGTTCCTTGCCTCTAGTTTCGAGGGACGCGGGTTCTACTCCGGCCATGATCGATTTATTTTTAGGGTGGAAAAATCCAAGGGAAGACATTACATGAAATAATCTGGAACAAAAATATTACAAAGGAAACTAAAATGAAAATTTATAAGAGCATAATAGAGATTATGTCGGCAGTATGGAAGTGAAACTTGGGTTTTGACGTAATGATGACAAAAGAAGAAAATTAGAACAGTTGAAATTTAATCATCTTATAAATAGTCTTCAATCCAAACAAGACACGATAAAAATAAGTAAACAATTAATTCCTTTGGAGAAAAATGGAAGTGTCATCACATCTGTTGTTAAGAGGCTGGAAAACGTAAAACTCTTAAAATGTAAGTGTCATGGTACAGAGAAGGGGATATGGAGATAGAAATTAAAAATTATAGATATATCCCAATGTCGCACCCCTGGAAGAAATAAACGTGGCAGACCAAGATGGAAATGGAAAACTTATGTCAGAACTATAATGGATGATAGGAATTTGGAAGAAGGTGATTGGAATGATATAAATAAATGGAAACAGAAGACGGCAAACCTATAAGTGGGGGAAAGCCGAAGAAGAGAATAAGAAGAAAATCCAAAGGACACAATCTTCCGGGAGGGACTATAAGTCGTGGGTTCCGAATCTGAAGATTTTCAGAGTCGTTAAAGAAACGCAAGCCTGAATAAAGAGGCCTCTGTGCAAGATTTAACCGACATTTACCCATCCAAGTAATACCTTAGTTCCCTATTAGATGTCTAACTGAGGCGATGTGCTAACCACATGTCACTCGTTGACATCTATAAGTAAATACGTAAATAAAATTAGAAAATTCCGCTGGGGAGCACCTATGCTCCCACGAAGAACGGTTGAGGTACAGTCAGTCAGTCAGTTATATAGCAACGATGAGTTGAGCCCTAAATACTGCTAACAAAGGAACTGTCAACCATTGCTTGTTTTTTTAACTGCATGTCATTAAAACCCAGCGGCAAATCTCTCATTTAAACTGTAGGGAAGTAATGCAACTCATGAATTCATAGACTAGATAATCTTCATTACCTGCCGTCCTCCCCGCGTCACTCTACTCCGCTCTTACTCACGCAAGGGGTCCTTCTGCTCGGTACAGTAAGATTCTGGTTTCGATTTCTGTGCCTTCCACACAAACACGGCATACTTTTTTTTTTGTTTTTTGGACACAGCCTCGGTACATGACAACGCTTCTCTGGGAAAAAAATTTCAAGGTATGTTCCGGAATCCTATGGTTGATAGTTCCCTTGTAAGGTGTAAATCCATTATTCTTATAGTAAGGTACGTAGTATTCTATCTAACGACCCATTCTAACTTCTCAAATTACTATCAAATTGGGAGTGGAAAGAAAGACGCATTTTGTTCAAATGTCTCTTTTTTCAGGCTTATCGTAAATCTACGAAACGGAACATTTGGGTCTACTTCACTTCCGATAGAAACTATCTACTCAGAATTATTGCGGTCTGATAAAAAGTAAAAATAAAATCGATCCAACCCGAGTTTAAAAAACGTTCTAACCTCAGATACAGATACTTTTATAACAAAGAATGGTTCATAATTATATTTAACCAACAGTAGGCTACATCAACTAGCTGCTGACCATTATAATCAGGATGCGTTGCTATTATTGGACAATCCTAGTTTCCCGTAAGGCGTCTCAAAATAATCATCGTCATCGTCAGGGCAGTGTAAGATTCACTTTATAAACTAACTCACTGACACAAAGGGCCCTATATACATAAACATATTATTTTTTGTGTATGTTAATCTCACTTTCGATTCCTAATATCTTCGAAAATAAAGTTCATTATCATCATCATCACTCCAGGGATTAGGCAATTGCCCTTTCCGACTTTATAATGCATCAGCCCAACGTCTTCTAGGTCTTCCAACATCACGCCTTCCTCTTGCTTGATACTTTCTTGCTAACAATGGATATCTCTCCTTACTCATTCCATCCATATGATCAATCCATTTCTGTCTGTAATTCGTGACCTTATCCAATAAAGGCTGTACTTTCAATTCTTCTCTTATATCCTCATTTCTTATTCTATCAAGTCTTGTACATCCTTTTACTTGTCTTAGGAACCTCATCTCCGCCGTCTGTATTCTATCCTTCTGTTTTTTCACTGGAGCCCAAGTTTCACATCCATACAATATTGTGGGAACCGCCATAACAATATACATTTTTATCTTGGTTCATTATCAAAAGATTATTATTACATAAGTAAAATTATTCCATTACAGGCCTAAGGATGCTCTTGGAGGGGTAGGAGATAAGGTTCCCACCTTCCTAAATAATCAGCACATGTTATCCCTGCATGACGACCGCCTTTATCCCCAAAATATACTTTTTTCCCCTCATTTCTGTAAGAAACTTATGAGATTAAGGTTCCAACCTTTCTAATCAGCATTAGCCCTGCATGAAGGCACCCTTTATCCTCAAAAATACTTTTTTTACTCATTGCTGTTAGAAGCTGAGTCGACCCCAGGGACATATTGTCGCTAGAGGCTTTAGGCCAGTTTAAAAATACTGATTCCAATGGAACTCGAATCCGCGACCTTCCTGCTTATAGTATATTGCCTTCACCAAGCAAGCTAAGCGTGCCCCATTATTAAGTTTCATGTTTACATTACCGCTGTGGTCTCGAGGTAGCGTGCTGCCTTGTTACGCAGCGGGCCCGGGTTCTATTCCCCTGGGTGAGTTTTTTTTCCCCTCACCTATAAGACAAATGTCAGGAAGCTTAGGGTCCAACGGTCCCCGAAAATCATCCGGCCATCATTATCATCAACATCCATCACCGGTGTGGAAAGCAACGGGAAGGTACCACACCTACAATTCCTTAGTAAAGCTGCAAAACAGCATGAAAATGCTATGATTGCAGTGAACAACCTGCCCTAGAGCAGAATTACTATAGAATTTAATGTTTATATTAATATTTGTGAGCAGTCCTGTCCACTACGCTGGGAAGCATAGGACATTGATAAAAGCTCGCCAACGAACTCTGTTGTTCGCCAATGCCTTAATTTCATTCCAACTCATCCCTGCATGCTTATCTTCACCCTTGATGGTGTTATTCCATGTTGCCCTAGGTCTACCTCTTCGCCTTCTCAATCTTTGGGGATTAGAATCAAATGCTATTTTTGTGGTGTTATCAATCTCTCTCCTTAACACATGACCAACCCATTTACATTTTCTGAATTTTATTTTTTTTTTACAAATTTCGTTCTGATTCCTTCTTCTCCGAAGCTCTTTATTCGTTATAATCTCTGGCCATCATATATCCAAGATGTTTCTCAGGCAACGATTTACAAAGATTTGCAATTTCTTTCCAATTTGTTTTGTAGCCTTCCAAGTTTCACAGGCGTATAATAAAATCGATTTCACATTTGAATTAAAGAATCTTAGTTTAAGTCTTAAGGAGATTTTGAGCAACACTGCTTCGAATAGAATTTCGTTCATCATATGACATCGATGCACACATATGTGGAGTGTATCACTGATAACGTAATCTGATTACGGAAGCTATCAGCTGTTGCAGTTTACAGACTGTCTTGGTGATCACAGATTTTTATAATGTCTAAAATAGCTGTTCCCACAGTTTATTACTACCTTATATATTTCTCTAAACAAATAGCACTATCGAAACCGTAAGTAAATGGCCGCACACACATAAGCTCTCCACACATCCCTAACCTAAGCTAATATTTTTCAATTATCACCTGTATAATCTACTTCCCTCAAATCATGGTTAATGTTATTCTCTCATCTCATTCTTGGTCTACCAACTAGACGTTTTCCTTCTGATTTGCCTACAAGAAGCTTTGATGCCCCTCCTTATTTTCCCATTCGTGCCACATGTCCTGTCCATAGCAGTCTATGAGACTTAATTAGATTTCATAGCCTCATCAAAAATAATGTAAGGTAAATTAAAATTAAAATTTCTTATATTTGATTTTCTATAAACATCACGTAGCTCACTGTTATGCAGTCTTCTCCATTCGCCTGTCTGTTCATCTCTCTTTGGTCCAAAAAGTTTCCTGAGAACTTTATTCTCATATACTCGTAATATTTTCTCCTTCCTTAAAGTAATGCAAGTTTTCTGTAGGGAAATCAGAGGAAAACGACCAGTTGGTAGACCAAGAATGAGGCGAGAGAATAACATTAACCATGATTTCAGTGAAGTAGATTAAACAGGAGACGATTGGAAAATATTAGTTCAATATAGGGATGTGCTTATGTCCGCGCGGCCATGAAAACCCACGGGTTCGATACTGCCAGTGAGTTACTTAGTTTAGGATAGGCCTGGCTATAAATTTGTTTGGAGAAATATTTACGTGGTGGCAGCAAACTGTGGGTTTTATAGTAATAAAACAATGAAACACTCTCATTTACAATGTTATGACTTATGTAAGTAGTTAATACTGATTAAGTAGCTAACACATAATTTCATTACCCAAGAATGTCTCTCCTGGGAACTAGGACAATTACGTAACATGTTAAAATAACTTATCAATAACGTAGTAGTTTATCATATAGAATATGTGTCAACTGCATTGTTTCTGAATACATTTGTCGTATACAGCATTTTTTGCAATTATCATCATCATCATCCGGTATCATGGCAGCTGCCGCCGACTTCCGGAAACCAAACGCCATTCCTCTCTGTCCATCCATTGATCTTCCTCCATTCCTCTGATATTCATAGCTGCTTATACCCCTTCTATCCAAGTTTCCTTCGGTCTTCCTCCTTTCCATTGGGATCCATTCCGTAACACTTTTAGGCAATCTTTGCTCTAGCATTCTTTTGACATGGCCATACCACTGTAATCTTTTCTTTTCTATAATGTCTATGATGTTCGGATCCTCTTGTACACCCATAATTTCCCTTATTTCTTTATTTCGTATTCTATCCATTCTAGATTTTCCAGCTGATCTTAAAACATCCATTTCTATACTTAAAATTCTTTTCATTTCCCTGGTAGGAATTTGCCAGACTTCAGCACCATATGTTAAAATGCTCTGAATTTTGGTTTGATATATTTGTAATTTTCTATTTTTTGTAATATTTTTGCTCCACCAAACAGAGTTTAAAGCATTTATTGCTTGTTTTGTTTGTGCGATTCTATTTTTAATTTCCACTGTGTTATCACCTGAATGGTCTAATTTTATTCCTAAATAAGTGCATTCAGTACTAGGTTTTACTTCTTCTCCATTGTTTAAATTTATATTTTCCAGTTCTTCTCCTATCTCGCAATTATATGAAATTTAATTGTATAAAGTCTAGTTTCAACTTTAGCCATCCGTTGATGAAAGAAGCCTGGCTGGAAAACAGCTGTTTGGTCTTAAATATAGCCTAATCCATTTAGTCAGACTTTCTCAGATAATAAAAGCAAATTAATAATTCCTTAATAATGTATTTCTGGTAATAATAAGGTGTTGGTTTATTTGAAATAGTATTATTAGGCGATAGCGAGGAGTTACTAAGGACCTACACGCACACTCTACTGAGTAAAGTTCAATAAAACTATTCAGTATATATATGACATGATAAGAAAAATAAATGCCTGGACGGGATTCGAACCCGGAACTCTGGGTCGGTACCCCAGCGTGTTATCCATGTCGCGAGAACTCGGGCCTTCACTGCCACCTATATATATATATATATATATATATATATATATGTTCAGGCATTGAAATGCTTTATATAATGGAAGTGGACAGTTAATGACAAATGAAATAAATTTGAAAGAACTGGCTGAATTCAAATAACTGGGAACAATAATTACAGATAGGAATGGGATGCACAAAGAAATTAAACATAGACTCAATTCTGGAAATTCGTGCTTTTATGCATTATAGGACTCTTGTCGTCCCAACTTCTCTAAAAAAACTGAAAATTTATAAAACTATTTATTATTCTCTCAGTTATATTATATGGATGCGAAACATGGACTCTTACTTTAAGGGAGAAGAAAAGATTACGAGTATACGAAATTAAAGCTCTCAGGATTTTTTTTTGGAATAAAGAGAAATGAACAGACAGGGAATGGAGAAAACTACATAACGGTGAGCTACATGATCTTTATAGGAAACCGGATACAATAAAAACAGTTGAGTCTAGTAGACTGCGTTGGGCAGGACATGTGGCACGAATGTTGGAATGAAAGAGGTCCATGGAAGCTTCCAGCAGGGAAACCAGACGGAAAAGACCCAGTTGGTAGACCAAGAATTAGGTGAAAAATAACATGAACCATGATTTGACATAAGCAGACTATACAGGGAATGATTGGAAAACATTAGCTCAGGATAGGGATGTATGCAGATCTTATATCCGCGCGGTCATGAACTTACGGGTTCTATAGTGCCAGTAACCTCATAGTGGATTTCATATGTTCAATATTTCTAAAATTCATTGTAAATCACCGTTGAGGTTACGTAGTAAAATATAATAGGGCTATATCAGTCGTGCTCAACTGAAATTAATTTATGTTTAAAAAACTTTGTCACAGAGTTAAAACCTGATATATCAGGTACTTATTTTATTTCATACTAGCTGATATTAATACCCGGCGTGTGCTGCTACGCCTAAATAAATGAAAAATAATTATAAATTTGGATTTCTTTAGATACCCCGTGCTGATTACCCGGCGTTGCCCGGAAATTTACTTATCCCGATCTTCTTGACATAAATGAGCTGAAATACGAAAATTAATGTGTTTTATGTTTAGTTAAATAAGTCGGGAGAAACATTTATATAGTAATTATTTTTAGATACTCCGTGCTGTTTACCCGGCATTGTCGGGAATCTACTCATCCCGATCTTTTTGGCATAAATGAGCTGAAAGACAAAAAAAAAGTACTTTTTATGATTAATTGAATAGGTACAATGAAAAATAATTATAAATGTATATCGGGTAATTATTTTAAGATTCCCGTGCAGATTACCCGGTGTTGCTCGGGAGTCTACTTATCTCGATCTTCTTGGCATAAATTAGCTAAAAGACAAAATTCGTTATTGTGAGTTATCCGTAAAAGAATGCGCTACTAAGCTTGCACATGCATCTACGTACTTGTCTCAATTTTCTTGGCATCAATGAAAGACAAAAATGGTTATTGCGAGTTATCCGTAAGAGATAAACATATGCTGTCGCGGACTTTTTTGTAGAGCTTTTTGAGATATTCAATTTTGTGTATTTGTTATGGTTTAGGCAGCATAAGCCATTTAAGCGTCCAAAGAGCTACTTTTTTTCACATTTTCCACTACGAAGGGCGATTTTCAAGGGTGTAGGAGTTCAGATCACAACTCTCTTATAGCATATGTTCATCCCGGGAATCTCCTGAACATTTTGCAAAAAGCCCCATCACAATTGGATCAACGGTATGGCCGCGCATAAAGTACGAACAAACAAACATTCATTTTTATATATTACATAGAAAATTTTAATATAATAATAAATTGGTAAGAGGCACTCGAAAGAGCATTAAGTCCATAGAAAATTTTGCCTATACCTTTTCATCAGTTATGCTGTATACCTACAGAATTTTAAACAATTTTGGAATTAAAACAAAAATAACTTATTTTTCTGATAAATGAGCATTCGTAACCTAGAGGGCATTTGATTTTACTTTGCCGCTCAAGATACTTCTCATTCCCACAACTATTTGGAGGGGTGTTTCTTTCAGTAGCCGTTACCTACGGCAACTGACACCACATGCTTTCTGTGACTGTTTTCAATGCGAAAACGCATTCCATTCTGCACGTCATTTCAGTAACCATAATTAGTTCAGAACTGTTTTGACAGTTGAATGAAAGCCTGCATCGTTGTAAATGTAAGTATAATCCACAGACGAAGTGAATGAAAGCAGTAGGTATTTCATACGTCATGACTGTTCCTTTATTCTCAGATAGTATGTCATTGTATCGCTTGCAATTCCCCGTGCCCCCTTCGTCCCGTGCTTTCATTTTCTTCGTCTGTGGACTATATATGTTTCTCTGTCTTTCACCATATGACCTGGTGCGGTAAAGTAAAACTGAATTTCCATAAAACACAACATTTATCTTATATACTGAATAACTCTATTAAAAAAACTGCTGGAATTTCTTAACGATTGTGTTTTTCCTTAGCTAAATGAACACCCATCATCATCATCATAGTACATCAACATTGAAAGGGGTAGTGACGTGTGTATAACCTCTCCTACCCAATTCTCATCCTCACGTACTCGTGGTACAACCCGTTACACAAACGAGGCTCTGAGGACCGAGTCACGGCGCTATAATCGTTCCATCATGTACTGAGTAAATGCGGTATCCTAATGTCTGTCCAGAGACTAAAAGGTAGCAGCCCTACCACTGGACTACTTAGCGTCGGGCCAGTAACCTGTCCTAAGGTACTTCAAAACTACTTTCAAGTCTCAACACGAAACAATCCAGAAGGAATTGAAATAAATGAACACCCATACCATGAAATTTAGAATTTCTTATATTCTTTGGTGTCATTAAAATTGTTCAAATCTTGTAAGGAATGCAAATTATTTCAGATAAATGAGCAACTACATCTTCATACTCAACATTATTTATTTATGTATTCACGTAGACTTTCACGGCCGGAGTTGCTATGATGATCTTGAAGATTTTCGGGCTGTAGGCCGTGGTCGTGAGGCTTGTAGTTCCCCGACGTTTCGCCAGAGACTGCGTCTGGCATCCTCAAGGGTTGACTTGAGACTGTCTCTAGACAACCCTTGAGGAAGCCAGACGCAGTCTCTGGCGAAACGTCGGGGAACTACAAGCCTCACGACCACGGCCTACAGCCCGAAAATCTTCTTCAAGATCATTATTTACTTATTTTTTTCCTGGTGTCTATGTTAAAATTGCTGTGATTTCTTAATGATAAACCTCAAACCCAAAACATTATTATTTCATCTATTTTGGATTTCGGGAATGGGTGTTCATTTATTTGAGAAAGAGTAGTCTATTTTTATGTTTAAAAAAAGTATTTTCATATGTATAAAGCATAAGGAGATATTGGACTTATGGTTTGGTGTTAAATTTTCCTTGATGCAGTTAATAAAAACTACGAAGTAAATAAAAGTTCCATGAACATTTAGGACAACTGTCAGGAAGCTTAGGGCCAAATGGTCCCCGAAAAATATCCGGCCATCAACATCATCCTTAGCATTATCATCATCATCATCCTTCACATGTGTGGAAAGCAACGGGAAGCTACCACACCTATAATTCCCTAGTAAAGCTGCAAAGCATAGCATGCAAATGCTGTGATTGCAGTGAAAGACCTGCTCTCGGACAGAATTACTATGGATGGATGGAACATTTAGGCTCAACTTCAGAATAAGTAATACTTTACAAGGCCATGAAGGCTCAAGGGTATGTGAATGCAAGATTTCACGAAGTTTATGAAAAGAATGAGAAGAAGTTAGGGGTGGCTAGACCTAACTATTTTGATAGGGCCTTTCAGATATTATCATCATCATGAACAAATTCGTTTTAGGCCATGTGGCCTGTACGGTAAACCTAGCGAAGATGGTCTTGATCTTTCCACCGATGTTTTGGTCTTCCTTGGTCCAGTTGGGGTATATTGGAATGCCAATTTTGGAAGTCTATTTCTTGCCATTCTCCTCAGATGATTTTTCCATTCTTTTTGGTATCTTTGTATATCTTCATTTAAACTTGTTACTCCAAGTTTTCCTCTGATAATAGTGTTCCTTTGGTGATCCAGTCTATTAACTCCTAACAATGATCGTAAGAAGAGCATTTGGCTTACTTGAAGTTTATGAGAGTTTCTTTTATTTAAAATCCAAATTTCACTTCCGTATTTTAGAGCAGCTTTTGATGTGATGTTATGTAATCTTAGTTTTGTCTCTGTCCTCATCTGTTTACCAAAATGTCTTCGTATTACCCCATTCATTTTATTATATTTTTGTAATTTTGAAACAATGTCACTCTTATACTCTGCAAATACACTTCCTAAGTAAGAGAAATCTGACACTTGTTCTATAATTTTTCCATCAATCTCAATTTTCACCCGTTGTATGTTTTTTCCACGCATTGCCATACAGATATTATTATTATTATTTACGGAACGAGTTGGTTCAGGCAGTTGTGTTGTACTCTTTTACGTTGGAAGTTTGCGCGTTAAATTCATGGAACCGGCCAAGCTGAGATTTTTTTTCCCTAGTTTTCTTCAGTCGTTGATGGCAAATGCTGAGTTAAGAATTTCAGTAACCACTTCATCTTAATCACCATTTCAATGTATAATTATGGAAAGAAAAGCCACTTAATTTCTTCTGAAAAAAGGAAGAAATACACAGCCTGAAATGAACCTCAGTCATAGATCATGATCTTTTGAAAAAAAGAAAAAAAACCTTGATCGACTAACCAACACTTGTTAATAGTACTAACTCATTGGCACCATCGAAGCCGGAGGTTCATGGTCGCGCGGACGTATGTTCTTTATATATACACCTATTCTGAGCCAATGTTTACAAATGATCCCCTGTGTAATTCACCTCCCTCAAAACATGATTAATGTTATTCTCCTACCACATACTTGGCCTACCTACTGGTTTTCTTGCAAGAAGTTTCCATGGTCCTCTTTCATCCCACATGTCTTGCCCATCGCAGTCATTGGGATATAACTGATTTAATTGCATCAGGTTTCCCAAAAATATCATGTAGCTTACTCCATTCACCTGTCCTTTCGACTCTCTTCGGTCGAAAAATTTTCCTAAGAACTTTATTCACAAATACTCGTAATCTTTTCTCTACCCTTAAAGTAAGAGACATGTTTCGCATTCATATCCATCCATAGTAATTCTGCCCAAAGGCAGGTCCTTCACTGCAATCAAAGTATTTTCATGCTATACTTGCAGCTTTACTAGGGAATAGTAAGTGTGGTAGCTTCCCGTTGCTTTCCACCCGCATTCATATAACTAAAAGAATAATATGCCTATATAATTAAAGCTTTTTGGTCGGCCGCGGTTGTCTAGTGATAATGTTCCTTCCCTCTAGTCACGAGAATCGAGAGGTTCAACTTGGCCGGGATCGATAATTTTTTTATAGTGGAAAAATCCAATGGGCAAGTTCTCCGGGCGGGACTTTTTAAACCGTGGGTCCCAAGTCTGGTGATTTTCAGGATCGTAAAAAAGAACCGCAAGCCGGAATAAAAATGCCTCTGTGCAAAATGTAACCGACCTTCATTCATCCAAGTAATATCTACCTTAGTTACCTACTATAGTCGGTTCCAGATGTCTACGGAGCAGATGTAAACAGTGGTTGTAACGGCGAAAAAGCGCGCTTCACAAGCGGATAAACCTTACGAGTACATCGACACGCAATTACGGTTTCATAACATACTCGTATTTGTTTAACAACAATGAAATGGAATACTGACAATAATAATGAAATTAATAATGATAATAATAAAATAATAATATAATTGTAATAATAATAATAATAATAATAATAATAATAATAATAATACAAATAATAATAAATAATACTAATAATAATAAATAATACTAATAATAATAATAATAATAATAATAATAATAATAATAATAATGAATATCAATAATAATATATTAATAAATAATAATAATATAATACTAATAATATAATAAAAATAAATAATACTAATATTAATAAAAATACCAATAATAATAATCTCTAATCGCCGTGTGAGGGTTCTCCTTCAATTACGTTTTATAAACGTTTATAATTGTCTGTATTTCTCCCGAACGAAATCCTTTCCTCTGTTTAAGTTTCTTCACAGGAGACATTCCGGAAGGACCTGGCATAGAATTATCAGACATATTTTCAGAAAGGGATACTGCACTTATTACTCACTGACACAATCGAAGCTTTAGGTTCATGGCCGTGCGGACATAAGCTCTTAATACACCCCTATCCTTGCTAATATTTTATAATCATTCCTTGTATAATCTACTTCCCTCAAATCATAGTTAATGTTATTCTCCCACCTCATTCTTGGTCTACCAACTGCACTTTTCCAATCTGGTTTTCCTATAAGAAGTTTCCATGCACCCTCTTTCATTCCCCATTCGTGCCACATGTCCTGCCCATCGCAGTCTACGATACTTAACTGTTCTTATTATCTCTGGTTTCCTATAAAGACCATGTAGTTCACTGTTATGTAGTATTCTCCATTCAACGGTCTGTTCATCTCTCTTTGGTCCAAAAATTGTCCTAACAACTTTATTCTCAAATACTCATAATCTCCTTTCTTCCCTTAAAGTAAGAGTCCATGTTTCGCACCCATATAACTAGAATAGCAGTTTTATATATTTTCATTTTTACGTTTTTTTTGAATGGAGTTGGGACAAGAGTCTCCGACTTATATTGTAATATTATGAATAATGCTGATGTGGGATTTCCCACCAGACATGTGCAACGCAACCAATGACGCGCCGGCATTTTAAATGAAGGGGAGGGCTGGCTTACTGCTTTGCTCCGAAGACATCTGGAATTTGATATAGTTGTCTCATTGAAGTGCTGAACCAACTACTGCTCGGGACCCAGCTCCATATGTCTGAAAGGAATTTGCTGACTCAGCTGTTAGTACTATGAGAAGCATAGAAGTGTACCTCCTCCCACTCCCCACAAACACACAGAGCTTGGTCTGGAGCTTTACATGCACTCGTTGACGTCCGCAAATAAATAAGCGAAACTAAATTAGCCTGGTTAAGAAACTTCCGCTATGGAGCACCCGTGTCCCAAGCGAAACGTATGTGTTATTATATGCCCACATACATACAAAGGTTTTTGATAACAGTTGGGATGAGAAGAGTCCTTGTAATGAATGATAGCATGCATTTCTAGAGTTCAGCCTATGTTTAATTTAATTTTACATCTCATTCCTATTTTAATTATTATTCCTAAATGATTGAATTCATCCTGTTCTTAAAAATGTCCCTCATTTACAACTCAATTTTTCCGATATTCATAAATATCCAACCCGCAATAATAATAATAATTCTCGAGGTAGCATGCTGCCTTGTCACGCAGCGGGCCCGGTCGGGACAGGCTCCTGGGTGAGGTTTTTTTTTCGGATTTTTTCCTCACCTGTAAGACAAATGTCAGGAAACTTAGGGCCCAACGGTGCCCGAAAATCACCCGGCCATCATCATCATCATCATCATTCACCGGTGTGGAAAGCAACGGGAAGCTACCACACCTATAATTCCCTAGTAAAGCTTCAAAGCATAGCATGAAAAAATGCTATGAGTGCAGTGAAAGACCTGCTCACGGGCAGAATTACTATGGATGGATAATAATAATAATAATAATAATAATAATAATAATAATAATAATAATAATATAGGACAAATAAATACAAATATTACGAAATTAAAAATTTCTATGCTTTTATTGAATAGTCTTCCACCTCATGTAAGAAATTTCAGACAATCAGGAGAATAATAGTGATGGATTCAGTCTGGAGTGTAGATGAATATAATGAATTAAAGTATTCCCACTACAGGCCTCAGGAGCCCTTGGGGTAGTGGGAGGTTAAGGCTCCCACTTTTTCTGGACAATCGGCACTTGATGTCAGCCGGGTTGTCAGCCCTGCGTGACGGCCGCCTTTACCCCAGAACAAGCGTCCGTTACTCATTTCCGTTAGAAGCTGAGTCGACCCCAGGGCCATAGTGTTTTAATATTTTTATAACGGTGCTATAACCCTACGTCCACATGTTTTGGGTTGATGTACTTAGATCTACTGAATTCATCTGAAGATCCGAGATAATATGACCTTAGAAGTTAAAGTGTTTATACATGAACGTAAAAAGCACCTTTTTTTCTGTTCAAACATTCTCACATCCGTAATTACTTCTTGTACAGTGTGTTTACGTGTGAAATTGGTTCCGCATTCAGATTGTAAAGGATAATGTGCTGTATGTAACGACGAGTATGCAGTACACAGAGTGCTTGTTTTGTAGTATCTGACACAAACTCGACCTTCAAGAAAATTAACTTCACTTCCTAAAACGCAATGAAATCTCTTCTCAATGCCACATAGTAGTTGCATACTAAACAACATACCACCATTATACTTATTTTTAATCTTCTACATACACAATGTGTAAATGGACATTGTCATAAAGTTTACACACACACATATATCATCATAGTACATTCACGAATTTAGGCCATTTGTTGACCTGTTTCGGCCTCAAGAGAAACACCATCCAGAAGTCTTTTGAGTGGACGTCCTGGTCTTCTTCTTCCTGCAGGTTGATATCTTAACATTAGTTTGGGTATTCTGTGATCTTCCATTCGATGAACATGTTGTATCCATCTTGACTTATAATCAGAAATTTTGTTTTCTAAAGATTCCATGTGTAATTCTTCTAAGATGTCTTCATTTTTTTTGTGATCTAGTAGTGTGTATCCTGCAGTCCTCCGAAGATATCTCATTTCAGCAGATCTAAGTCTCTGTATATCCTTCTGTTTCAACGTCCATACTTCGCTACCATACAAAAGAGTTGGAAGAGCCAGTGTTTTATACACTTTCAGTCTTGAATGCTTTTGGACTAACTGTGGCTTGAAGATAGAATTTATTAACCCTAAAATTCTTAAAAATTTAGATATTTTTGCATTTACATCCTTTTCTTCTTCATATGAGATATTGCATCCTAGATATGTAAAATTATTCACCTGCTCCAAAATTTTATTGTCCAGTACAATTTACACACATATATATATATATATATATATATATATATAACTCCTGGCGCGACAGGCCTAGATGGCCCTTAGCCTACCAGCCGGCTGCTAGCCTAATATCCACATGTTTCAATCACATAGGTAGATGATCATCAGCCAGTGTTGGGGTGACATGTGGTCAGCATGTCGAGTCCCCCAGCCGTTATAGCTGGTTTTCTCAATCTGGAGCCGCTACTTATTGTAGCTACCCAAATGCCTCACGATGCTGGGTGGACACCGGTCCTATTCTGGCCGAAATACCATGAGAAAATTTCTTCCCCCATGGAGACTCGAACCAGCGCAAGTCCCGTAGCTCTGCGCCAAGGCTTCCTGCCTTAACCACTCGGCTACGGCGCGGGACTATATATATAAAAGTGGCGAGGCGTCAATGGAAGGACTGGAAGCTGTGCTTCCCTATAATTTTTTTATGGAGCTTCCATTCTCCCCA
Organism: Diploptera punctata; assembly: GCA_030220185.1. Taxonomy (NCBI): domain Eukaryota; kingdom Metazoa; phylum Arthropoda; class Insecta; order Blattodea; family Blaberidae; genus Diploptera; species Diploptera punctata. The sequence goes on along the minus strand of JASPKZ010007419.1, from coordinate 324,883 downwards.
AACTCACGCCTCGTCACTGATTATATATATATATATATATATATATATATATGAAAAATGGGGACTTTATATAAATATAGAGAAAACTAAATATCTGTGTATAGGAGAAGAAATGGGAAATATAAATTCCTACAATGGAGAAGAATAAAAACTAGTATTGAATGCAATTATTTAGGAACAAAATTAGACTATTCAGACGATAACACAGTGAAAATAAAAAATATAATCGCACAAACAAAACAAGCAATAAATGCTTTAAAAACTCTGTTTGGCGAAGCAAAAATATTACAAAAAATAGAAAATTACAAATATATCAAACCATAATTCGGAGCATTTTAACATATGGTGCTGAAGTCTGGCATATTCGTAACAGGGAAAGAAAATAATTTTAAGTACAGAAATTGATGTTTTAAGATCAGCTGGAAAATCTAGAATGGATAGAATAAAAAATAAAACAATATAAGGGAAATTATGAGTGTACAAGAGGAGCCGGTCTTCAAGCCATTATAGAAAAGAAAAGATTGCAGTGGTATGGCCATGTGAAAAGAATGTAAGAGCAAATATTGCCTAACCTTATTATGGGATGGATCCCAATGGAATGGAGAAAGAAAGGAAGACCAAAGAAAACCAGGTTAGAAGGAGTGCAAGCGGCTATGATTATCGGAGGATTGGAGGAAGAACAATGGATGGACAGAGAGGAATGGCGTTTGGTTTCCGGAAGACGGCGGCACCTGTCATGATACCGGATGATATATATATATACACACATTAAGAAAACATTGATATAAACCTGTTTTGTATCGAGCGAACAAATATATTCAAGCTATAGATTTGATTTAGTAGGCCTAGTTTATTGTTAGATCTCGAATTTTAGTTTGTATGCTTATTTTTTCTGAATGAATATTTTATTTTATGTAGGGTAGTTCCGGGTGAGATGGCCATACGGGTGTGATGGCCATAGCTTCTATTTTATGTTGGAATGACCGGATGTGAAAGCAACTCGGTAGACGGTATGCTTTTGACTCTAGTAACCGATTGTTGAACACATGTGGCAGTTTCGTGTTACAAGTCGGAGATTTTTTCCTAATTATTATTTTGTAACTGCTCAGATATTTTGTGACCGTCAATAGAAGTGAACATAAGTGCGACCGTTTCTGCAAAATAATTCTCAGCAACTTATTGTACGAGGTAAATGGAACTTCTGTGATTAATATAAAGTTAATATTTATTATTTCATCATCTCCTGTTTTTTTTCCGCACTATGGCCATCTAACCCTTAAATATGGGGGAGATGGCCACCTACTTACAGGGAGAGTTGGCCAACTGTTTAAAGACGCATTTTTGTTGATATTTTTTTTAATTTGTTTTACTGCGTCAGCGGTGTAGTGTTATAGTATTTGTTGTTAGTTTAATTTTATTAAATTTGTATATTAGTGGGAGGGGCCTTCTGTTTAGCAAATATACCATCTGGTTTCGATTCCCGGCTTTTCCTTAGAATTATTTTCAGGTAGTTGCTTGATGTATACTGGCATATACCCTTATAATCCCGATGCCATTCCTGACTATGCATTCCTCAATTCAACTGCAAGTGAATCTACAAATGCAGAGAGAAAACAGGATGATCAATGTCAGGACACGCACGGAAATAACGCTTGAGGATTCTAATTCTGCTACCCCTGGAAATCTTGAGCCACAACCGAGCACTTCCAAATCTATCGTGGAATACACTCCTACGAAAATTCTGTCACCGGCATCATCCTTAAGCAAATTGCCAGCAAGCAAAAGGCCAAAGCTTCACGCTACTTTCTTGACTTCCCCCGAGAACATAGAAAAAATGAGGTTTAAATCTACAAAATTGGCATTGGCGTAAATCCTTCAGTAAGCAGGTTTCGAAGCTAACATTTCTTAGAAAACGATCAATTTCTAGCAGCAGCTCCAGCTCTGAAGAGAAGAATCGTAATTAACGACGAGTCCAGCAAATGAATTTGTTGACCTCACCAACGAATGTGTTGGTTGTGGCGAAGACAACGACAATACAAAGAAGGCAGTTGACTGGATTCAGTGTATCCGTTGTCAAAGGTGGCTCCATGGAACGTGCACTATTTTTATTGTGTTTTTGTTGCCTTGTGGAAAAGTGATAACTAGGAAAAATTGAAATAATTCACTTGTTTATGGAAACATTTTATTCGAAAATGATTGAAGATATTTTATTTGGATTTTAATGCAAGAAAAGTTTTAAATTTTATGAAACGATTAGTCTTTTTTAAATTTTATATGTAAATGTAAATGCAATAAACAAATAGATCTATTTTAATAACTTTTTGAATGTATTTAATGACTTCAAAACTGAGTAATCAACACTCTCTGCCCTATGGCCATCTCCCCCTGGCAACTAGGGATAGATGGCCAGTTTATTGTTTTTCAATAAGTTGGATTTATTACTCTGAATGGCAATATTTCATCATAAACACAAGGAATTATGTAGATTTAACTTCAGTAACACCATTAAACTTATCTTCGATATTCTGAAACATTAAAAAAAGTATGGCCATTTATCCCGGACTTACCCTATATGACTCCGGACTGCTAGACTCTGAAACTCCAGAGATTAGGGCCTGCTGGACATTAGTTTCTTTTCATCATGAACTTACTTATGTTTAGGTCGTTTGAGCCTGTTTCTATGAGATCTCAAGATGTGATTGATACTACAATACTGATTTAGGAAAGCAAGATGAGTCCATTCTTTGGACACGTTGAAACAAATGGCTTTAATAATTTATTCTATATTTTGAACTTTTAATTTATCGGTTTTTTTTTTTTTTTTTTTTTTTTTTTTTGCTTGTCAATTTTTGTCAAATCTAGGAGTGAACGTGAAAATCTCATCTGTGTCGCTTGCAATTTTGATATGATTTTAGAATTTAGTATCCGATTTTCACTGCTATATTTCAGTCCTGAATTCAGTTACATTGTGTAATCTCAATTTGGATGCGGTTGACATTTCTTTACCAAAATGTTTGACTCCATTTACTGCATTGTATTTTTGTAACTTTATCTTTGTGTCATATCTTATATTATATAACCAAGATTTCAGAAACTTGCTCTATGGTTTTCCTATTTTAATTATATTTTAACTCTCAGATAGAGAGTGATTTGAAGGCAATTAAGAAGCTTCATGTGCGCTACAAGCGAGAAGAATATTCTGATGAACTTTACTGTTTACCAATCCATGAAACACAAACAAAATATCACCAAAACGGACTATCACAGGAAATTACGTGTTCCGAGAGAATTAATCATATTTTAAAAATTGACTTTTGGACGACTTCTAAAGCCAAATACGCCTATATGCGATGATAATTTATTATGTAACAGCACTCTGTCCTCTGTAGCTAAATCAAAAACATTTTCGAGTCAGATTCGACAATTTGGAACAACTGTCGCATCAGCTCTGACAATATAAGTTCTACAATATCTCAGTGAGAATTGACCATGATTAATAGAGTATAAATATCCTCAACTCGTATCCAGCTAAGGATCGGGTCCAGGAATGAGATGAGATGAAGCCCCTATACTTAATGAGGTCTGTGAACGATAAGGGTGCCGGCGACCAATCCTGATGCACCGCCACAGGGGCGGTTGAATGAAATGAAACGAAATGGATGAGATGAGTATGGAGAAATGAAATTTATGGCAGGGGAAAACGGGAGAAACCCCGAGAAAAACCTGCCCAAGATCCGTTTCTTCCACCACGGAACCGACATGGAGTGACCGAGACTCGATCTCGGGACCTCAGCGGTGAGAGGCGAACGCCTAACCGCTTACGTACGGAACCGCCTGATTAGTAGAGTCCGGATTGTTATTCAATATTAATCTACAAGTATATACATAAATACTCGTATGTAGTAAAAAGTCATAATATTAATTTTTGCGCGATAGTGTGTTTTGTCGTACTTACAGCAATGGCGACCATGACTGAAAGTTCAACTTCTACATTTCGGGGTTGCCAACCTAAATAATTATATTGTAACAAAATAACTATACTATAATATTACATAGGCCTATTACAAACATGCGTGTAAAACCACTGCCCTCTATGTATACTATATACAAAACTATATATACATATATATATATATATATATATATATATATATATATATGTTTGTGTGTGTATTATATTGCAGATTTTCGCGGATATAGCGCCTAAGTATGACTATGAAAGTTTTCTTGGAATTTCCGCGTCTTGGATTCAAGTTCGGCCTCTCGCCACTGATTCCGACGTTTCGGCATGATCCCACATGCCATTATCAAGGAATATCATGTGGGATCATGCCGAAACGTCGGAATCAGTGGCGAGAGGCCGAACTTGAATCCAAGACGCGGAAAACCCAAGAAAACTTTCAAAATCATATATATATATATATATATATATATATATATATATATCTTCATCATCATCATGAACAAATTCGTTTTAGACCATGTGGCCTGTACGGTAAACCTAGCGAAGATGGTCTTGATCTTTCCATCGATGTTTTGGTCTTCCTTGGTCCCTATATTCAGTTGGGGTATATTGGAATGCCAATTTTGGAATTATATTTCTTGCCATTCTCCTCAGATGATTTTTCCATTCTTGCTGGTATCTTTGTATATCTTCATTTAAGCTTGTTACTCCAAGTTTTCCTCTGATAATAGTGTTCATTTGGTGTGTATATATATATATATATATATATATACACACACACACACACAAAACACATCCAAAAGGTAGTGTTATACATTATACGAAACAAATCGCTGCATTTTAAATGAATTGAACTTTATTTGAAACATCATAAAACAATAAATACGTACTTGCCGCCGTGTTATCACTAGATTGGTGTCACGGCCTCCTGCTCTTTCAACTAATAAATATTGCCCACACTGTTAACGTTAGTCAATTGTTTATAATGACCGCAAATATTTGCAACAAAAATGCTATTTTTTATTAGTTATTATTTTGAAAACGAAATCGCGCAAAAAATAATGTACAGCCTTTGAAATAATTGATGGCGCACATATAAGTTTCAAGTCTCAGAACGAAGCCATTGCGCATAATCAGAGATCAGTTATATGGTTCACAAGTATACAACTATTTCAGAATCTAAATCCGTGCTATTTCGTTGTGTGTCGTGCAATTGGAAACAATTTCGTGTACATGAGTAGTGCGCTAAATACTGAAAATAAAACAAAGCAAAAGAAAGCAAATTAATTGAAATAAGGACGAGAAAAAAAAAACATGACAGCAGGACCGAACACGCGACCTCATGCACGGGAAACAGAAGCTCCCTCCACTAGACCACAACCATCTTACTTACTTTCTTACTCACTGGCTCTATCGAACCCGTAGGTTCATGGCCACGCGGACATAAGCTCTTATCTTTTAATAAAAAACTGTGTGTTATTTCTTTGTCCTAGTTTTGTTTACTTATAATGAGATATGTGTCTCTAAAAATGCACTAATTTAATAAGAATGTAGAGATGAACATATTTATACTACCAATGGTAAAAAAAATTCCAGAAGTATCTTCCTGTAACGGTATAATGAATATACGGTATTTAAGACATAGCTCTTGAACTTAAATTAAGATATATAGGCCCTAATAATACAAAAAAAAACTACATGTTAGAACACAGCGAAATATATAACTTTACAATTATTTCCACATAAATTTACTTATATTTTAGATGTTTAAATTGTTTACGTACAACTCTCAAATTACAGTACTTACAGTATTCTTGCACTTCAACAATTATTTGTTGCCCTGTGTACTACAAGGTGCCTAGGTCTACAACACTAATTTACCGTCTGCGATAAAGGAGTCATTGAGAGTAATCCAAGACAGATTTTTTGCAGATAACGGTGAGGCAGTAGAAGCCATTTACCGTCTGCGATAAAGGAGTCATTGAGAGTAATCCAAGACAGATTTTTTGCAGATAACGGTGAGGCAGTAGAAGCCATTTTCACCCGTATTCATCGACATTCAATCACAGACTATTATAAATGGTCAGACGAAATCAAACATATTTCACACTTAATTTCATGCAACATGTCTATTATCTATCCTGACATTCCTCACTCCACCCCATAATATCAATGCACTGGAAAATTTTGTTTTATATTCTTAAAGTATATTCAATTTTAAAAGAATTATTTTTAACACAGAGTGTAATGGAACAACCCATACAGATTGCCCTAGAAAAGTTAGAAATAGTCGAAAATATTCAACCTCTCACTCACTCCCATATCTACTCCTTATAATGATGGGAAGGAGGAGGCAAACTTCTTTTAACAACTCAATCGATTTTGAAAGTTTCGAAAAATAACCGACTAAGGTTTTCTATAAATATAATGAAGTATGCATTGTATTTAATTGTGGAATATTCCATGTTATTTTTTCCTAGAAAACCATAACTAACTAACTCACTGACACTATCGAACTCGTAGGTTCATAGTCGTAAAGACATAAGCTCTCCATACATCCCTATCTTGAGCTAATGTTTTCCAATCATTCTCTGTATAATCTACTTCCTCAAATCATGGTTAATGTTATTCTCCCACCTCATTCTTGGTCTAACAACTGGGCGTTTTCCATCTGGTTTTCCTAAAAGAAGCTTCCATGCAAATCTTTCATTCCCAATTCGTGCCCATGTCCTGCCCATTGCAGTCTACGAGACTTAACTTTCTTATATCTGGCTTCCTATAAAGACCATGCATTTCACTGTTACGTAGTCTTCTCCATTCACCTGTCTGTTCATCTCTCTTTGGTCCAAAAATTTTCCTAAGAACTTTATTCTCAAATACCCGTAATCTCCTTTCCTCCTTTAAAGTATGAGTACATGTTTTGCATCCATATAATATAACCGGTAGAATAACAGTTACATATTTATTTTCAGTTTAACGTTTTTCTGAAAGGAGTTAGGACGTCAAGAGGCTCTGCAATGCATAATAACAGGCATGTCCAGAATGTAGCCTATGTTTAATTTCTTTGTGCATCTCATTTATATTTGTGATTATTGTTCCTAGGTATTTGGGAAAACCATAAGGGTTTGCATTGTGTTTGAATGTGAGGTAGTCTTTGTCAGCAAAATTGACTAGACAAAGTATATGGTTGGTATCTAATGTCGAGCACTTGATAATGAAATCATTCGCTCTCTTGCACTCCAATATTTAGCAGAAAGGCTGGTCTCTTCTACAAAAGCTGGACAACGGAGGAGATGGTTTCTTTCCATATCTTCATTTAAATTGCAAAAAGGGCATTTAGGTGAATCTGTTATGCCAATTCTGTGTAGGTGTTTATTCAAGCAGTCATGTCCCGTTAGCAGTCTGAATGTTGCTACTGCAGATTTTCTTTGTAATGTAGTAATGTCATAAGTAGAGCGAGGAATTATATGAAGAAAATTATACGAAAATATGAAATCGTAAAGAGAAAATATGAAAAATATGAAAATTATGACACAAAAATATTATGAAGCTACTATTTTCTAAACTTTTCATATATATTTAAATACATAGGCCCACTATAACTTATAAGAATACATACCAGCCCATAAATGAGACTAACAGAACTTATTTATAGCTCAAGAAATCAAGATATTCACTGTATTTCGATTTTAATTAGCTTTTTCATTAATTCTAACCCAATATAAAACATAAAATTCAAGATTCGAAACAATTTTAATGGATCACGCCATAGCACGGTTGTATATGGAAACGTGGTACAAACAGGAAAGTCGTGGGCTCGAGTCTCAATATAGTCGAGATTTTTAGCTGGACCAGACCTCCTGGTGGCATTGTGGACCTAGGGTCGACTCAGATCCTAGTGGAAGTGAGTACTAGATGCATTTTCTGGGCACAAATGCGACCATCAGGCAGATCCGACAAAACCTGGCGGACATCTCTTAACTATTTTCTAGAAAGATGGTAGCTTCAACATGCCACTACCCCAAATGCCTCCCAAGACTGTAGTGGAATCACTTTTGCTTCATAAATCAAAACTGAGAGGTTATATATAATACAATTAATTTACGTATTGAATGATATTTAATTATGAAATCCAAACATATACAAGAAACAAAACATTGCAAACAAAACAAACAGGTTTCCATGAAATATAGCACTAACAAAGTTTATAACAGGTATAGTTTGGATTATTGCTATTTTTACATTGCATGAAGATATTAAATTTCTGTAGATGCAAATGTAAAATAGCATTAAATTGGAGATTTAGAATACAAGTAAACCATTCCGGTATGTAATATTTGGAGAAACAAGATGTTAAAGTTATTAGTCCATAATTGAATCTAGGGATTTTTTCAGAACTCTATTTGCAATTACAGTTACATTTAATTTCGAACTACAAACACGCGTGAAATGTAGTTAGAATTATTTTAACATTTTTTTTTTCATGAAATAGGTCTAACATAGTGTCTATAGTCTTGGTCTAATTGTGCTTTGAACAATCTAATTGTCAATTCTGTTCATACTACACAGAAGTTATTTTTTATATTTTCTGGTAGTAAACTATAAGGCCTGACAGAATTGTTTTGCACGATGAAAAATTATGCTCAACATCACACGATGTTATGGCAGCACACTTGTCTCTATGCTATATTCGATAGTTTGAAGTAGTGAGAAAAATGTTGTCCTTATCTACATGAACTTTACTAATTTCACTGGTTCAAGTTCAGCAGCAACAGTCTTTCCTACATTTAAATGCTATAATCTGTTCACAAAGTAAGGATTGTCCCAGGTAGCAAGAACAAGCTGACAGCTTTTATACCTGACTACAGAATATTCCAACATTGTTCTACTTATTCATCTAAGCTCATGTTCTTTTTCTGGGGATCGAGTTTAGGACAAAAACTCCATCTATCGTGGTCACTCTATGACACATCATCCAATTATTTGCTTTCATAAAATCCATCTACCTTGTTCAGAGGGATACTGTAAGATACTGAAGAATTTTCACTTGTCTACCACATTACACTGTCAAAATGTAAATACATTCATTTCAAAAATATTTTTGTGAATTCCTATAATTGTTATTGAAAAAAAAATACCGGAATCCGAAAGTTGAAAAATATGAAGGAGTATGAAATTTTTACTAAAATATGAACATTTTGCTAAAATATTATGAAATATGAAGTTTTTTGTTGGTCTTATTTGATTCTGTATATCATAAAATGTAAAGATACTTAGTCTCAGCGCTCTCTGACAAATAGTTTAAAACATGAAATTTCATAAAATTCCTCGCTCTAGTCATAAGCTTGTAGATTTTCCCATTCCTTTCCAGATGTTTTGGTGGTGTATTCTTCTCTAAGTTTATTGATGTATTTATTTGAGATAATTCTTTTGATAGAGTGAAAGGAAACTGGAGCAGAAGTTGGGTTTGAAACAATTTTGCTACCCTTCTTGGCTAGAAAATCGGCTATTTCATTGCCTGTCACTCCACAATGGGCCGGAATCCATTGAAGTACAACTTTTTTATGTAGACGGGATAAATGTTTTATCATTTTGTGACATTTGATAATTTTGATGCTTTTGGTGTTTGTGTCTCGTGTTATAGCAAGAATGGCTGCTTTGGAGTCACATAGAATTACAACTTTTGTAAATTTTTGGATGTGATATAAAAGATTTTGTAAACTTAAGAAAATTGCTAGAATTTCGCCATCAAAGTTTGTTGAATTTGTGTTTAGTTTACGATAAAAGGAAAAAAGTGGACATACTGCACCAGCACCAGTGCCACCATCATTTGGTAGGCTGGAGCCATCTGTAAAAATATGTATCCATTCAGGAGCTGGGTATCTTAGATTATCATTTCCAGTGACATTTGTTTTAAAATATATGGAGGAGTTTCAGATTTCTTGATGTCTTCTGTTAAATGAAGGTTATATTCGATTTCCAAAAATTCTAGAGGGTTGTTTCTCATCTGCATATTTTCTTTTGAATGTGGAAGTTGCAATTTCTGTTTGATTTCTTGTACAATGCTTAGGAAGCTTTGCTGAGATTTTAAACATACTTGTGGTTTTCTTTGGGTCCAGTTATTATGGGGTAGCCTTAAAAATTTTTCATACTGTGTGACTGCTGTTTTCTCAATTTCAGATGCTATGTTTGGGTTATTTGTTAAGATTTGCATGGCAGTGATTGGTGTTGTTTTAACGGCTCCTGTTATCAGACGGAGGATTTGGTTCTGCAATTTATTAAGTTTTTCCACTTTAGTAGTTACTAGGATTTCTTCACAATATTGAAGTACAGGTTTTATGTACATTTGGTAGAAGGTGTTTAGGGTTTGTGTGTTTGCAACCCCACTTTTTCCCTGCTAATCGTTTTAATAATGGTAACCTTGTTTCTATCTTTGTACATATATTCTCCATGTGTTTCTTCCATGTTAATTTTGTGTCCAGAGTTATTCCTAAATATTTTGCTTCATGTGTTTGAGTTAATAATTCACCCTCCAATTTCAGAGTGATGGGTAGTGGTTTCTTTCCTAATGTAAATAGTTGATAATTTGTTTTCTGTATATTTATCTTCATTAAGTTCTGGGATGTCTAATTCTCTAACTGTATTAGTGATTGTTGGGCTATGGTTATTAATTGTTGACTTTGGTTTTTCGGCTTGGAAACCCATATTACAACATCATCAGCAAAAAGTAGGGTTTTCGTTTCGAGCTTTTCTATATGCTTAGGTAGATCATTAATGTAGATATTGAAGAGAATGGTACTGAGTACAGAACCCTGTGGTAAACCTAGATGTGTTTGTTGGTATTTAGAGAGGTGATTATTATACTTTGTAGCGATGAACCGTTGGATGAGAAAATTGCTGATCCAGAGTAGCATATTCCCTTGAATGCCTAAAGTCTGCATTTTTTCTAATAATTTATATCTCCAAATAGAGTCATATGCTCCTTGGAAATCAACGAACATTGCCAGAGTGTCTTCTTTTCTGTTGAAACTGTCTTTAATAGCTTGACTTAGGTGTACAATTTGTTGATTTGTTGATTGTAATTCTCTAAATCCAGCTTGATTGGGTGAAAGTAAATTATTGGTTTCTAAATACCAATTTAATCGATTTGAAATCATTTTTTCCATAGTTTTAACAATTACACTAGTTAGTGCTATTGGGCGATAATTTGAAAAAGTATTTGTTGATTTTTTTGTTTTCGAAATAGGTATTATAATAGCTTTTTTCCAATCATCAGGAACTTTTGTGTTCCAAGAAAGATTATAAAGGGAGAGCAATTGAGTTTTGGCTTTATTGCCAAGGTGTTTGAGAAATTCTGCATGTATATTATCTGCTCCTGGAGATTTGTTTGATTTTAAACTATTAATGGCTATGTTTACTCTTTAATGTTGAAATTCTTATTAAAGATATTATCTTTTGTACTGCTTGTTGATTTTATGTAATTTTTTAGGTTCTCTTTTATTGTTTTTTGTTCTTTTTTGTTCTCTGAGGACAAAGTATAGGTGTTAGCGTAGTGTTTGTTGAATTTGTTGGCTATTTCACTTTCATTTGTAATCTGTTTGTTGTGAATAAATGGTGTTTTTTGCCGTTCTTTTTTATTTTGTATATTGTGTACAAATCTATATGCTTTCTGGCCATCTTTCCTATAATCCATTTTTTGGAGAAAGTTATTAAAATTTTCTCTTTTATTGCTGTTAATTTCTTTTTTGAGTTGTGCGCACAGTTTTCTCCAATTTTGTACATCTTTTGGGTCTTTTGTTTTTTCTGCTTTATTTCTAGCGAGATCTCGGTCTATTTTCATTCTTTCTAATTTTGAATTCCAGAAGGGTTTGTAGTTTTTAACTATTCCTCGTGGTATATATGTTTTTGCTGTTTTTAATATTATTTTGCATTTGATTTGTTAATTTGATCTGACTGAAGTGATACGTTTAAAGGATTTTCAAATTTGTTTTCCAGTTCGTCTGTGTACAGTTTTTTTTTTACATAAGATAGTCTTCAGATGTAAATTCACAAAATTTGTGTGTACAATGCTAGGAAACAGGTAAAATTTCTGTAAGATTTGTTCTCAACTGTGCTTGGAGGCTCAGATGTTTGACAGGTTATAGTCATTTCACTGTATCAATATACTTTGTCTTCATACTCCAATACAAACATGAAGACAAAGTATATTGATACAGTGAAATGACTATAACCTGTCAAACATCTGAGCCTCCAAGCACAGTTGAGAACAAATCTTACAGAAATTTTACCTGTTTCCTAGCATTGTACACACAAATTTTGTGAATTTACATCTGAAGACTATCTTATGTAAAAAAAATATGTAACATTCTAATAAATATATCCATCCATCCATAGTAATTCTGCCCGAAGGCAGATCCTTCACTGCAATCATAGCACTTTCATGATATGCTTGCAGCTTTACTAGGGAATTGTAGGTGTGGTAGCTTCCCGTTGCTTTCCACACCGGTCAAGGATGATGATGATCATAAGATTTCGGGGACCAATTGGGCCTTAAAGTTTTCCTGACATTTGTCTTACAGGTGAGGAAAAACCCCGATAAAAATCTCATCCAGAAAAACTGCCGGGGATCGAACCCGGGCCCGCTGCGTGACCACCTTGAGACCACAGCGGTGGACTAATAAACATATAGTGGTGCGCAAAATATGTAATATCAAATTTGAGTAGGTCGTATAAGGTATATATTGAAGTGAATCATCAATATTTTCGGTTATTATGAAAGAAAATATCAAGAAAAAAATTATGTAATTACATAAGAATCTGGATTCTAGTATTACTTTAAAGTGACACTGGATTGACCAATATTCAATACCTATCCCTATCGTATGAACAAAAACATTAGTATTTTCTCTTTTTAACCAAGGCCCACAATATTAGTTGAAACGAGACATTTTAACATAGCCACACACTATACAAACGAACAAAATCAAGATTTTTAGTAGTCGGCGGTAGAGTATGGTAGCAGCATTCTGGCAATATTATTTTATTTTGCGACGCTCTTTAAAATGGTCCCTAACGGCTAGAGAATGACTGGGGCGGATCTGAGGATGAGCTCTCAGACTCTACAAAAGGCTCCAAATAGTCAGCGTAATTTAGCCTCTCTCTACCAAACCCTTCCATCTACCTTCACGTGGTGGGACTGTTTTTACTGAAGATGGAGGGTGAATGGCGAGTTTCTGGCGCCATAAAACCAGATGCTCGGGGCAGACAGAGCTCTGTAGCCTTGTAAGGCAGTCTGTCTAGGAGAAAGGCAACTCCGAAATTAAACTCTGGTCCTACAGGTTGGGGGTTTTGCGGTTAGGCTGGTCACCCACCCAAGTAAAAAAAAAATATCACTCAGAAGTCTCAAGTGCGAAACGATGGACTTGAGACCGGAACAGGTCGCATTGACCTAATCCTGGAAAGGAAGAAGAAGAAGAACACGTACTTAAAAAATACTCGGGTCATTATAATGGGAATTCAAATTTGTGCTTGAAAGTGTCAACATATATACCTCAGAGGAGTTGAAGTATTTTTTATCAAAAATATTGGACGATAAATAACATTCATTAAAATGTTCCTTCACATCGTTCAAGTTAGATATTAAATACAAAATTGGTACCTGGCAAATCAGTCGTCCTCAACTAAATTATTTAACTTGATGAAATTTAACAATTTAGTTGAGGACGACTTATTTACCTTACTTACTCACTGGCACTATCGAACCCGTAGGTTCATGCCCGTGCGGACATAAACTCTCCATACATTCCAATTCCGAGCCAATGCTTTCCAATCATTCCCTGTATAATCTACTTCCCTCAAATCATAGTCAATGCCATTCTCCCACCTCATTCTTGGTCTACCAACTGGGCGCTTTCCCTCTGGTTTTCCTACAAGAAGCTTCCATGCACGTCTTTCATTCCCCATACGTGCCACATGTCCTGCCCATCGCAGTCTACGAGACTTAACTGTTCTTAATATATCTGGCCTCTTATAAAGACCACGTAGCTGAATGTTATGTAGTCTTCTCCACTCACTTGTCTGTTCATCTCTCTTTGGTCCAAAATGTTTCCTAAGTACTTTATTCTCAAATATTCATAATCTCCTTTCCTCCCTTAACCCTTAAATTCGTAATGTATCCTTTTGGATACATCAGTTGGTTTAGTTAATGTAATATTTTAAATAAATCAGAAGAAAACAAACAAAAATAAACCACTTAAATGTGTGTCTAATTATACAATATACCTAATAATAACACTTATACAAGATACCGTTTTCACTGCGGTCCGCCACATTCAAATAACTAACAGAAGAAATTTGTGTTTTGCCAATTTAAGGGTTAAAGTAAGCCCATGTTTCGCATCCATATAATATAACTGGCAGAATAATAGTTTTTTGGGGGCACGCCGTAGCGTAGTGGTTAAGGCACTGAGCTACAAGCCAGAGGGTAGCGGGTTCAAGTCCCGTTGGGGTCAGGATTTTTAAACTGACCCAAATCCTCTGGCGGCACTATGGCCCTGGGATCGATTCAGCCTCTAACGTAAATGAGTACCAGACGCTTGTTCTGGGGGTAAAGGCGGCCGTCACGCAGGGCTGACAACCCGGCTGACATAAAGTGCCGATTGTCTAGAAAAAGTGGGAGCCCTAACCTCCTACTACCCCAAGGGCCTCCGGGTCTGTTGTGGGATCACTTTACTTTATATTTTCAGTTTAACGTTTTTTGAAACGAGTTGGGACGTCAAGAGTAATGCATAATAGCACGCATTTCCAGAATTGAGCCTATGTTTAATTTCTTTGTGCATCTCATTCCTATTTGTGATTATTGTTCCTAGGTATTTGAATTCAGCCACTTCCTCAAAATTTCCCTAATTTGTCATTAGCTTACCTTGTACCAATTTTGTATTTAATGTCTTATTAGTTAATTTATTACATAACCCCAACGATGCTTTAAAATGAATTATAAGAGTGTTGATCGTTCAAGTTACTTTGGCACTTGCTCACTTATGAGTTATGACCCATGAATCATATTATTATTTTAACTATTGTATTAGATATTTTAATTGTTTATAAAATATATCGTTTTATCGCTTTGAATAAGGCATGAAAAAATATTTTTAATGACGTTCTTCTCTGACACGTGTAGGTAATAATTCCATATAACTAATGCATTATCATACTACATTTATTTTAATATACGAGGGCGGATCGGAAAGTAACGCACAATAATTTTTTTTAAAAAGTTTAATAGTAAAAAAAAAAAAAGGAAAAAAATCACAAATGAACTTACATCTTTTACCTACTTTTCGACATAGTCACCAACTTTCTCAACACATTTTTCCCATCGTGTTACCAGTTTCAATATGCCCTGTTCGTAGAAGTCCGTTTGTTTGGAGTGTAGCCATCTGCGCACTGCTGATTTCACGTCCACATCTGTCTCAAAGCGTTTGCCGGCCAGGAATTTCTTCATGGGACCAAACAGATGAAAGTCCGATGGTGCAAGATCAAGATCCGGACTGTATGGTGGATGCTGGAGCACCTCCCAACCAAATTCGGCGATTTTCTGACGAACGACAGCAGCAACATGGGGGCGAGCATTGTCATGAAGAAGTTTAACGTTAATGTTGTGACGTTTGTCACGAATGGCACGACACAACTTCACCAAAGTTTAATGTAGGCCGCAGCATTCACAGTGGTCCCGTGTTCAGCAAAGTCCACCAATAAAACACCATGCATATCCCAGAACACTGTCACAAGCACTTTCCTGGCAGATTGAGTCACTTTGAATTTTTTCTTTACTGGGGAACCAGCATGTTTCCACTCCATTGATGCCTGCTTTGTTTCGGGCGTGTAGTGGTACGCCCACGACTCATCACCTGTGACGATTCCTTCCAGAAAGTCATGTCCTTGTGCGGTGTACCGCGTTAAGTGGTCCAAGCTTGCCATCATTCGCTGGCCCTTGTGGTCGTCTGTCAGGTTCTTAGGCACCCAGCGAGCACTAACTTTACGGAATTTCAAATTTTCATGAACAATATCGTACACCGCACCATAGGAAATGTTGAACTTCTGCGATAAGGCTCGCAGTTGCACACGCCGGTCGTTCAGAATTGCCGCCTCAATGCCTCTGACATTCTGCGGGATTGCTGCTGTTGTCGGCCGGCCGGAGCGTGGCGAATCACTAAGGTTCACGCGTCCCTCTTGGAAGAATGTGCACCACCTGGAGACATTGCTACGGTCCATACAATCATCCCCATACACGCCACGCATGTCCCTGTGAATTTCACTGGGTTTATGCCCTTTGGCCCACAAAAATCGAACAACACTTCTCTGTTCCTCACAGGTGGACGACTGTAGCATGCGCGCCATCTTTGTTGCATAGTTCAAGCTTCTCTCGCACGAGGTGCACCTGAGAAAAAAATACCATCTGTAGTGAAAACTTCAAACTATATCTCTGTGAAATTTCAATATTCTAGCTGCAATACCAAGGCAGAAAAACATTATTGTGCGTTACTTTCCGATCCGCCCTCGTATAAATAAGTAAAGCAGAGGAATTCATTTAAACCACCTGAAAAACAATGTTAGAATCATGAATTAGCTTTAGTCATTTGATTGGTGAATTTAATGCCGCCTATTTCCCCCCCCCAAGAGGCTAATTGCGTCACAAAGTATGAGCTCCCTCTAACTAATTCTATACCTAATGTAAACATATGTTCAATATGCCATTCACTAAGGCCCACCACTGTTTCATATACGCAATCAACTGAATCCAGTTCAGATCTCACATATCCAGTTCCCTAAATCAATTCATATACAGTGAAACCTGTCTTAGCCGGAACCATTATAAGAAGGAAACCAGTAGAGACGGGAAAAAATCTCCAGAACGGTACGATTTTATATGTAAAATCGTTCTATATAAGGCGGAAGCCTTCATAATGCGGAAACGGAATGTATTTTTAAAAGTACCAATAGTTAACTTTGCCTCAATAAGACGGAAAATTATTCTTAAGCACGTTCTAATTACAGTATTAATGACCACAAGTGAAAATTCTGCATATAACGCTACTGCATTATATCGTTTTACCTTCTTATGTTACCATTGTATTGTGGGGATACCCTTTATTATGTGTGACGGCGGGGAATCCCTCGCTTTTCCTGGCCTGCGAGGGAGTTGGGAAACTCTTCAGTCTTCCTGTAGTTGAGTTCCTTCTCGTTTTTGTGTAATAAAGTTGTTTTTTATTGAAGTGCAAACTGTGCTGTGTTACATACACTACTTTGTATTTCAGTTCAATGCGTTATGTCTTTAAAGCATGCTTGTAAAACCCTTACACTGCGTGAGAAAATTCAAGCTTGTAATTTGGGAACTCTTTATAAGAAGGAAAACTGCCAAGACGGAAATATATTTAAGGAACCGTCATGTTCCTTCATAGATGGTTTTACTGTATTATAATCCACCCGCATACGACTTGCTAATGGTCTTTTCCTACAGGTTTCTCAATTTAAATTTCTACTGTCGCCATTTCGATAATTTAAATATTGAAATTTCTACTGTCATCTATTTGAGGTCATGACCGGCTCATCTCAATCTCCTAGACTTCATAACTAACTTACTGACAATATAGAACCTGGAGGTTCATGACCACGCGGACATAAGCTCTCCATATGTCTCTATTCTGAGCTAACATTTTAAAAATAATTCCTTGTATATTTAATCTTCCTCTAATAATGGTTAATGCTTTTCTCCCATCTCATTCTTGGTCTACCTTATAGGCACTTTCCCTCTAATTTCCCAACAATAAGTTACTCATAACCCTCTTTCATTCCTCTTTCTTGATATATGCGCTCCCCATCGTATATACGAGACTATGATCAAATATTTCTATAGACTTAATAAAGAATATATTAATGCTAATGCATTATGAAGTCGGAACGGACAATTGCCTAATCCTTGGAGTGACGATGACGACGATCAACTTCATGGCGCGATAGGGCTAGATGCTGCTGGCCTCGCATCCACATGTCTTAATCAGAGATGATAATCCAGCCAATGTAGCCGTTATAGTTGGTTTTCTCAATCTGGAGCTGCTATTTCATGTAGCTACCCAAATGCTTCACAACGCTGGATGGGCACCGGTCCCATACTGGCCGAAATTCCATGATGATACTTTTTCACCCATGGAGAGTTGAAACAGCGCAGGTCACTTAGCTCTGCGCCAAGGCTTCTTGCCTTAACTTTTATAGTATGAAGTATTACCTGCCCTATGATTTAATTAAATGACCGCGGTATACTGACCGTGCAAAGGTTATGGCGCGGGTCAAAGAAAATGTAGGTAAGGATAATAATGATGCAGCTTCACATTCTCGAACTTCCTCCATTTCTTTTGAGACCTAATTTCTTCTCAAGGTTTTATTTTCGAAGACATCTAGGTTGTTTATACAACTTATGGATATATTTCGTGCAAACTAGGTAGAAGTCCACTATTCTTTCATATAAGCAAAATGCCTGTGTATTTATTTTTATTTTTACTACAATTCATATGTACACATTAGTCTAACTTCTATTTGTACTGGAGCAGTTCGAATTAACTCATTCGCCTCAAAAGACGAGGTACAACCACTTAACGCTGCTGTTATATATTTTGCAATATTTTGTACATCCCTTGGCAGGGTAATCTTTTGTTAATATTCATGAATAGTAGAGGAATGTGTTTTTGCCTTCACCCTTATTGTGATCAAGTACCGTTATCTTTTGTTTGTTTTGAATATCTGAATATAGACAATATAATTAACAGTGACTTAAATCCGGTTTTTGGGGAAATGCATTGAGCATTTAAACCTGAAGCGAATGGGTTAAAACATTCCCTTAAGCAAACCTGTACCCGCCCCACTTTCTACTATTCTTCTTGCTAGCAGGAGAGTTAAAGAAGGTGGAAGAAGCCAAAATCTTATATTATTTATTCGAGGGAAGCAGTGTCCACAGCATTGTGTGACAAATTTTTGATTTACAATTATTTCGTGTGACTAATGTAACATGGTAAACAGTAAAAAGTAGTAAACCGATTCCATGATGCAAGGTATAGTTGCACTATCCACGTCTCCGGTCTAATGCCAGGTCGATGGACGAGACAAAATGAAGCCCCTATTATTGAAGGTCTGTGATATACGAGAATAATGACTTTCGGGACATCACATGAGCAGATGAAATGAATATGCAGAAGTGGTGGAATAAAGTTTTGGTACGTTAAATTGAAAGATATCCTGAGAGGCTCCGATTCGTCCACCACGAACCCCACGTGGAGTGACCGAGACGCGAACTAGGGACTCAGAGGTGGGGAACGAGTGTCTTACCACTTGAGCCATGGAGCCAAGTATTGGTATTATTTGTGTGTATTAATGTTTTTACCCTTCCTAGTTTGCTAAGACTTATAATCCAATATTCTGAGCTAACCATTTCTAGTCTGAACCCCACATTAGATCTGTACATAGTGGATCTGAGGTTAGCAGTATGCAGCACAGGACAGCATAAGACAAGGAACACCCAGGCCAAAGTGAAGATTTAAAAATCTTTCTCGCCAGGACCAGTCTGTCGTAGCGGGAGAAAGGGATTCGGTCATCCGAGCCATGGCGAAGATTTAAAAATCTCCTTCCTCGTCAAAAAATGGAAAATGGGCTGTCGTGCGGGAGATAAGGTTTCGAGCGGCGATGGAAGTGAGCATCTTCAATATTTGAATTGATCAAAACTGAGTTGAGTTGGTTGCCACCAAGCTGCAGGCCTAATCACAATAATTACACTTAGTCACTCACAATGTTCATGGAACTAACTCATCAGCATTATCGAACCCGTAGGTTCAGGACCACGCGGACATAAAGCTCTTCATATATCTTTATCTTGAGCTAATGTTTTCCAGTCATCCCCTGTATAATCTACTTCCCTCAAATCATAGTTAATGCTATTCTCTCGCCTCATTATTGATCTACCATCTGGACGTTTTCCCTCTGGTTATCCTACAAGAAGCTTCCATGCACCTCTTTCATTCCCCATTCGTGAAACATGTCCTGCCCAACGTAGTCTAAGAGACTTAACTGTTCTTATTATAGCTGGTTTTCTATAAAGATCATGTAGTTCACTGTTACGTGGTCTTCTCCATTCACCTGTCTGTTCATCTCTCTTTGGTCCAAAAATTTTCCTAAGAACTTTATTCTCAAATACGTATTCTCCTTTACTCCCTTAAAGTAAGAGTCCATGTTTCGCATCCATATAACATAACTGGTATAATAACAATTTTATATATTTTCAGTTTAACGTTTTTTGAAAGTTGGGAAGACAAGAATTCCTGTAATGCATAATAGCACGCATTTCCAGAATTGAACCTATGTTTAATTTCTTTATGCATCTCATTCATTTTTGTAATCGTCACACTGCTCATTATCAACAAAACAAAAAAATATCCAATTTAGGTGTTGAGGCTGTTCCACATTTTGGATTTAACTGAGCTTCCAAACGCTTCTTAGTCTGAAAAAAAAAAGTCTTCTACCTTCTGCATGTAAGTTCAGGACCCTATTAAATATTTTATCTGGGGACATTTTGGTACATGATCATACCAACCTTTTCCGTATACATTGAGAGTTGAGGTTGTGCTTTGTATTTGTAATTTCTTACGCATGTTTTAATTTCTTTGATGGCCAAGTAGTGAATATGCTGCTAGTGATCTCAGTAATTTTATATCTTCCGCTTCTGGTCTTCAGTTCTCTGATGAAGTAATTGTCCATGTTTCAAGTCATAATGTTGGTAATCAGTGTTTTGTGAAAATCTGAACTAGTGTTCGTTCTGAATAATTTCAGTAGTGTCATTTAGTGCTGCTTGGTATTTAGCCATTTGTCAAAATATTTTGAGGATATATGAGAGAGATTGCAACGAAAAAATAAAATGCGTTTGGGTGTGTTCTAATTAAGTTAATTATATGATCTACTACTACAATTTTTGGACAGGCAGCATTTGATCCAGCAAAAGCTAACATCTTTTTTTTTTTGAGTCCAAATTTTCAAGTTGTATTTTTCTGAAGTTGTTCCTAACCACAGTTGATTGTATAATCAGATTTTCATAATGTAATTACTCTCCAGTTGAATAAAACTTTCCTAAATACTTATATTAGCTTGTATTTATTTAAAGTAGGCCTAAACCAAGGGCACATTTGTAAACAAATAATTATTTATAATTACAAAATGCATGTTTAACAAAACAAAATACTAATATATTTGTCGCTATATTGTCTTTACAATGACTATTTAACTGATGCCCAAATGGAAATCAATGACCAATCGCTTTCCAATGAATTTTGTTTTACAGCCAATGACAGTCGTGTTTCACCTAGCTATTTATCGAATTATGTTTACCAAAATAAAGAAAGCTCCTCCTTTTTAATATTCTGAACTGGTCAGAGCATTATTTTGCAGTGACTGACTCCAACAAATACGTTGATTCCTTCGAACTACGAATTTGATAATTGTGTGTTCAATAATTGCATTTTTAAGGGTCTCAACCAAAAACCAGCAACGAAGAATAGAAACGTCAAAAATTAGGTTTCTGAGGAGTGTGGCTGGCTATACAATAACAGATCGAAAACGAAATGAAAATATATGAAGTGAACTAAATACATTCAAACTATTAGATAGAATTGCACAATGAATGGATGGACCACATCAATAGAATAGATAACAGTAGAATTCCAAAACATATTCATTACAAACCACTAGACTCGAAAGAAGAAATGTTGGAAGACCCAGTAAAAGATGGACAGACCAATTCTAGTATGAGATCGGAACAGACCTTAAGGTCTAATCCTTGATGGTGCTGATGAATAATGATTTTACTGAGTTGTTTCCTAAAAAAATAAATTAATAACCTATAATGTTGGTTATAATATACTGTTTAATGTGTTTCATTTTTTCTCCACTAGGGTGCATTGTTACAATATTGCGGTCCTATTTGGCAATAAATAATATGATCAAGTTGCAGTGGATGAACAAATGAAACATAGCCAAACAATTCTCATTTGTTTTCAAACATCGCCGTTTGCATTAAATATATAAATATTTTAAAATAACTATATTTAAATAATGATTTGTGAGTAAACAGCTTAATTTTATTCATTAAATAGTCCTAACAAATGCCACTCTCGATTTCCAAATCCTCTAGAATTGGAAATCACTCGTGGCATTACTTATGATAAATAAAACAATAAAAACAGAAAAACCAAATATTATCAAAATTAATAGACATACAAAGAATATTGCAGTTCTTTTTTTGCTTAATGCCTCTCTTTCTAGAGCTACAGGCCTAATCTTCTTTTAATGTTGCATTGAGTTTAGGGTAATTTTTCTTTAATATTGGTCATAGCCATAGGTGTCAATAGGATTAAAGTCTGGAGACTGGACAGATGTTTTGGAATATGCAATACATTATAATGCTGTGGGTTGTAGATAATCGAAGGTAGTGGGTCAGAAATGCTTAGGTCTAACCTTGAGTATGGCAATTATTAGCCATTGTGAAACTACAGTCTTGTTTTTTAAGAAAATAATGCACGTTGTATTCGAACTATTTCTACCTTAAAGAGATGATGCGGTTTAGTGATGAATCGGAATGCACAAGTCGGTAACTCAAACTGGGTCAATCAAAAGCGAGGTCGCTTTAATACTAGTTAAGTTCAGCGACCTGCCACCACTTTTCACAACCACAAACTACTTGCTCAGAAAACTAATTTCGTTACAATTTTTTTAACCAAACCAAATTTAATTCTGAATATATCGTTATTTTATGAAAAATATGATTTTTAAAATCAACTATTTCCAGGATAAAATTCTTAATACAACAATAGGGGAATGCATTTCCCACACTTAAAATAAACGGTATCTGTATTCGAGTGCTCGCCTCTGGAACCGAGGTTTGCGAGTTCAAATCCAGCACAGGTTGATTATTATTTTAACACACAAAAAAAACGAGTATTAATTCATTCGAAAGCAAAGCAATTTACCGAAAAAAAGGGCCTCTGAGAAAATTTGTCAACCTTTGGCGTTTACTTTTTATTAGCTTCAGTAATGATTTTAAACATATTGGAAAAAATAGAAGATAAACGTTTGAAATGGTATGGACACCTCATAAAAATGGAAGAAGAGAGAATACCAAAGAGGATCCTTAATTGGAAAGCTAATGGAAGAAATGGAAGAAGTGGAAGAGGCAGATCTAGAGAACGTTGGATAGATGGAGTGAGGAGAAGTATGGAAGCTAGAGATCTGAGGGAAGAAGATGCTCTAGACAGGAACCTCTGGCGACAAATCACTTTGGGTTGAAGGAGAAACACTGCATTGTGGAATATTCCTAATTTAAAAAATAATGATTTCAGATGTTAAAGAGTATCATTAAATAAAATGCTAGCAATATAAATTTAAGTTTTCCTCAAAGCTGATTTCAGTATTTAAGTCTTTAAAGTGTCAATTTGAGGCGATGAGCTAACCACTTGTCACTCGCTGAGTTGAGTAACTCCTGCGGGGGGTACTCTTATCCCAAGTGGGGATGTTAGGGTTTAGATGTATAGAAAGTCCTTGATGATCCCGTAAGTAAGGTTTAACGTGGATTATCGATTACGGGATAGATTCCTCTAAATGGTAATAAACAAATAGTTCACTCGAGCACATAATTAGTTTTAATAGTTAATGTTGAGAAATTAACCTGTTCTTCCTAAAAAGAACAAAGATTAAAGAGTTCCATCGGCCTAAATTTGCATTTATAAAATACTTAAATTAATTACATAATTTAAGAAAGAGAGCCAACCTCATACAATAATGAAATTATACCATGAATTAAAAATATACAGGCTATTAGGTACACCACGAAATGTAATCTGTTAACTTTATATGATTTGATATAATAATGAGATGAATAAAAAATATTGGCTATTCTATGTCATCGTGCCACCTGAGAATATTCGATTAGAGAACAGGTGACTGCTAGCGTCATATTAGCGAATGTGATAACACACGTTCCCGCATGAGCCAATTGCCAAGATATTTACTCACATATAAGGGGATTCCATCACATGAGTCCACTTACATTAGTGGGCAAGTTAGAGTGAGAAAATGGGCAAGTTAATATACACAAGATTAGTTTAGCGTTCACTTATTTGTTAGCGGGTTTTTGTAATAAGTTGGCTACAGTGTCTGAGCAATGATCAAAACATATTTTACATTGTAAATATGGTAATATTATGTTATTTTAAGCTCAACTTGTCACTTCATTTTAAGATATTGCTCAATTTTTTGGGGGAAAAATCAACACACACACATTTTTCTCAGCTAATTTTATTGACACACTGCAACACTAAATTGTGTATTTTTCAGTTTTTTTAATTGAATTTATGTAGGTGGCATAGAGTCCCCATAATATTCATTTTATCAGTGAACAGAACAAACTTACAAATTCCAAAATGAAGAAGTAAGATTAGAACTTCGATTACCAGTCCTTTAATAGAAGAATTCCTACATCGGGATCATTACCAACTTTAATGTTTTATTTAGAGTTGGGGAAAATAACTATGGTTTTCTGTACCGAATGCAACTTAAGATGCTAGAAAATTACTAAATATGATAACGTGGGTAATGGCGAAAAACTGTCGATGGACTCAAAGTTACAAACGTTAGAAAAAAATAATATAATACAGATAAAACATTGTTTTACGTGGCATTATCCAGTGGTGGAATTTTATAAATGAGTTTTGTGATTTATTATGACTTCTTCGATAAGTTTCAGGACATGCGGGACGAAAAAAAAAAAGTTACGGTATTCAAGTTATTATTTTCTGCTGGTACCATCATTAGTTTTGTAGAGAAGACATAACGGATAGAATTTTCAACAACAACAATAATAATAATCTCAATAGCACTATCGAACCTATAGGTTCATAGCAGCGCGGACAAAAGCTCTCCATACATCCCAATACTGAGTTAATGTTTTACTATCATCCCCTGTATAATCTACTTCACTCAAATCATAATTAGTGTTTTCCTCCCCCCTCATTCGTGGCCTAACTGGGTGTTTTCCTTCTGATTTTCCTACAAGAAGCTTCCATGCCCCATCTTCATTTCCCATTCGTGCCACATGCCCTGCCCATCACAGTCTACGAGACCTAACTATTCTTATTATATCTGGTTTCCTATAAAGATCATGTAGCTCACTGTTAGGTAGTCTTCTCCATTTTCCTGTCTGTTCATCTCTCTTTGGTCCAAAAATTGCCCTAAGAACTTTATTCTAGAACACTCGTAATCACTTCTTCCCTAAAGTAAGAGTCTATGTATCGCATCCATATTATATAACGGGGAGAATAACAGTTTTACATATTTTCATTTTAACATTTTTTAGACACTGCATAATAGCATGCATTTCCAGTTGGGGCTTTCAATTTCTTTGTGCATTTCATCCATAGTTGTAATAATAATAATAATAATAATAATAATAATAATAACAATATAATAATGGTGTAAGGCTTTCATCCCCTTGAACATCATGCAAGGGTAAAAAAAAAACTCAATTCGTTCAATTTCACGAGGAAACTATGTTTTGCGTAATTGATTTTCTTAATAATCCCTTACCAGTATTAATTATCAATCTCCGTCTCCCTTCCTAACAGCTCATAAGTAATATCAGCAATACATACTAATTCTGATGATTCATGAAGTAATGAGCACCACAAGTCGCCGCTGAAGAGAAGAACTACTACACCATTGTCTCTAAATAAGTCATATTTTAATAAATGTATAATTCAAGCACTATCTTACCTAAAGCTGAGTTTGGACTCTTATCATGTATTAAGTTTTTTTTAAGTTTTCTTTGTTGACCGCATATTGCATATAGCAATAATGGCATTGCCTGTTGCTGAAAAAAATGTTTTTGTGTTCTGCAATTCGATAGAAATCATTGTGCTTCGCAAGTGCAATATTCATTTCCGACAACTTCCCTCTAGGAAGTCGATAAAAAAATGGCACACTAATTTGTCACAACTGATATCTTATCTCCACAGAAAAGAAGTAGGCATTCAACAGTATCTGATGAATGCGTTGAGGATGTAAGGAAAATCTTCCAACATAGCTCTCACAAGAACTTGCACAGAACTTTTTACGAGTTAGGAATGCCGCAACTAATAGCGTGCACCAGAAGCTTAAAGGGCCTGGGTAGAGAGAAAGATTTCGCTTTGTAAGTCCTTTTCAAGAACTAGGAAAGAATGTTGGCTTTACGGAGCGTGTAATTTTTAGCGACGAGGCAACATTCCACATAGAATAATTTAGTATGAACGAAGGTCATCCAATATTAACGTTTTCTGCGCAATTTCGTATCTAAAGCTGTACGGTCTATTTTACTTTATGAATGACTTTATCGCTGGCATATTTTACCTTGACACGCTTGAACTTTGGTTAATGCCACAACTGAATGAGGATCCAGATGAGTATCTGTTCCAGAAAGATGGAGCGCCGCTTTACTATTTCTGTCAGGTCTGTAACTCTGTTAATCGAGTGTTTTTAGAACGTTGGGTAGGACGATCAGGATTCCTTGACATATAAAATGGCTTCCGCGATCCCCAGATTTAACTCCACGTGACTTTTTTTTCTATGGGGTTGCATAAAGGGCAGTGTTTACGTCACTCCTCTACTATGTTACCTACCTGAACTTCAAACGAGGATTGAAGAAGGCGCACTATAAGAGACATATTGTCGCATTACATTACAACGCTCACATTGAGGCACTGTAGGCTTATTGCAATGCCTTACAAAAAGCTTTAAAATCTGTTCTAATTTTCAAGCTAAGGTTCCAGTTGTACTGTAAACAAACTTGTATTAGGCCGACTCCGTCTATTGGGAACAATGGTGATACTTTTACCCGCCATATGACAGAATTGCGTTAGAAACTGTAATCGATAGAAATAATGTTCTTAGGCAACACCGTATTTTACGGGAAATAATACCGAATACAAGGTAAGACTGTACCAATAATTAGAATTTCTTATTTATTTATGACAAAAAATTATATATGGGCCCATCTAATCAGACGTTTACGCTTTTCCATGATGTCGATAGATATGCTTTATTTACAATTTCATTAGGAGCAGAATATATGATCTAGGCTAACTCACCTGTAAATTCAATTATTTTCACCACATCCCCAATGGCTAATGTAGGATATTTTTCACTAAACTGTTTGAAAACATTAAAAAATAATTTCTCTCCACTTTTCAAATGGTTTCTTTTGCAATGTTTTAAGAAATTCTACAGAAAGCGGCACTTTTGAAACAACAAACCTCAACGTATTCTGCATTGCGCTTGCGTAAGAATATAACTATGCTAATTTAATCTATTAAAATTGTAATTATATCTTTTTATTACTTTTATTTTCTTTATTTCGAATGTTAGAGGGGAAGAACTAAAATTTCTTACACGCTTAAAGGTAAAAACATTATTAGACCAATGAAAATGCAGTCATACATCTGGTTTGTTTACATTACAACTGGAACTTAGCTCGGGAAGTATAGTGAAACATATGAGCCGTCAATCATCAGCTTAGATTATAATAGTGTTTGAATTATAAATTTAATAATAAGTGTAACTTACTTTAGAGACACGATGTATATTACATAGCACAAAAATAATACTCCAATTGAAATAACCTAGTCTCTATGGCGCAGCATTCAGCATGTCAGAAGACTCGCCTTCGATTCCCTAATATATATATATATATATATATATATATATATATATATATATATATATATATTTCGTGTCACGTTGTTTGTCCGCGATGGAATCCTAAACTACTGAACCGATTTTAATAAAATTTTGCACACTGTGTGCATTTTGATCCAACTTGAGACTTAGGGTAGTTTATAACTAAATTTATAATCGCATTATTTTTTTATTGCAAATTATTTGTTTATTATTTAACAAAGAGTTATAATTATCTGTGAGTTTCATACGATTCAAACAGATGGCGGTGTAAGGTAATTTGGTAAGGTAATTGGTTTATTTAACAAAGAGAGATCCAGATGGCTGTGCTTTTTGTTGCAACCGCGACTTTCAATTGAATTACAAATATTGATTATTTCATAATTTAAGTGTGTTCAATGTTTGTTTTATTTTCAATATTATTAACTTCGTGTGTAAGTATTAGTTTTAAGTAATCTGGCTGAAATACAGCAACTTAATTAAAATTTTTAACGTATACCTCAGCCACAGCAACGCGTGGTCGGGACTTCTAGTATATATACAGGGTGGACCGCTCGAATGGACCTAATTTCAATTGCTTGTTACTGGCAAACGGTTGAAGATAGAAACTTAAAACAACGTTCATAGTACAGAAAAACTCACCAAGTTTCGAATCCTGTCGGTAGATGGCACAAAGATACGTTTCTCGTTCTTAGATTTAATTGTTTGTGAAAATGGCGACTCCGCAGATGAAAGCGCAAGCTGTTTTGTGGTATGCGGAGTTTAAATCAATCATTAGAGTTCAAAGGGAGTTCCGGCGTGTGTTTAACCGTGATGCTCCAACTGCTAGAAGCATAAAGAAGTGGCGTGATACATTATTAGCTACAGGATCTGTGTTGAAGAAGCATGGTGGTGGTCGCAGAGCATCCGATGAAATGGTAGCAAATGTTCAAGCCGCATTTGAGCGAAGCCCCCGGAAGTCATTAAGAAGAGCTTCGCGGGAACTTCAAATACCAAAATCGACATTACAACGGATTGTCCACAAACGCCTCAAACTGCACGCATATAAAGTGCAGTTAGTGCAACGTCTGGAGCCGAATGACATGCCGAAACGAGTGGTATTCGCCAATACGATGCTGGACCGTCTCGGCGCTGATCCTGACTTCATGACCAAGATTTTCTTCTCGGACGAAGCCACTTTCCATTTGTCAGGCAAGGTAAACCGGCATAATGTGCGGATCTGGGGATCGGAGAATCCTCACGCTATTCAAGAGCATGTTCGTGATAGTCCGAAGATGAATGTTTGGTGCAGTTTGTCACATAATAAGGTCATTGGACCGTTTTTCTTCGCCGAGAAAACTGTTCGTGGTACCACATATCTTGACATGCTGGAGCAGTTCTTCTTTCCACAAATT
Organism: Diploptera punctata; assembly: GCA_030220185.1. Taxonomy (NCBI): domain Eukaryota; kingdom Metazoa; phylum Arthropoda; class Insecta; order Blattodea; family Blaberidae; genus Diploptera; species Diploptera punctata. The sequence goes on along the minus strand of JASPKZ010007419.1, from coordinate 295,732 downwards.
GAACAACTGCAGCCTAACATCGTTTTCCAGCAAGATGGGTGCTCCTCCCCACTGGTCCAATGAAGTTCGTACGACTTTGGACAACATTTTCCCTGGCCGTTGGATTGGTAGGGGAGGACCAATCGCGTGGCCCCCGAGATCTCCCCGATTTAACACCACTGGATTTCTTTCTCTGGGGCTATGTCAAAGATAAAGTTTACACCACCCCAGTCAAAGACCTTCGTGATCTTCGTGAGCGCATCATAGAGGCTATTGAGAACATTCCAGAAGACATACTCCAACGTACTTGGCAAGAAATTGTTCATCGCTTTGATATCGTCACAGTGACTGCTGGGGCTCATATAGAGATGTGGTGATCTGGATATCAAAACTTGGTGAGTTTTTCTGTAATATGAACGTTGTTTTAAGTTTCTATCTTCAACCGTTTGCCAGTAACAAGCAATTGAAATTAGGTCCATTCGAGCGGTCCACCCTGTATATTCTCGTCAAGACAGTTGAATAACCAACCACTTTAAATGAGAAGTAATAATTCATATTATGAAAACTGAAATTAATTTGACATTTGTAAGTTATAGTAGAGTCAAAAGCAATTCAGTAAGCAGGCACTTCGAAAGAGTTGGACAAGATTTGTTTAAAATAAAAAGGAAGTCAATGTAAGACATCGAAAGCAATTAAGATTAGTGTGTTAATGTGGGGAAGACTTAATGAGTCCTTGGGTTCGCCTCGCGGAGACACGGCTGATGAAACACACACGGGAAGGGCGACCAATTCAATTGTTTCCGGCCCTTTACAACGTCGCATTTATTCCTTTAACTGCGTATAAACAAAAAACACGTAGAGAATAATGTGTTTTAATTTACACAATATTTGTAAAAATAATATACATATTACATGATATACAACGATCAAATATGTTTGGATGTCGTCTACTAGCATTATGCATCATCTTACTCCGTATATTTACGCCTTCTTAAAACAATTTCAAGGCAATTAAAATAATTTCACATCTTTATAAGAGCAGTGACTAACTGATACTCCAGAGGAAAGAGGTTGAAACTTATGAGTTTTCGACTGTAGATATGATTAGCCTATTATCTGTTGAACAGAAGAATAGCTTGAGATAATTTTGGAATGACAATCAAACATTACATTAAATCCATTTTCTTAAACTATAATTCTTATGAAATTTCTTTATCTTTTTTCAGTCTTAGGATTCTTTTACGTGCCATAAATTTACAACGCGGAACTTTCTGCTTTAGTTTCCTTCCGAATAAATACATACTAGGATTTTACGCCCTGAAAAATCGATCAACCGGGCCGGATTTGAACCTTGGGTACATCTAGTTCTATCCATTTCCATCCATTTAAATCACTTTCGCCTGTAATACGAAGAGTAAAATATAATTATTTTCTGTACGAATTATTCGCGGGCTGTCAATTGACAACCGCTGGATTATACAGTCTATGGACGTAAAATTAAATCAAATGGTCAATGTACAGTGGTTTATCATTGAAGAAATAACTAACTCAATATTCATCTATGCAATTTAAAAAATACGACAAATTTAAGTTGGTGTGTATCGGGATTTGAACTTTTTTTTTTAAATACAGTCCTGTACATTAGCAAAAGCCACTCTATCGATTTTATTGGTCTAAGCTGCACATAATGATGATGATGATGATGATGATAATAATAATAATAATAATAATAATAGTTTATTTATACTGGCAAAGTTATGGGCATAAGACCTCTTCCACTCAACCTGTGAAAAGTATTAAATAAGAAACAAAAATATATAAAGATCATATAAGAACCCATAGGCCGTCTGGGGACACGGATATAAGATAACATAGAATAAGTATCAGCGATAATATAAACATGAGAGAAGAAAACGAAATTATAAAGGGATGAAGGACGTGTATAAAGTAAAATAGGATTCCGCTATTAACTAACTGGCTCTATCGAACTCGTAGGTTCATGGCCGAGCGAACATAAGCTCTCCATACACCCCTATCCTGAGCTAATGTTTTCCAATTGTCCCCTGCATAATCTACTTCCCTCAATCAAGGATATTGTTATTCTCCCATCTCACTCTTGGTCTACCAACTGAGCGTTTTCCCTCTGGTTATCCTACAACAAGCTTCCTTTCATCTCTTCCATTCCCCATTCGTGCCACATGTCCTGCTCATCGCAGTTTACGAGACTTAACTGTTCTTATTATATCTGGCTTCCTATCCATACCATGTAGCTCACTTATGTAGTTTTCTCCGTTAACCTATCTCTCTTTGGTTCAAAAATTTTCCTAAAAACTTTATTCTCAAATACTCGTAATCGTCTCTCCTCCCTTAAAGTAAGAGTCCATGTTTAGCATCCATATAACTGGGAGAATATCAGATTTATATATTTTTCAGTTTAACGTTTTTTTTAAGTAGTTGGGACGACAAGAGTCCCTGTAAAACATAGTAGCACGTATTTCCAGGATTGAGCGTACGGTTAATTTCGTTGTGCATCACATTCCTATTTGTAATTATTGTTTATAGGTATTTGAATTCAGCCACCTCCTCAAAATTTCCCTCATTTGTTGTTAGCTGTCAATTTCCGTTATATAATGCATTTCTATGTGTGAACATATACAGTAAAACTTGTTTAATCCGGAACGTGAATAATGCGGAAATCTGCCCAATGTGAACAAATTTATTGGTCCCGGAGAAATAATAGTAATTTTAGGTTACTTATTTTGCATAAAACGGAATCTGTCCAACGCGGAAACGGAAGGATATTTCTACACAATTCATGAAAGTATATATATATATATATATATATATATATATATATATATATATATACATATATATATAAAGCGGAAAGACAGAAATAAATTAGTTTCCACTTCATTGAAATCCCGTTAGGCCAAAAAAAATAAGGAATGATTACTGCCGCCGGGTGAAGTAGACATTCTACCTGTATCTGAAATTTTATTTCGGCCTGACTGCACACCCGTTATGCGAAACAGAGATACCCGTCTTATAAATAACCATTGTACTGCAAAATCTTACATTAGTTTAAGTTCTGATACTGATCTTTCGCAGGTAGCGTTCTGAATTTACGGAAAGAAAATAGCTAAACGTATGTACCATTGTCATTAAACGAAAAAGTAAAAGTGATTGAAGATAAATCTCCAAATTTCCGGACCGATGCTCCAAAATCAAGCTATATCTGTTGCTAAATCCCTATGGAATAACGATTTCAATGCATCTTCAGGTTGTCTGGACAGTTTTAAAAGACGACGTAATGTAGTGTGGAATGAAATTTGCGGGGAATCAAAGGATGTGGACGAAAGTGTAGTTAGTGAACGGAAACCGAAACTGCATACTTTAGTTTCAGGATACGAGCCTAAGAGACATTTTGAACGCTGACGAAATGGGACTGTTTTCTCGCGCGTTACCGTCGAAGTCGCTCATGCATACACTAATTCACTTTGCTACGACAGCAGAACTACAATTAATCCACTGTACGTAAAAATACATATACGGTACTCTATAATCTAAGATTATTAACAAGTTTTAGTTTATTTATAATGCGGAAATTTGTCTAATGTGGAAAAAAATTGGTTCCATACGATTCCGCTTTGAGGATGTTTTACTGTATTTAGTTTTATTGATGTTTACTTCCAGTCCCAATTTCTTAGTGTTACTCATTAGAGTGTGCGTGTTGACCTTTAGTATCTCCTCGCTATTGCTCAATAATACATCATCAGCATATACTAACAGCCTATTAATACCAATGAGTTGTAGGCCTTCTTCATTCTCGAAAGTTTTGATGGTAATCTCTAGTACAAAATTCAATAATAGAGGAGAAAGTGCATCACCTTGCTTTAACCAATATATTTAAATGAACTTTGAAGTTATGTCCTGTGTTATCTGTAAAATAAATAGATAGAAGCTTGACTTATGAACACTGTGGCATAGGATAATTCAAACAATACTTGAACTTCGTATGTTCGTACTTTAAATTAATAATTATTATACTAAGTTATGAAAAAGAGTGACCTAAATATGTTATTCTAATACAAATGGAATTATTTTTATTATACACGCTTTATATTAGCTTGACCTGTATCTATCCATCTATGTAACGGAATCTTTCAACGCGATTTTCATCCACTTAAAATCATTGGATCGACTTGAAACTTTGTATACTTGTAGAGGACCCGTGACAATACAATAATTTCATATTTATTTTCTAAAATCCTGGCCATAATCATCAACAAATCAAAAAAAGTGTTTTTGTATAAATGTAACGGAATCTTTCAACGCGATTTTCACCCACTTAGAAACATTGGATCGACTTGAAACTTTGTATACTTGTAGAGGACCCGTGACAATACAATAATTTCATATTTATTTTCTAAAATCCTGGCCATAATCATCAGAAAATCAAAAAAAAAGTGTTTTTGTATCAATGTAACGGAATCTTTCAACGCGATTTTCACCCACTTAGAAACATTGGATCGACTTGAAACTTTGTATACTTGTAGAGGACCCGTGACAATACAATAATTTCATATTTATTTTTTAAAATCCTGGCCATAATCATCAAAAAATCAAAAAAAAAAAAGTGTTTTTGTATCAATGTAACGGAATCTTTCAACGCGATTTTCGCCCACTTAGAAACATTGGATCGACTTGAAACTTTGTATACGTGTAGAGGACCCGTGACAATACAATAATTTCATATTTTGTTTCTAAAATCCTGGACGGAATCATCCGAAAATAAAAAAAAAATGAAAACTGGTATAATAGGTTGCGGACTTGTCGACTTTTTAGTCAATCGTTGTAAGAGCTCAGTTGGTAGAGCAGTGAACTCTTAGTGGTATATAATTTCAGTAATCCATACGTCACTGGTTCAAATCCGGCTGGGAGGTTTTTTTTATAGAAGAGTATTACCTTTAGCTCATACTACAACAGTATCGAATTTAAAGATATTTACATTTTTATCTTATTCTGTAAAATATTAAAACTAAAAAATAAATAATAGTTTTAAAAAACTAAAAGAACACGCTTTATTAGAAAACTAAAAAATGAAAAATAATTTTAATTTCCAATACGCTTGGGATAAAATTAAAGTGGTCAACAAAAAAATCATCTCCAACACATACAGAATATAACTAGAGTTATCAACAAAAAGAAAATAATTTTACCAACAAAAGCGTGGGGTGCTTTTTATGATGTTTACATTTTCTTCTTAGAGAGCTTACTTTTACCAATATCTGTTTATTATCAAATATATTAATTGATATAGAGCACCCCACGCTTTGATGGTAAAATTATTTTCTTTTTGTTGATAACTCTAGTTTTATTCTATATGTGTTGGAGATGATTTTTTTGTTGACCACTTTAATTTTATCCCAAGCGTATTGGAAATTAAAATTATTTTTCATTTTTTAGTTTTCTAATAAAGCGTGTTCTTTTAGTTTTTTAAAACTATTATTTATTGAATATGTATTTGTATGAATTGTAGCCCTGCCCAAGCATCTCAAGAAATACTCGATCACACAGAACTGTGTAAGGTAAGCGAATTCCTTAGCAGTTCGAATTTAAGGTCCTATTTTGCTGGTTTACGGAATTATACTTATTTTGTTAAATTGGAGGAACTTAATTTCTGATTCCAGTGAATTTAAAAGTGTCAGGCCGTAGTGAAAACAAATAATGCATAACTATAAGTTATTTATTTGCATATCGTAAAATTTGACACCAATTTAAATATCTACCAATTAATTTTTGATTATTTAATTTAAAATCTTAATTAAATCAAACTGATGTATCTTATAGGATATTTTCCAATTTAAGGGTAATTAAATTATATAGTATAGGCCCTATACATAGTGACGAACCAAACCTGGCAATGGCCAAAATCAGTTTTTTTATTTTGGTCGGATTTGGCTGATTTTTTGAGAATACCTTCCTCTGTTTAATTTAGTAGTGGGCCTACATACCGAGTTTTGTTATGAAACAAAAAACTGTGACCACTAGAGCGATTTTTAAATTTTCGTTTCAGGTGAACTCTTACACCTAATGGTCCAATTTTCCTGGTTAATGGAATCCATCTTAATTTTTAAATTAATGTTATATGCCAAAATTGATTTCTAAACAAAATAATTAAGTCAATGGAGACAGAGACACACACACACACATATATATTCCACCGCTGTGGAATCGAGGCAGCGTGCTGCCTTGTCACGTAATGGGCCGGGTTCGATTCCCGGTCGGGACAGGCTCCTGGGTGAGGTTTTTTCGGAGTTTTTCCTCACCTGTAAGACAAATATCAGGAAGCTTAGGCAACGGTCTCCGAAAATCATCCAGCCATCATCATCCTTATCATTATCATCACCATCCTTCACCGGTATGAAAGCAACGGGAAGCTACCACACCTATAATTCCCTAGTAAAGCTACTTAGCATAGCATGCAAATGCTATGATTGCAGTGAAAAACCTGTCCTCGGGCAGAATTAGTATGGAATGGAATGTATATATAGGCCTATATATAAATTTTTGTCAAGGTTATTTTCGATGTCTACTAGTTTGAATCGGTGAAGGCCTGTAAAACTTTTTCACTTTTTTATTTCACGAAAACAGCCTCAACAGCTTCTTTCCTTCAGAATTCGCTAAAATGAAATGAATATTATCGATTGTTTTGAATTAGGATGTTCTAACTCCACTTTTTAAAATATCCCTTCTTTGTATCCATGATGTGGATACCGCTCTCACCTAATAAAACATCATCACTCATCAATAGGGCTAGGATTAGTATGTACTAAAAGGTAAGATTTCAACATAGTATAATGAAAAATTATACTTGTGTCTTTTATCTTGGTTTCACACACAAACAGTTGAATAGTATAATGATAAGTTCGATTCGACTGTCTTTTACATTAGTTTCACATACAAACAGTTGAATAATATAATGAGAAGTTAAAACTTCTGTCTTCTATCTTGGTTTGACAAACAAACAGTTGAATAACCCTACTAAATATATTGCAAACGTATATTTTATTATACGAAAATCCTAGCCCTTAAACATCAGTCATCAGCATATACTACCAACACTTTATTCATACAATGAATTGCACGCTTTCTTTATAGTCTAAAGATTTGAAGGTATCCTCTAATACAAAATTCAATAGTAGAGGAGATAGTTTGCTTTAACCTTGCTTTAACTCTCTGTGATTTTCGAAGCTATCTCAAAATTGTTTGCCTACTCCCACAGTATTCTTGGTACCATTTAGATACATTTGAATAGGTCTAACTTTTTAGCAATCTTGAATTCCAGCAGGAGACTATAGAACTTTTCCATCTTAATTGAATCATATGTCTTTTAGAAGTCTACATATAGTTGATGTACAGTGCCGTTATATCCCCATTTTTTTTTTAATTTGTCTTATACTAAAATCCAACCTACGGTATTGTAGACCTATTTCTTCTGAATGGTGATCACTGATCACCTATTATGTCATTAATGTAAGCGAGTAAATATGGATACTAATTTATTTGTTAGAATATTGCACGAAGTTGGTGGCAATTTCACAGTATCATTAAAATTAAATCAGTAAACTACTTCTGACAAAAATCATAACACACAATAGAAACCTAGAACTTACTGGTTGCATCTAAAGTTTCTAGACGCGATATCGCTTTAGATGCTAAAATACCTACAAATTAAAATGTCCATATTATCGGATGGTAGATACAAAGAATGGATGCAAAAAAAAAATATATATATATAAAAAAATAAAAACTATACTGAGATTCAACCCAGGAAGTTACTGTATGTTTGGAATAGGGAACTGGGTTGCCATTTTTGACGGTATTTTCTTGAGAGAAATCCTTAATAAAACTGAAGTATGCAACACAGCAGGTACAGAGTTGTAAGTTGTAGCCGTCCAAGCCACCTCCTCTTAAAAAAAACAGTTACCACTTGTCATTGAGCTCGTGCATACCTGTACTATCATTTGTGAAAGTGTCGACTCTCGTATTTACTATAAAACTAGTCTGCATGCCGTAAAATAAAAACCTTGTTTTTTAAATGTATAGTTCATAGATTTGGAAAAAGTACTGCTAATCCTCCCTAAACAAATAAATACCGTTATTGTATACGTAGGAGACACTGGCTTAGCCCGTAAGGTCTGTAGTAACTTCCTGTGCAACTACAGTATCTGATAAGCCCTACGGCGCAAAACATGATGAAGGTTACGACCACATGTGCAGCTGCATGTAATGCATGGAGTGTCGGCGAAATACATTAATGGAGATATTACGGGCTTCAAAGAATACATTAAAATTTTGGGGGAAAAAGTTACAACAGGATGAAAAAAAAAAAATGGTCTCCAAGAACATTAATTGATTATGCAAGATAATTTGTCTAAACTTTTTGCATACTAATTAAGAATGTGGTTGTTTAAAACACCGAATCGGATTCGCTTATCTCCCCAATCACTCATATCAATCCTATCAAGAACTTATGGAACATTCTAGCAAAAAAACATAAGGAAAAGAGTAATTCCCAACAGAGATTATCCGAAACTAGATTTATTTGAGAATGGTATCTTATCTGAAGTTCAGAAACCTAAATTCTTGAACATTCATGCCTATAAGAAGACTTTACGGCTGAAGCACACCCAACTAAATATAGATTTATCGTTGAGTCCATTTGATTTTTGTACAATTTATTATGTGTACGAACGTACCTATTAATGAGCATAAGTATTGAACTTTTATAGAAAATTATATTTATATTTGAGTTGTGTTTTTGACTCACCTCACATTTCTTGATTTTTTTGCAGACCTATGTTTCGTCGCTAAATTTCGCGACATTCTCGATGCCACACAACTGGCGTCTTGCGATTGTTATAGGAAAAATCACTATGAGGTTTAATTTAAGATCTAAATTCTTTATACCTCACCTCATAAACCGGTTTATACCGGTTTCAAAACCTAGGTGGTTTCATCTTCAGTAATATGTCGACTAGTATGTCGTTCAGGAGAACTGCTTCTTACTCATATTTATAAAATTAGAAGACTGAATAAACAGGAATGAGATGCACAAAGAAATTAAACATAGGCTCAATTCTGGAAATGCATACTATTATGCATTGCAGAGACTTTTGATGTCCCAACTCCTTTCAAAAAACGTTAAACGGAAAATATATAAAACTATTATTCTAACAGTTATATTATATGGGTGCGAAACATGGACTCTTACTTTAAGGAAGGGAATTAGATTACGAGTTTTTGAAAATAAAGTTCTTAGGAAAAATTTTGGACCAAAGAAAGATGAACAGACAGGTGAATGGAGAAGACTACTTAACAATGAACTACATGGTCTTTATAGGAAGCCAGATATAATAAGAACAGTTAAGTCTCGTAGACTGCGATGGGCAGGACATGTTGCGCGTATGGGGAATGAAAGACGTGCATGGAAGCTTTTTGTAGGAAAGCCAGAGGGAAAACACCCAGTTGGTAGACCAAGAATGAGGTGAGAGAACAATATTAACTATGATTTGAGGGATGTAGATTATACAGGGAATGATTGGAAAGCATTAGCTCAGGATACGGATGTATGGAGAGCTTATGTCCGCGCGGCTATGAACCTACGGGTTATAATAATAATAATAATAATAATAATAATAATAGCTTTATTTTACCTGGCAGAGTTAAGGCCTTAAGGCCTTGTCTACCACTCAACCAGGTTTAAAAAAATACAAAAGAAAAGTCTTAAATCTAAATTACAATATATATATAGGTATATAAACGATTACAAGTTATGAATACAATACAATTAATATTTATAATGTATTTTGATTTACTCTAAATTTAACGAATTAATATATAATATGTACAAGATATATAAAAAAACGAGGAAAAGATTAATGACATAGTATAAAATTAAATAAATAGAGAAAAATTAATTATTAGACAACAGGTAACTGTATAAGCGTGACTTAAAGGTGCCAAGTGTGCGGCAACCCCTGATATCTTGAGGAAGGAGATTCCAGGAGCGGGCGGAGGCTACTGTGAAGGAAGTAGAATAGGAGGAAGTGCTATGAAGAGGAATTGTTAGCAGACTGCTATCTTGTGACCTAGTGTCAATATTGTGGTAGGAGGATAACTTCTCAAATCTGGACGCCAGGTAAGTAGGAATGTAGGAATTCAGAAGCTTGAAAAGTAGCGAAAGAGAGTGCAATTTACGTCTGTCAGTAAGACGGAGCCAAGAGAGGTTATTAAAGTGTTCGGAAATATGGTCATAAACGGCGGATATTGAAAATGAATCGAATGCAAGCATTATGAACACGCTGCATTCTCTGCGACAAGGCATAGTTTAGATCATTATATATAATGTCACAATAATCGAAGTGTGGTACACAAGATTCTGCACTAGGATTTGTTTTAAACGAAACTGGGAGAAAATTCTTTAAACGTCTAAGATAATGTAAGATGGAGAAAGTCTCTTTTTACATATGTGTTTCACTTGTGTTTGCCAGGTTAAATTTGCGTCTAGATGTAGTCCAAGATCTATTACTGAAGAAGAATAAGGGATAATTATATTATTTATAGTAATGTTTGGAAGTGTAGATATGTCAAAGGTTGTAAGCAGTCTTTGTTGTCCCATTAGAATTACTTGTGACTTGTTAGGATTTAGATTTAGACCGATACTTGAAGACCAGTTAAAGATGGATATGAGATCGTCATTCATTTTCATCAAGCTGTTATAGAGAGAATGAGGAGGTGAATGTAGGTAAATTTGGAGATCATCAGCATAGAGGTGATAACGGCAGTGCTTTAGTACAGTTGGCAAATCAATTTATGTAGATTGAGAAAAGAAGAGGTCCGAGAACACTGCCCTGGGGGACTCCAGCCGGCACGTTACGCCAAGTCGAAGATCTAGAGTTTAATGAAACGTATTGTTGACGACCGTGCAGGTATGAGTCAAACCAGGATACAGCGCTATCAGACAAATGTAGGTGCTTGAGCTTTATCATAAGTAAGTCGTGGTCTACTGTGTCAAAAGCTTTGCTGAAGTCAAGTAAGGTTAAAGGAGTCAATTGACGTCTGTCCACGGCTTCACGAATATCTTCGGTAATTTTTAGCAAAGCTGTGGTTGTGCTATGACCAGATCTAAAGCCGGATTGATAAGGATCAAGGAGGTGATTTTCTTGGAGATAATCAGTCATTTGCTTATGTACAATATATTCCAGGGCTTTAGATAATGTCGGAAGGATGCTAATCGGTCGGAAGTCATTACAGTTAGTAGGTGTACTTATTTTTGGTATAGGCCGAACTCTAGACTGTTTCCATACAATAGGGAAGATAGAAGTTATAAGGGAAGCATTGAAAATATGAGTCACTGTGGGTAGTATAATGTCAATGATTTTATTTAGCATTAAAATGCTGATGTTATCTGTTCCTTGCGCATTGGATTTAATCCGCTTGAGTGTTTTTTTAACGTCTATAGGCGAAATGTCGTAAAAGTAAAATTTATCTCTTCCTATATGTGGGGATGGGGATAAGTCTTTAAGAGTGTCTATTTTAGTCTTGTTGTCTGGAGGTGTCATGGGTATTGAGGTAAAATGTTCATTTAAGTCATCTACAGAAATGTCTATAGAGTCAGTTGAGGGATTCAACTGTCTAAGTCCCATTGCACGGAGATTTCGCCAAGTGTCCCGTGCACTTATTTCAGGTCCGATTATACTGTGGGCGTGTCGTAGTTTGGCATTACGTATAGTTTGTGTAGTTTGTGTTTCTAAGTTGTTTGTACAGTTGCCAGTTCTCGTCATTTTTATGTCGTCTGTATGTTCGGTATGCTTTGTCTCGTTTTGACATAAGTTCACGTATTGAATCATTCATCCAGGGAGCAGGGGAGCGGGAAAATCGTCGGGTTTTTACTGGTGCATGTCTATCGTATAGTTGTAGTATCAGTGTATTAAATGTGTCTACTTTTTCATCAACTGATCTAAGATTCCATATTGAATACCAAGGTAGTTCTAAAGCGTCTGATTTTAGTTTAGTATCGTCTATGTTCTGTAAATTTCTGTACGTAATCAATTTAGAGCGTCTTTTAGGACATTGGAGTGAGTATTCTACGAATACAATGTCATGAGCAGATATGCCAGGAGCAGGAATTTGTCCATATGACAGTACTTTCTGTGGATGTGTAGTCACAATTAAGTCCAGTAGAGTGTCGGAAGTAGCACTATGGTGTGTGGCAGAGAGAGGAACAATGGTCGGGTTCGATAGTGCCAGTGAGTAAGTAAGTAAGAATATGAGGTGAACTATACAGAATGTTAATTTAAATCTCAGATCATAAATATAATACTAATTTTTGTACAGAGATGACAGTTAATTTTTATATGTGTGTTAAAATAAGACCCTATGAGAGAAAATACATGAAGATAATGCACTACATACTAGTCCTTGAACTTTTATCAGAATACATTTTCTTTAAAATTTAATAGTGTACAATAGGGCGAACTGTATGTTCTCGCTGCCGGTAGTTATAATTTTAAACTCTTTGTGGGGTTTTAACCCTAAACTAAAAATAGCAACCCTTAAAGTTGTAACTGAAAAGAGAGTGGCATTGTAAGTGAATACACCTATTTATAGCTTGTAAAGCTGGTGTAATCTCATAAAACTTCCCCCCAAGCCTTCAATAATAGTAATCCTTTAATAAGCTAGCAGACTTATGACCATAAGGTCGTCTCTTCCATCAACTAACAAATAATAATATAATAAAATAATACATTTTATATACTTATTACTACTTTAGAATGTTATTAAAATATAGACTTAATAATGAACAATGTGAATGTGTTCTAATATTAGCTAATAGTAATAAAACATAAAATAAAATAAAGTAAGAAAAACTTCCTAGATGAATGTTTATAGGTATATACAAAATGCAGAACATAGTTGTTATAAAGGTAGCATTTTATTACGTGGATATTTAAGTTATTTTAGACAACATGCTGGATACAGTGTTAGGCAGGTATCATTCTCATGATGTGAATATTTTAAGTCATTTTAGACAAAATGCTAAATATAGTTAATATACTGGTGGCATTTTCATTATGTGGAGCTTAAAGATCAATGAATTTAGATTTAAATAATGATAGTATATCAACAGTCCCTGACATGACTGGGAAGTGGGGTTCAATGCTCTAACTGTAGATATTGTGAAAGATTCATAGTATAAACATGTCCCATGCTATGGTATCAGAAGTAAAATAGCAAAGTAATATCTTGTGCTTAAATACGATGACCCAATAAATTTGAAAATATATTGAGAAATAACTTGGTTAATGTGTATGCAAAATTTGGTATAGCAAAACATGTGCACGTAAGAGTTCTTTGGTGATTTAAACATAGTTATGATAAGGCCTAAAATGAATGAAACATGTGGTCATAATGACAGAAACTGAATACAAATCGAATGCACGCATTATGAGCACATTGTAGTCTGTCACTTGTCAGCTATCAGATCAGTCAGTAATATGTCGCAGTAATCAAAGTGTACCATTACAAGAGTCTTGGATTTTATGGTAGAATATCATGTTACTGTTGAGATGAGCATATTCTCATGTTTTCCTAACTACAGCTAACCTAATGACCTAAACTAACTTAAGGTACCTTTAATAACATAATCTAAACAGTAGTCTGAATGTTAATTGCTGAAAGTATTAAAAATGATGTGGCTTAATGATGTAGGATATGTAGTACCGAATGTTAGTAGGTGTCACAATAGAAGGAAAAAAAAAAAAAAAAAAAAAATATATATATATATATATATATATATATATATATATATAATGATAGCATTAGATGCAATCAAAAATGTAATGAAAATCATTGATATAGCTTACAAACTGAGGACCATGCACATTTATCAATTTATGCTATAATACACTTTTTTTTTTAAAAAAACAAGCTTAAAGCTAAACACTAGGCCTATTGAACTAATAGCTTTCGTTCTAGAAGAAACAATTTTCCAAATTAACAACAATCAAAACTTTGATTGGTCCAACTAAAACCTACAAACTAACTACAGTAGAATTAACAGACTGGCTATTGTGGTCCAAATGAGTACATATTCATGTTAAAATGGGTTGTGGGTTACAAATTAGTTTGATTCTAATCAATTAACTTTGAGATTATTTTCAATTATCTTGATTTACCATATAAGTCATGCCGTTAACCTAATGAGAGTTGAGTATATTTCCACTATGTGATTTATTTCAAGCTTACAAGCCTACACCTACCTCTGTGATTAACACATGTGGATGTGAGGCCAGTAGCCGGATAGTAGACCAAGGGCCTTTTAGGCCTGTCGTGCCATGGAGTTTTTTTTTTTTTTGCAAAGTGAGGACATGCTCTGTACATGAACAAATTCAATACAATTTTGTGAGATTAAAGTACAAGACCTATTGTTTAAAATAATACCTTGTTTAAGGGACCAATGACCCTTGTTTTGGAAATATTAGCAATTCTTTGTAACATACTTCCTTTAGTTGCCTTTTAACAGAACATACTGTGTGACAGTTCAACTCATGTCGATAGACGCTAGTGTGTCATGAAGGTATTCTCGGTTCGTATCCTGGTCTGATTTTTAAAATAGTATTGTAATCAGTAGAGACCGGATGTTAGGGAAAATGCCTAGTTATTTATCATAGATATTGTAAAAATGACTTCATATAAGTTCATACCAACGACCCTAGAGTTGTTTTCCATTAAGTTAATTTTGCCTATAGATGCCTATTTCAGCTTACAATGCCTGTAAATGCCTATTTGCCATTTTTTCTCAAAATTAACTTAGTATTTCAATGAAATTAATTGAAATGGACAAACTTCATGACACATATCATTGCATAGAAACCTTTAAGTGACTGGCAAAATTGTTTTTGATGTTGATAACACTGAATTCAGACTGTAGTCCTCATTCACAGACACGTGCTTCAAAAACAAAGTGGTGCGACAAATGTATGTGGCTTTTTTTTTCTTTTCTTTTTTTTAACTTAGAATAGTTGTTTTTATGATGCCTAAAGAACGGACAACAGTTAAATAGTATGACAAACTGATCAATTTCGTGAAAGAATTTGGTGCAGAAATATTCTCAAGTGACGAATCAATATTGTTTTTGCAAAGTGTGTAAAATTTCAGTGAATTGCACAAACACTTACACACTGCAAAACATAAGTATGTTGTTTGTAAAAAGGCAAAACAAGTTCCAATAACATCTATGATATATTCGTATGCTATTGATAGCATATGTTTATATTCTTTACGTAAGGCAGTAAATATTTATGTTGTCTATATTTTGTAAGAGCCTATTTTGATTTTTTAGTGCCTATATTAATGATTTTTGGTGTCTTTTTGCCTGCCTATTTTGAACTTTTTAAGTGCCTAACATCCGGACTCTAGTAATCACAGTTATCTATTTACATTATATCATATTTCTCAATGTATTGAATATGTCATACTTCAAACAAATTACTAATTACCAGAACAAATATTGCATTGTAAAGGATAAACAATGAAATATTGCTCACTCAGGTCAGATGTGTCACTGGTGTTTGTTCTCTTTCTGTAGCAGCTATTCCACTTCACTTTGTACAGGATTCATTATGATAAATATCATAAATGCTTCCTGCACCATGCACAGCAAATGAAAGAAGGTTGTCCTCGTCCACAGTCACACACATTTTTTCGCACTTCTGCTGCAAAACAGACGTCCTTCACATTCACAAACACTTCTCATTTGTTTATTAATTTTCCCATGGATTTTTCAGCATGGCTTTGAAAATAGGAGCTGACCCTTAAAGAAACTTGTCGCCCTGCTTGTAAAAGGAATGAACTGTTTTGCAACAATTTGATACAAATCTTCACTTATCTAACAAAATAAACATCACAACAGGGTTAGCATAATCCAGTACAAGTTTGGGCAGAATCAATTTAAGGCTGTACGTTATTTAATTTTCTTCATTTGTAAATATTTCATCATATAAAGAATAATTTACTTGACCTCCCCACGAGTTCGGAATAAGTAGAAATGGCTACACTTACACATATGTCTTTATATTTTCTCCAGAGATTGCTTATAGAGTTGAGATGTCAGCTTTCCCGACGAACATGTTACATGTATATTTCCGAATTTAGAAGTGAGTTCATCTACTTGAAGTTGCACTCATGGGCCAAATTTTCCTTTTGGTTCTTATATTACAAAAAGTTACTATGTATAGCTACAAGCTGGAGGGTCGAGGGTTCAAGTCCCATTGGGGTCAGGATTTTTAAACTGACCCAAACCCTCTGGCGGCACTATGGCCCTGGGGTCGACTCAGCCTCTAACGGAAATGAATACCAGACGCTTGTTCTGGGGGTAAAGGCGGCCGTCACGCAGGGCTGACAACCCGGCTGACATAAAGTGCCGATTGTCTAGAAAAAGTGGGAGCCTTAACCTCCTACAACCCCAAGGGCCTCCGGGCCTGTTGTGGGATCACTTCACTTTACTTTTACTATGTATACAAGGTGTTCTGAAAATATTCATTCAAATTAATACAGGAGGTAGAGAACATCAAAACAAATATATTTCAATAAGGAACATGTGGTCTCAGAAGTCAACTTGTAATGTTAGAGAACATTTTGTTAGTGGTGCTGACGTAAGCTGTTGTGTCGATCGAGGTGGCCCTGTGGCCTGGCCACCCAGATCACCTGACCTCATATGTCTGGATTTCTTCCTCTGGAGGCACATGAAGCAGCTGGTGTATGAAACAATTGTGGAAACAGAAGAAAATCTCGTTGCTGATGGGACCAATGTGGACATGCCAGGAATCTTCAAACGAACACGACAATCAATGGTCAGGTGATGTATTGCATGCATACAGACCAATGGTCGTACATTTGAGCAATTCCTGTGATGATACTACTGTAATTAGCATGTTACACTATCTTCTGTGTAACTATCATCCCTAACATTAGAAGTTGATTTCAGAGATCATTAGTTCCTCATCGAAATATTTATTATGTTTTCTAACTCCTATATTAATTTGAATGAATAGTTTTGAACACCCTGTATATCAGCAACTAATACCTCAACTGTCTTTTCTCCCTTATGGATTAAGGTTCGTTATACATTCACCCAATACTAACATCCTGTTTGATCCATATTGATTACATAATCTAAATTATACTGTCTTATTGCTAAAGCACACTAAGTGCTGAATTTTTCTGCTGAAGACAAAGTTTTCAGGAGTCCATTTTCACTTGTTTTCACATATTTGGTCACTGTGCATTGTCAAATGTTATGACTTTTTTGAACTTCTTAACCCACGAGTCAGAAGCCACAAAATTAAAATTGTCACACATGTATTGTACAGTTGCAGATGCTGAATACCTCTGTTGTTACGGACATTTATCAGATTTGGTCTCACATAATCTATCGTATGTCCATACATCGATTGCTTCATATTTATCATGCCCTGCAACTTCTTTCTCTCATCAAGCAAATTGACTTTTCTACATAAAATTTACTTCAGCATATTCATAAAATTTGTAGGATCCAGTTTGGATGCAATTGTGCAAGTTTAACTATTTCAGTTTTAACAGTAAGAAGTGGCAATAAAGTATCACAATGGCAGGAAATTCATACAAGAGTGAGACAAGATTGCCCTCTATCACCACTTTTATTTATCATATATATGAATCAGGTAGATAGAGAATGGAGAGAACAATGTCATGGACATATACAATTGAATAGAAATATGAAATTAGAACTTTAATTTTCGCAGATGATGTAGCATTAGTTGCACCCTCAGAGTATGAATTACAATATTCAGTATACTTACTTACTCACCCGACACTATCGAACCCATAGGTTCATGGCCGCACGGACATAAGCTCTCCATACATCCCTATCTTGAGCTAATGCTTTCCAATCATTCCCTGTATAATCTATTTCCCTCAAATCATAGTTATTGTTATTCTCCCACCTCGTTCTTGGTCTACCAACTGGGCGTTTTCCCTTTGGTTTTCCTACAAGAAGCTTCCATGCACATCTTTCATTCCCCATACGTGCAACATGTCCTGCCCATCACAGTCTATGAGACTTAACTGTTCCTATAAAGACCATTTGTTCATTGTTATGTAGTCTTCTCCATTCAGCTGTCTGTTCATCTCTCTTTGGTCCAAAAATTTTCCTACGTACTTTATTTTTTAAATACTCGTAATCTCCTTTCCTATTTTCTATATAACAACTATATAGAGCATTCCATGAATAATCATCTAAGAAGCTACTTACTTTATTTTATATCATTTTAATTTTATCATATTCTATGTTTTTGTTAGTATTAGCTAGTATTAGATTACATCATCATTGTATTTTGTTTAGTCTGTATTTTAATAATATCTTAAATTGTAGTTTGTAAGTAATTTTTGTATAATTTTACTATTCGCTGGTTGAGTGGAAGAGAAGGCCTTATGGCCTTAACTCTGCCAGCTAAAATAAATTATTATTATTATTATTATTATTATAAAGTAGGAGTCCATGCTTCGCATCCATATAATATAACTGGTAGAATAATAGTTTTATATATTTTCAGTTTAACGTTTTTTTGAAAGGAGTTGGGACATCAAAAGTCTCTGCAATGCATAATAGCACGCATTTCCAGAATTGAGCCTATGTTTAATTTCTTTGTGCATCTCATTCCTATTTGTGATTAGCTGTCCATTTCCATTATATAATGTATTACTACATGTGGCCAGATATTTAGTTTTATTGATATTTACTTCCAGTCCTAATTTCTAGTGTTACTCAATAGTGCATGCGTGTTGGCCTTTAGTATCTCCTCGCTATCGGCCAATAGTACTACAACAATATTCAATATATAATTTTAAAATAATAGCTATAAAATATAACATGAAAATCAATACAGAGAAAACAAAAATAATGGTTTTTCAAGGAAAATACCCTGTATGCAGCAAAATTTCTATAGATTCAAAAAATACTGGAAAGTGTAAATTCATTTACCTACCAGGGATACAAAATTAACATATTTTTATGAAGTAGACATATCAAATAAAATTATTAATTTTAATAAAACCATGGGAATAATAAATTCAATAATGAAACCTTCACTAGTCCAGAGTACGGTTATACAAAACTTTAGCAAGACCTGCACTTTGCTATGGCAGTGAAATGAGATTCATGTGGTATACAGCAGATATACCAAATGGGATAACAAATGCAATGACGATATTTTGAAGAACTATGTTTAGAACCAGTCATTGAGTACATACATAGATACCAGAACAACTGGATGAATCATTTGCAATGAATGAGTTCAGATAGAGTCCCCCAAGACTATGCTTCGTTATTGTCCAACAGGGAAGAGATCTCTGGGCCGTCCAAGGAAACGCTGGATACAAAATTCATCAGTGAGATCGCAACAGGCCTATAGGCCTAAGACTTGGTTGGATGACGAAGAAGAAGTTTTAACAGTGATGGGCATGTATCTTGGACTTCTTCTCTGGAGATCCATATTTATTTCCAGACAAAAATTTGCTTGCACTAACTTCATCACTGCAGTTGTCAATTGGGTAGCCATCACCTTCCTTATTGAGAAATAGTTCTGCTGTAGATATAAACTCTCCATCTTCCACAACACTGGTTATTGCTTTTGCCAAACACCTAATGCTTTGTGCTAATGCTTTATCTTTTTAAATTGGACTTGTACAGAATTTATCAATAATATTCTTTCTGCAACAACTCCTTGCATATTTAAAAACTACTAGTTACAATATATTTCCTAATATGCCCGTCTTCTTTGTTACTATAAGAAGGTCCTGCTTCTTCAGCCATTCTGCTTAAAATGATAGAATCTCATGTTTATACACATGACTTACTTGACCAAAATGTTAAATTATTCCAGGCCTTGAGGGTGCTGTCTGTAGGCCTATACACTGTAAGAAGCCGCAGTTTGTTTGGGGAAGAATGAATATCTTGCAAACTTTGTGATTGCATACATAAAAAAATTGTAAACGCACTTTAGCAAAGAAACAAATGTAACCAGTAGAAGAATGTGTAATCCAAGTATTAATTTATCATATTGGAAGATCACAGGATACCCAAACAAATGTTAAGATATCAACCTGCAGGAAGAAGAAGACCAGGACGTCCACTCAAAAGACTTTTGGATGGTGTTTCTCTTGAGGCCAAAACAGGTCAACAAATGCCTAAATTTGTGAATGTACTATGATGATGATGATAATTTATCATATACAAACAAAAATATAAATATTGCAACATGGATGAACAACAACAATAATAATAATATGTATAATGCAATTAACAGAGAAATGTAGAGAATATAACTTACCAACATAAAGAGTGTTTATTGATTCTGAGAATGCTTTTGACAGGTGAATAGAAAGAAGTTATGGAATAGGCCTACAATAATAAATAGAGGCATTCCACATCATTTAGTTAAAATTATTGAAAGTTTTATATGTAGATAATAAAATATTAATTAGAATGGGACATAAAACAAAACAATAAAACAGCAACAATAAACTGTAGAGTAAAACAGGGATGCCCACTGTCCCCATCCCTTTTTAATATATATATTAGACAATGCCATACAGAATTGGCAAATTGTTTTAAATAAACATTTTAAAATTAACAATATTTTATAAGATACTTTACTTATTGCAGACAATTATCTGAGATAGAAGTAGGCTTACAACGGGCAATTTACAAATTAAGTGAAATGTGTAAAACATACAAGTTGAAAATATCTACTCTAAAAACAAGAGTTTTAGCTTTTCGAACGTATGAGCCGCTAAGAGTAATAATCCAATTAGAGAATAAAACAACAGAACAGGTGAGCAATTTTAATTATCTGGATACTAGGATGTGTCATATAGAAAGAGTGAAGACGTTGAAAACAAAATTTTAAAAAATGATTATATGTGTGGCACCATAAAACAAAGTCTCAAAGGAACTAGAAAGGAGACACTTTTAAAATGTTATAAAAAATGGCAGTTCCAACACTGTTATATGGATCGGAACACTGGGTCTTAACCAAAACCAGGAACAAATAATAGAAACATTAGAAATGAGGTTTCTGAGGGGTGTGGTTGGCTATACAAGAACATCCATCCATAGTAATTCTGCCTGAGGGCAGGTCTTTTACTGCAATCATAGCATTTTCATGCTATGCTTTGCAGCTTTACTAGGGAATTATAGGTGTGGTAGCTTCCCGTTGCTTTCCACACCAGTGAAGGAGGATGATGATGATGATGGCCGCATGATTTTCGGGGACCATTGGGCCCTAAGCTTCCCTGATATTTGTCTTACAGGTGAGGAAAAACCCTGAAAAACCCTCACCCAGGAGCATGTCCCGACCGAGAATCGAACCCAGGCCCGCTGCATGACAAGGTGGACTACAAGAACATATCGAAAACAAAATGAAAATATATGAAGTGAGCTAAATATATTCAAACTATTATACAGAACTGCACAATACCGAGATGAATGGATGGACTACATCATTAGAATGGATAACAACAGAATTCCGAAACAGATTCTTCATTAAAAACCACTAGGACGAAGAAATTTAGGAAGACCCAGTAAAAGATGGACAGATCAATTCTGGCATGAGATCGGAACAGAACCTAAGGTCTAATCCTTGATGCTGACAATGATGATGATGATGATAATACTAATACTAATAATAATAATAATATCAAACATTATTTTAAAATAATTATATGGACGATATCCTAAAAGAATGGAAGAAGGTTTTAACTAATGAAGGAATATTAATTGATAATAGAGATAAAATAAATGCTTTATTATTCGCTGACGATGTTGTACTTTTAGCAGAATCTGAAAATGAGCTCCAAATGTTAGCATATAAATTTAAATTAATAGCCAATAGATATAATTGTAAAATATCAATAAATAAGTCAAAAGTAATGGCATTTATTGGTAAATATGGAATTAGATAAAAAATTGTACTGGATAACAAAATAATAGAACAAGTATCACATTTCCAATATTTAGGATGTGATATAACTTATAGAGAAAACAAAGAAACAGAAAATAAAGTAAATAAATTTCAGGCTATTTGTGGAACCATAAAAAGAACCTTAGGTCGGAAAACAAGGAAAGATACGAAACTTAAATTATATAAAACAATGGCTGTTCCTTTGTTGTTGTATGGAAGTGAAAATTGGATAATGAAATCAAGGGATAAAAAGCAGGATACAGACTGCAGAAATGCTGTTTTTACGTAATGTGAAAGGATGCACAAGAGTGGATAGAATAAGGAATGAAACTATACGAGAAGAATTAGATATATATAAAATTGAAGATAAAATCAGCGAAAATAATAAGAAATGGACAGAACACTTAATGAGAATGAACAACGAAAGAATACCAAAAAGAACCTTCCTGTATAATCCCAGAGGAACAAGAGATGTTGGCCGACCACGTAGAAGATGGACTCCACTTTTAACTTCGCCAGAACAGGCTGCATAGCCTAAACCTTGTAGTAGAAGAAGAAGAAGATTTTAAAAAATGGAGCTGACCAGAATTCAAATCCAGAATAGGCCTATCTATGTAACAGTTCCAACGTCAATCCATATGAGCTACACCATAACACAGTATGCAGTTCCTTTAATAGGCACCTAAAGGAAGTAATTTGCAAATAATTGCAAATATTTCCAAAACGAGAGCCATTAGCCCCCTAAACGAGGTACGGTATGATTTTAAACTAGGCCTAGCTAGGTCTTGTTCTTTAATCACACAAAATTGTATTGAATTTGGTGATATACAGAGCATGTTCTCTCCTTGTCAGTGTAAATTATTTTTTTTAGCTTTTTGAACTTAATTGTCATGAGTGGAATACTTTTTAGTAAATTGCCAAATTCTAAAAGTTTTCCATAGTAAAAGTACATTTATCGGCAACCTCATGTTCCAATAAGGATTTCAATCCTGCTCTTTGTAATAATTGTAATATGTATTGTATTCTATGTAATGTACATGGTGTGTCATTCTCTTGGCTGAACTAGCAATGATGAGCAATTCTGAGGTTGTACATTTCTTCACATGGATCACTATGCTAAACATAACAAAATACATTTAACTTAGGCTTTCATGGCCGGAATTAGTATGATGGTCTTGTAGAAGATTTCTGGACTGTTGGCCATGGTCTTGAGGCTTGTAGTTCCCCGACGTTTTGCTAGAGACTGCGTCTGGCATTTTTAAGGGAGTTTCAAGATGACCATTAAGGATGTCAAACGCAGTCTCTGGCAAAAAGTGGAGAACTACAAGCCTCAAGATCACGTTCAGCATGCCTGGAAATCATCTACAACATCATCATAAATCTTTTAAAATATTTTTAAACATTATAAGAATCTCTAAAATACATCCATAAGGTCTTATTTCAAATTTTGTTATTTGTGTTTGGGAGAAACCACACTATATGCCTAACCATGAATTTTTTTAAGTGTTGTAGAATAGTAATGCACATGCACAACTGTTATAAACTTGCTCTATAGACAGCTGGACTATCTGAGCAGCCAGTATGACCAACCTTCACAATAAATTCCCAAACATGCTTTTAAAAATGGATGGGCTCAACTGCACTTTTACTGCTTTTTGATTTTCAGTTTATTGTTGTAAACTATAACTCTTCTTCTGTATTTACTAATATTTTTTAAAATGTTTAACTTTTTGAAACAATTTTTATAACATTATTAGACAATTTTCAAGTATTTGTTTGAATATGCAAATCACAATATTATGACACTGTTAGACAGTATTGGGATAAACTGCACTTAAACTAGCGTGAAATATTTTCAGTCCTATAGAACAACAGTGCACATGCACCAGAGTTTATAGAGCCAGCAATAACCCACAATCGAACCACATATTGATTATCATCCTCGATTACTATCCATCGCTATGAACTTTAAATGACCAATATTTGCAATTAATCCCCAAATCTATGTTAAAAAATATATTAATAATATTAAAATTCCCAAATGTTTATTAAAAATGGGTGTACACTTACTTATCACTCCCTAACACTGATCCAACCAGTGATAACCCAAAACAGCGATAGAAAAATCATAGACTAAGTAATACACTCTGTGGAGAAAATAGCAGTTCGCATAACATTGTGATTTGCATATTTAAATAAATACTTCAAAATTGTCTAATAATGTTATAAAAATTGTTTGAAAAAGTTTAAAATATTAAATAGTATTAGTAAATACAGAAGAAGAACTATAGTTTATAACAATAAACTGAAAAATCAAGCGCTAGTAGAAGTGCATTTGAGCCATTTTCTCCATAGAGATTATTACTTAGTCTATGATTTTTCTGTCGCTGTTTTGGGTTATCGACGGTTGGATCGACATTAGGAGTGATAAGTGTACACACATTTGTAATAAACGTTTGGTAACTTCAACATTAATATATTTTTTGAAACATAGATTTGGGGATTTATTGCAAAGATTGCTCATTTAAATTTAATAGCAAGATGCTGTAATCTAGCCTCAAGATTGTTTAACTTTAGTACGATATCGATAGTAATCGAGGATGATAATCGATATGTGGTTCGATGGTGGGTTATTGCTGGCTCTATAAACTCTGGTGCATGCGCACTGTTGTTCTATAGGACTTTGAAAATATTTCACATCAGTTTAAGTGCTGTTTTTCCAATGGATGTACACTAAATTGAATTTGTAATGTAATAAAGTAAATCATTTACATATTATTTCAATAAACTATAAACTAATTGGTGTACACTAACTTATCCCTTCTCAATTCTTAAAATAAAAAAGTAGTGTTGCAATTTCTTATTATGAAGGTTGGTCATACCGGTGGCACAGATAGTCCTGCCATCTGCTGATGAGGTCTTATTCATACACATTACAGTTTCCATACATTAATAAATACTTAAGAATTGTAAAAAATCTTTTAAGAACTGTTAGAAAATATTAGTACAAATGGAAAAAGTAAATAGTGCAAGTGTCATATGAACATTGTACGGTGTAGCATAGTGAGAACTATAAATGAGCCCTAATACCATGCGTATCTCTTGGAATTTTTTAATGTACACCCTCAGCAGCTAGCGAACATTTTCTAAATAATAAAATAACCAAATGCAATTTGAATTTTTAAAAATGTCATTCTAAATTTAAGCAATTGGGACACTAATCTGACTTTTTAAAACAGATTTCGATAAATAGAATAACATTGAATTCATGTAATGAATTGAGGATGAAAAGATAGATTTAGGCAATCTTCCAAATTCATTTTTAGTCATCTTTTCGGCTCAAGTGAAACTATGTTTTCTGGGTAAAATAGCCAGAGTTGAAAGACTGTGTATACATTATAGGAGATATTAAAAATATTGATTTTGATCTGTTGAAACTTACAATATTTTCTCGAACAGTATTGTGAAATATCTGTTCCCTAAGATCAGCATCATCTTCCATCTTCACCTATTTGTCAATTTCTTCTGTGACAAATGAAATAACTCACGAAACCACATTTTGTCCTCAAATCAACGCACCAATACGAATTTCATTTAAAGAGAAAGAACAACAGACCCTTCTTTCTTTAATAAACACTCGCACAAACGCAAAATGGACAACATTTTGTAAAATTTAATTAACGTGTTCAGCAGTTAAATGACCAAAAATTTTGTAAGACCTAATTAGTGAGAGCCCATCGCACAACTGATGTTTTCATGTCACATCTACAGTGCTGCCAACGAGAATGTTAAATTAAAATATACCATTTATCACTAATTAATTAAATTACACGATGCTTATGCAAAATGATAAATTAATGATGTCACGTAATACACAATTTCAATAATGATTAGAAACCAAGAGTCGGCCAAAGTATAAAGTACAAGTAAACACTTTATTGAATAGCATTTAGTAAACTGTGAAGATACCCTAGGAACATAAAGTATTTTGGCGTCATATTTTCTAACGTGTTCAAATAGTTCCAGCATCAGTGATCAGATGGCAGGCAAATACAGAATTGCCCATGATTACAAGGTCGCCAACTCAATTATATAGAAACCATAGAGAACGAAGATAGAAACAGTTCAAATAGAAATTTCCCTAGGATATATTCAAATGCAACCATGTCGTCTTTTATGACATTTCTGGCATTCTGTCTTGGCATGGCAGGATTTTAGCCCGCTTCATAGATCACTTCTTAAGTTGGAGCGATAGATAGGCGGAGTTACGTTAACCTGAAGATATGATAGGGGATTAATGATATGGAGATGAGGAGATTCTTTGAACTTATTCTAAACCCAGACAATGGGTGACCAATAAATTCCCTTTAAGAAACCATTTTAAAGTGATTACAAAGTTGTAGGCCCTACTAGAAATAATTTTTGTTTTTGAAATAATTTTAACGTAATCAAGGATATAAACAACTTTTCAATTAGAATATTCAACCCTTTTATTTAATATATGTAGGAAATAACACTATGCGGTTTCCTTTATTAATTGATTAATTCAACCCCTTATTTAAAAAAAAAAACCTGTAGTCACTTTTTCAAGAGCATATAAAGTTTTGATTTAACTCCAAATTTTGTTCGGACATTATATGTAAAATATTTTTTGATGATAACATTTTGGGGTACCATGCATGTATTATCAGTTTTTGTAATTATATTAATTATGTTCAATATTCGCATTAGATTGTTTAAAATGCTATATTTTATTTATATTTTAACACTCACAATGATGGATGATGATAGAATTGTACATTAAGAAAGGAAAATTAATGGGTACATTGGAAGCCTGGATAGTGTAATGGATATCACATTAGCATACAAAGCTAGAGGTCATGGGTTCATTAGTTTTTCAAATCAAAACAATGTTTAATTTTGTTTCATTATCACTATACCAATTCAAATCTAAGTTCCAATTGTATAGTAAACAAACTTGCATAAGGAATTACTTTGCCAACACTGTCTATTGGAGAACTCTGGTGCTACTTCTACCTGCCATATTATTGAATTCTATACTGTCATCGATAAAAACATTGTTCTTAGGCACACATTGTATTTTATGGGAAATAGGAATGAATACAATATAAGATGGTACCAATAATTAGGAACTTCCTCCATCTCTTATTTATTTATGACAAAAGAAATTATGTATGGGACTACCTATTTACATTTTTTCCCATGATGTAGATAGATATCCTTTATTTACAGTTTCATTATGAGTGAAATTTATGTTCCTTGCTGATTTACTTGTAAATTCTGCTGTTATTTTCTCATCCTCAATGACTAAAGTAGGATATTTTTCACTAAACTGTTTGAAAACATTCAAAATAATTTGTTTCTATTCGCTTTTCAAAGTCCTTTTTGGTGCTTTCACAACTATATAGGAGAAGCAGCAATTTGGAACAATTAAAATTGTAATATATTCTGCAATATGTATGCATAAGAATTCTTCTTCTTCTTCTTCTTCTTCTTCTTCTTCTTCTTCTTCTTCCTTCCAAGTATTAGGCCAAGGCCTATTATGATCCTATAGAAAATTTTCCCTCCAGCATTCGCCATTAGTTTGATCCTTCCGGGAAATTCTCATATAAGACTTGAAAGCATAATAACAGTCCCTTCAATTGGTTGCTGGCCAAAGGTAGGCAAGACCAGTGATGGGGCTGCCATCTTATAGCCTCTGGTCAGGCTTTTTGGAGAAGAAAAGAAAATAAAGGAAAGAAGAAATGGAAGAACGGAAAGACTCCCTAGCCCTTGGATGCCCTAATAGTGTCAGGGTCGAAAAAACAAGAGTTAACCAAGAAGAGAGGTTAGATAGTAAAGTTAAAAGAGTGCAAAACACAAGTAAGTGGAAGAAATGTTTTGCACAGCTTGGGCACCTTGTGGTCGCCATTCACATATCCCCTAGATGAGGATCCCTGAGGGGATGCGTAAGAATTAAGCAATGAAATGCTTATTTATTTAATCTATTAAAATTATAATTATCCTTTTTTTTTTTGCTTATATCATTGTCCATTAAATCCGGCTGGCTGAACACTGTGAGAGAGGTGAGTTTGGATATTTCAGCATGGTCCGGTTACCAGCCTTGATGCACAACCACAAGTGAAATGGAAATTGTCGAAATTTCAAATGATATGCAGAACTATACATAAAACATTAAAGAATAAAACAAGAAGAAATACTAGATTCAAGTTTTATAAAACATTGGCAGTTCCTGCATAACTTTATGGGAGCGAAACTTGGGTAATGACCAAAAAATTACAAAGTAGAATACAAAGCATAGAAGAACAAAAGGCTGCTCAAGATTGGATCGGATAAAGAATTAATATATAAGAACAGAGTTAAATATATATCCATTGAATGATAAAATCAAAGAATATAGAGATAAATGGTTTAGACATGTAGAAAGAATGAATGTAACAAGATTACCAAAAGCAACGTTTAATTATAAGCCAAGAGGTTCAAGGAATGTAGGAAGGCCAGTGAGAAGATGGACAGAACAATTGTGAGGCAGAACATGCAATTTTTGCCTAGCCTGTGAATTGAAGAAGAAGAAGAAAATTATAATTATATGTTTTTAAATTCTCCTGTATAACTTATATAGACATGTGCTACATAATATATATATATATATTTTTTTTCCCCCCTTTATTTCAAAGTTAGAAAGAGAACTATACTTTCTTATATGCTTAAAGATAAAACCATTATTCAACCAATGAAAACATAGTCATACATTTGGTTTGGTTACATTATAACTGGATCTTATTTTGGGAAAGGTATAGAACCTGGATTTTATTTAATATCATATTCTGTTTCTGTATACATAGTTACAAGAAAAGCCAAAATGTCAACAAACTATACTGAAAGGACCCTTATTCCAAAGCTTTAAATTACATATTTTTACATATTTTAAGATATAATGCATATTTTATATGATAATACATAATTTAACATATTTTAATATTATTTTGAAATTATTACACATTTTCGTCAATACCATTCATTTTTGTTACATAGCAAGAAAGGAAAAAAAAAATTGTGAGTTTTATTATTTACATTGTCATCAATCTCATACATTTCCGTTAGATTCAAAGCTAAATTGCACGAGTTCAATGTGGACGACAATGACTCATTTCAAACGTATTCCTTTCTTGTTCTCAGAGGCTTCAGAATTTGTAAAAGTCAGTTGCATCTAAGTTAATCAATGCACAAGTAGCGTCTTCATTGTCATCAAAGCTGAAAACATGGATTTCTATTCACAGTGTTTTAACCACTAATAGTAAAACAGTCCTCTGCCAATCTTGTGATAAATGTATAGCGTGTACAACGAAATGTCAAATTGAACATTTATGAATCAATCTACATATTAAGAATAAACAATGGGTTTCTTCAGAGAAATAGATACTATGTCCACAGTTGCAGTGACAGTCTACAAAATCTAATAGTGAATTTTACAAATAACAGGAACTTACCCTGGAGAAAAACTTCAGGTATCCGAATTTAAACATTTCTTACAAAAATACTGGAACCGCAACATTCCCAACGAGTCCACTCTCAGGAAGTATTACTTGCATTCTTGTTATGTTGACATATTAGAAAAAAAATTAGGGCTGACAATGGCAATTCACCTGTATGGATTTCTGCTGATGTGACGATGGATGCTATAGGCTGTTTCATCACTAATCTAATTGCGGGAAAGTTGGACTGTGAATCTGCATCAAAACCCTATTTAATTTATAGTAAACCTTTGGAGGTAACAAATAGTTCAACAAATGCCAGATTCATTAATGATGGACTTAAGGTACTATAGGTAGATAGCACAAAAGAAGAGAGGGTCCTATTGATGTACACAGATGCAGCTCCATATATGTTTAAAGCAGGGAAAATTTTTACTGTATTTTATCCAAACTAAGTGTATGTTACATGTATGGCTCATCCATTGCAGTGAGTAGCAGAGACAAACATAAATACTCAGAAGTAAAACATAAATATCAGCAATGAAGAAAGTTTTTTTGAAATGTCCTTATCATGTACAATGCAACATTCAGTAGCTACCTGATATACCTCTGCCTCTGGAGTCAGTGATAATAAGATTGACAACATGGATTGAAGCTGTAATTTTATACAATAAGCACTTCAAAGCTGTGAATTCAGTGATGCAGAACTTTTCTTCTGATCCTACAGGGTCCGTGAGTGAATCCTTGTCAGTATTCCACAGTTCTAAAGTATTCAGTTCAGTTTCATACATCACAATTCAGCTCAGCTGGTTTACTTACAGTATCAAGAAACTAGAGACTTCAAGTATGTCTCCCCAAGAAGCTATGGGAATAGTAGAAGCTGCAGTTCAGAAGGTCAGTGTTGTACCACTTGAAGTGGGTGGTGTAGTTTCCACTAAACCACAATCTGTACTGAATAAGAACCCTGGATAATCAAATCTTGTTATTTTGTCTTGCTTATTTAATGGCAAAATTGTAGAACCGCCTGAGAATACTATTCCTAGCACAATCTCTTTGTATAAATATGCACGGTTGACTTCCTGTGAAGTTGAGCGATCTGTCTCTATTTATAAAAGTATATTGTCAGACAGAAGACTGCATGGCAACAGAACATTTGGAAAATATTATTATAATTAATTGTACTTACTGTTCCAATGTAACTTAAATGCTAGAATGGGAGTTACTTGTATTTCTGAACTTCTGTACTTTTTAGCAGAAGTGAACTGATTAAGAATTAACATAAAGATTTGACTACCCGACTTGTAAACTTCTATTCTGTAGCAAAGAAATTAAATTTTGAATTTTACATATAATTGCTTCATTATATATTCATTTACATACAAGCCGGAGGGTCGAGGGTTCAAGTCCCGTTAGGGTCAGGATTTTTAAACTGACCCAAACCCTCTGGCGGCACCATGGCCCTGGGGTGGACTCAACCTCTAACGGAAATGAGTACCAGACGCTTGTTCTGGGGGTAAAGGCGGCCGTCATGCAGGGCTGACAAGCCGGCTGACATAAAGTGCCGATTGTCTAGAAAAAGTGGGAGCCTTAACCTCCTACTACCCCAAGGGCCTCCTGAGGCCAGTTGTGGGATCACTTCACTTTACTTACTTTACTTATATTCATTTACATATTTCACCAATTTAGGTTTCATATTTATGTATATATTTCTTAATCCATGGTTTATTAAACTAGCATTTATTTAAATTAGATGTTTTTGTGACATTAAAACAAATTGAAAAACCACAAGAGCTCATGGTTGGGAAAAAAAAATCCACATTAAAAAAAAACAAGAAAAAATTTATGAATTTTGAAATTCCCGGGGATGTTGACTTGATTCGGAGGTTCGTCCGTCCACCTAAAGATGGAATAAGAAGCAGTGCTCCTGGATGACAGAACATTGGTCGTGAAATTATTGATGAAACCGTCTAGGTTTTAAAACTGGTATAATTAGAAGACAGAATATGAGGTGAAGTGAACAGAATTTATTTTAAAATTTAAATTATACTTCATAGTGATATTTCCTATAACAGTTCAATAGATACTAATACTGGAAATTTAATAGTTTATTAATTTCTCAATAAGAACAAATAATTTTCTTGTAAATTGTGGAAATATACAAGTAAAGACTTTTTCAATCAAAATAAAATAGAATTAATAATGATTTGAAAGGCTGCTGAGCTATAAAATTGAGGGGTTCAGTGGAATAAGGGCCCATCCCAACTGCACTAAATTTGGAGAAAAATTGCATTTTATTAAATTCTACATTGAGTAAAATATATAGAGCACACATTGATAATATTTGGTTAATGTCTTGTACATAAAATAAGCTTTCTGCCTGCAAATGTATAGATCACTATATTGTTTCATATGTCTAATCAAATAAAAAGAAAATTGAGAATATAAAAAATACAACATGAATAAACAAATTAAATAACTTACTTACTTACTTACTCACTGGCACTATCGAACCCGTAGGTTCATGGCCGCGCGGACATAAGCTCTCCATTCATCCCTATCCTGAGCTAATGCTTTCCAATCAATCCCTGTATAATCTACTTCCCTCAAATCATAGTTAATGTTGTTCTCCCACCTCATTCTTGGTCTACCAACTGGGCGTTTTCCTTCTGGCTTTCCTAGAAGAAGTTTCCATGCACGTCTTTCATTCCCCATACGCGCAACATGTCCTGCCCATCGCAGTCTACGAGACTTAACTGTTCTTATTATATCTGGCTTCCTATAAAGACCATGTAGTTCATTGTTAAGTAGTCTTCTCCATTCACCTGTCTGTTCATCTCTCTTTGGTCCAAAAATTTTGCTAAGAACTTTATTCTCAAATACTCGTAATCTCCTTTCCTCCCTTAAAGTAAGAGTCCATGTTTCGCACCCATATAATATAACTGGTAGAATAATAGTTTTATATATTTTCAGCTTAACGTTTTTTGAAAGGAGTTGGGACCTCAAAAGTCTCTGTAATGCATAATAGCATGCATTCCCAGAATTTAGCCTATGTTTAATTTCTTTGTGCATCTCATTCCTATTTGTGATTATTGTTCCTAGGTATTTGAATTCAGCCACTTCCTCAAAATTTCCTTCATTTGTCATTAGCTGTCCATTTCCATTATATACTGAATTTCTACGTGTGACCATATATTTAGTTTTACTGATATTTACTTCCAGTCCCAATTTCTTAGTGTTACTCAATAGTGTGTGCGTGTTGGCCTATAGTATCTCCTCGCTATCGGCCAGTAGTACTACATCATCAGCGTAAACTAACAGCTTATTAATACCATTCAGTTGTAAGCCTTCCTCATTCTAATACTTTTTATAACTTGAACATTGCATTAATCTATGTATTCTATGTTTGCAGCATCTGTATCATCATTATCTGATTTAAGGCTGCTGTAAAATGTTTGGTGTACAGGTGGTACAAATGTCATGAGAGTCATCATGTCTTCTTTATCATCCTACCATTAGGATATTCTGTTGTCAATATTACATCTCATAATACAGGACACTTTCCTTTCCCTTTTTTTTTTAAGGCTTATTGCTTCCTCTAAAGCCAAGTCACTGAAACCATATTTTACGTACATTACATGTCTGTTTTCCACAAAATGAAACTGAGATGTTTTTCTGATGTCTACCTTATGCTTGTCCAGCATCACATTTCTTTTTGTGAACATTTTATTTAAGTTATCCAAATCTTTAAAATCTTCTACATTTATCTCAATTACTGTGCATGGTTTCTTTGTTTGACTCTTTCTTATGAGGTGAGCCCACTGTTCAGGTGTATAAACCACTTGTGTTTTTCTTTCAACTTTTTTCAATCACACCAAAGTCAGCATCACAGGGGAGGAAAGTGTGACCTGGTACAAGAAATTTATGTTCAATTTCTTCAAACCAACGACAATCAATCATATACAGCCAAAGCCCCATTATTGTATAATTCATATTTTGACCTACACATCAAATACTATATACACTATAAGTTTCTTTTTATTTAAACACCTTTTTTCAATCAGTGGGCACAACTTTTAATAAACAACTAGCAATTTCATCTGCACCTCTTGAAGCAACTGATTCAGGCCAACTTACTGCTTTGTTTTATTCCACTCTTGCACATTTCTTTTTCTCTTTTCTTGGTTTTATTACACTATTTCCATTCGCACAAGAACCTGCCGCATCAGCCATTCTGCATTTACTGATATTTGCTGGCAATGCTAGTCAGTATTGCAGCAGACCACAGTAGCAGACGTGGTCACGTGTCAGCAGTTGGGATGGGCCTTTATTTCCCGCGTGCGTGAAGAAGTTAGAAATTTTTCTTACACATAAAGTCTCATTTACTCTCTTTTGAGCAGAGTTAGAATTATGAGCTTCTGAAGATTAACAGAAGATGGCCACAGGATACATCATCTGCAAATAACTAAAAATCAACCATTGGTTGGGATGGTCCCTTATTCCACTGAGCCCCTCAATTGTCAAAGTTAAATACTGTGAATAATGATATACTGTACACTGTATAGTGCAAATGTACAGTAGGGGAGAAGGGGATTAGTGTGGACGTATTTTTTAAAATGTAATTGAAAAGTTTTTTTAATTTAAGTTAATAATTACTGTTTATTCCATGTTAATAAACATTTAATTATCATAAATAAGGTGAATCTGGAACATCTTACCTCATAAATATTGGTATTTCTGAATAAGCTGATGAACTCATAATGTTACTTCCTATTGTAATTTATTAAACATTTTATTTCCCTATTGTACATGTCCACTTCACCCCTATGATAGATGTCGGTATGGACATGGGCATAGCCAGCATTGGATTAAGGAGGGTGCAATTTTTTTTTCGACTGTGTACCTTCCAAAATTAAAGTATAAAATTATGGAATATTTACCTAAAAGGTCCATCTTCTCAACTATATTTGTTATTTATCTGTAGTGCTTTCGGGACTAGTCCCATCATCAGCAGGATTCAAAACTGGTGTTTCACTGAATATCTAGTAGAAGGGGTTACACTGTGAGTTCATTTTCGTTTATCAGATGGTCGTTTATGTTAACTGCTTTCAAAATTTCCATCTCATTGAGTATCCTGTTGATGATGGGATTAGTGCCGAAAGCGCTACAGTTAAATAACAAATATAGTTGAGGAGACGGACCTTTTAGGTAAATAATCCATAATTTTATACTTTAATTTTGAATAATACCTCAACGGAACTTATCATGAATATTATAGAAGTTTGTTTACCTTCCAAGTACAAATGAACAAATCAAAAATACAAAATACTACCTTCATTTTTTTGAAACTAAGTCCACCGCTGTGGTCTCAATGTAGCGTGCTGCCTTGTCACGCAGCTGGCCCGGGTTCAATCCCCGGTTGAGAAAAGTTTTGTGGATGATGATTTTTTTGCGGTTTTCCTCACCTGCGAGACGTATTTCAGGAAACTTTAAGGCCCAAACGAATATCATCTAGCCATCATTATCATTATTAAAATATTCATTAAGTTTAGAATTAAGGTCTCTCCTGGCGAATCATTACCATCATCATCACCACCAATCCTATATCATCGGGGCAGCGTAATTCCGCATTCCAGGCGCCCCAATTTCAGAAGTGTGTTACAATAATGCCATGCCAGGTGAGAATACCAAAATGTCAAAATGACAAGGTGGTGACATTGAAAAAAAAAAAGAATGGAACGAACCTCAATATATTTCGGAAGAAAACTACAACGCTATCAAGAATAATAGTGAAATAATTCCAGAATGTTTAGGCATGGCGAATTGATTTTTTTTTTCAAGATTACTTGTTAA
The DNA here is from genome assembly GCA_030220185.1 of Diploptera punctata. Lineage (NCBI taxonomy): Eukaryota > Metazoa > Arthropoda > Insecta > Blattodea > Blaberidae > Diploptera > Diploptera punctata. Next base: position 260,337 of record JASPKZ010007419.1, on the reverse strand, counting down.
TTGTTGTACCTAACTGTATTGAAACTATTAGCTACATCTTAGCTACTAAATAAAGTACAACTATACACACTGTTCGACTCGTCTATTCGTTTGAGAAAAAAAATTAAGTACTTTCGTTTGCATTTTTTTAATATCATTTTTAATAAGTTTTTCGTGCAGACTGAGCATACACAGATTTTTCTGCCATTATTGGAGATCAGCACCATACCTTCACTCTTCTTAGGGAGCTAAAAGTGCATTCAATCGACGCCATAGTGCATGGTAAACACAGACATATTACAATTATTTTTTTGATGGATGGAAAAAAATCGCACTCGTCCACAATGTTAACGAAATTACCTACTTTATCCTTGTCACTTCGTTTCATCTACATACGGTGCCATAGTTCAATTTCGGTGAACAATCCCTCAATTTTATAACACACTGAAATTTTGCTCGCCGTTGCTTGGACATCTTTCAGAGATGTTTTCAGGTTCTTCGGGTGCGGCATTTGAAGTTCAAATCTGTCTGACAAACCTGTGTGAAGGGAGTCCAAGTAGGGATTTAAGATGACCACCTTAAAGTAATCTTCGGGATTACATTGTGGATTAGCTCGAAGTGTCTTCTAATTCTTAGTAGTGTGATTTCCACACCTAGCTTAGAAGCAATTCTCATTTATGATGTCTTCGGACATCTCATCATCTTTTTTTCCGATGATCTATTACCATGATTTTAATGCTTTCAACATGGGCCGCGCATTTAATTAAATCTATAACCACGGCTTGCAGCGAATTAACGTCAGGTTCCAAATACCTAGAATATTTTGCTATCAGACACAAATAAAAGATGAAAGTACTTCAACTTGCAGCAGCATGCAATTGATCAGCTTGTTTTCAGCTTGGTGCGTTTCCTTCTACACCAATCAATTTCAGGTCATTCATCAATTTCAAAAAGTGTTTCTTAAATATCCCAATACTTTTATATTTTTGCAACCACCGTGTTTCGCAGAGCATGGGAATGCTTGTGAAGTGCTGTCTTCTCAACGGCGACTCTCGAAAAAAAGTTTATTCTATTGTATTGTAAGCCCACGTTTTCCCTTTACAGAGATTTTAGGCGCTCTCCCCCTACAGGGAAGAATTTAAACCATTCTAATTTAGTTATACTTGTTTTCGTATAGATGTTATTTTTTGAGTGGCCCGTGGTCAGCGTTCCGCCTCATACTGACATCTAGGATGGGGAAATTCGGTAAATTTTGCTTAGAAGCCTTTTGATTCAGGCTTAAGGATTTTTTACGAGCCTGAAAATCTTCAGACTCGGGACCCACGGCTTAAAGTCTCTCCCGGAGTACTTGCCCCTTGGATTTTTCCGTCCTAAAAAATCCATCGACCCCGGCCGGATTTGAACCCGCGACCCTCGGGACCAGAGGCAAGGAGCATAACCACTAGTCCACCACGACCGATGAAAAAAAAAGTTTATAATAACCTTAATTGCATATATCGTGTTTCTCACCTTGGGCACATTATTCAAATCATTTACCACAAGATTGATTTTGTGGCTCGGGCAGTGGGAATTAAATACCTTTGGGGAAAAAAACTCGCGCAGATGTTTCTGGATCCTGTTATCTTTTCCTTGCCATTCTTGAGCAGCCGTCAAAGTCCTGGCCGATACATTTGTGCGGGCCAATGTCTATCTCTTCGAAAAAAATCTCAATTTCTGAAGCAATTGATTGAATGTCAATTCTTTGAGTACAACAAAGCCTAAAACACTTCTCTAATTTTATTCAGCTTTTCATAAAAAAACCGCATACCAATATACAATTGCTCCTTTCCAGAAATGTCACAGCTTTCATCAGCTAAAACACTGTAAGCGCTGGCATTTTGTACATCATCCGCAATCATTTACTTTACCTGAAAGTCACATAATTCAATCAATTCATATTGAATTTGTGGAGAAAGGTAGGTAGCATTCTTAGCGTTTAAATGGGGTTTTAAGCTTATATCACCGACATCAATTCTTCACTGTATCAAGTCCCTGAAGACGCCTTCGTCCAGTGTTTTAACCCTTAAAGGTAATACATGTAAGGAACAGAAGATAGTGGTATCCAAGATGGAAGACAAATATTTCAAGTTATCCGCCGCAATCTTTTTATTGCCACCTACGAATTTTTGGCTAGGATTCTATAATTTAACCTTAATTAAACAAATGCAAGAACAATCAATAATTTAAATTATTGAATCTCATATGTAACTAAAAAATAAAAAAAATCGATAGTCATTAAATTCCCAGATTATAAATCATTTTATTGCTATAACGCTAGGACTTGAAAAAAAAATAATTAGAACAAATAATAACAAATATAGAAAATATTCCGCGTTTCATTATACTTAGATGTCCTTAATTTCGCTTAGTCTTATCAACTGTCACTGGTCTACATACTTTTTATGTTAAGGGACATGTTCAAATCTTATCTGGGCTATTTTTTATTTCTTAATTTTACTTGTATTTTTGTTCAATGAAGTTATTTTGTTAAGTGCAGTGACTATGGTTATACAAGCTAACGGTGACAGGTTGAGACTAAATTCTAAACTACCAGGGAAAAAATAATATTGCAATGATACAACTTGTGTAGGTATTTACCAAAGAATTTTCTTATATACATTTTTACGCATACACGCACGAATACGCGTAGTTCAATGTTAAAACATGAGTCTAGGACCTTGGAATAAAGAATATGTCTATCTATTTATCTATCTTCGGGTTTTTACAGCTGCTGCCGTCTTCCCGTGCCAAACCTCCAAAGCCTGCGGTCTTGGGCATCTTCGATGCTTAGCCCTCTAGCTTGCATTACTGTCTTCATGTTTTCCTTCCATGTTAACTTTGGTCTCCCTTTTCTTCTTTCTGTTCGGATGCCATTCATATAGTTGCTTCGGCCATCGCTCATCTTCCATTCTTAAAACATGTCCTAACCACTTTAATTCCTTCTCCTCAATTCTTTCAATTATGCTTTCTTCTGCTTCCATTATGTTTCTAATTTCCTTATTTGTGACATGTTCTAATTTAGGCTTTGTCACTTCTGCGTAAATAATCCATTTCTAGAGCTATTAGTCTATTCTTATAGTACTTATTGATTGTCCATACCTCACTTCCATACATTGCAACAGATTCCACCAATGTTTTACCAATACATTTTTTTGTGTCTTTCCAAATATGCTTATCCCACCATATGGAATTTAATGATGACATTATTATGCTACTCAATTCAATTCTATGTTTTATGTTCTCTTTGCATGCCAAATCGATAATTATTTGAGCCTATCGAACGTACTAGAAAATACGAGACACAGGCATGACGAACCTTTGAACAATTACGGTAAGTGGGCGTTGACCAATAGAAGGCTGTAAAAAAAAAGCTTTCATTACAGAAGTGTGTGCAGCCAATGAAGAGTCAAGGTCAGGCGAAGTTTCTACAAGCGTCCAGTTGTCGAAAAACAAACTCAGGTACTCAGCTGAAATTCCAGAAGTGAATGCAGCGTTAGCCGTTCATAGTAGAGGACTAGAATTTTCTGGCGTACTGGCGATGCTTATGTCCACTGGGACAGGTCCTTGATAAATCAATATATCACATCGTTTGGATTATTATTTTTATTTATTAGGCCTATATCTATTTTTAACATTTTACACCTAATTTCGGATAGAAGAAAATATAATTCTATCTTGTGTTAATTGGTCGAAAATCAAGGGGGGTGCAAGCACCCACCTCGCTACGCCCATGGATTAGAGTGGTCAGTCAAGGAAATTAATGAAATCAACATATTATTATAATAATAGCCCTAATATAATTTTATTCAGTGTTATATAATGAAACCAGTTTATGTCTTTGCATTTAATCCATGTTGAAATTGAAAAAAATCTATGGGAAATGACAAATGACTATGGGAAATGCAGAGCTACAGGCAATTTACTTGCGACATCTTTTATATCAACTGATTAAATATTATCCATGAAAGAAATAAAAATTTATCCAACTTCCATCTCCAACATTTTATATAAAGAAATCAGTTCTTCTGTATTTCTCTTGTCCCACAAAATATACTACATTTGATTTCTTTTCAAATTTTACTAATATAAAATCATTAACTTTCAAGTCCATCCCTTTTTTTCAGTGGTTCAGGTTTGGGTAGGCCTACATCACTTCCACTGTTACAAAGTGTGACTGTTTCTTCCCACTTACCAGATACAATTTGCCCTACATGTTTATGCCCACTTTCCACAATAACTTTTGGGCAATGCATTCCGACTGAAAACAGTAACATTTCATTACAGTTTCATAATTATAAAAACATTCTTTTACATTAGTTCCAAATAATAGCTGGCCATGCTAGTGTTTTCCGATTTTCTAAGCGTGAGAACCGGATGTCGCTTCAAGAAACTTTGCATTTAATCAACACGAGCCATTTCATTTTTTATAGCTCTGTGGATACATGGATTCAAGTTTTGATGCATATTCAAAAGCTAGTTTCCTTGTCTGTACATAAGTCATGCCATAGTAAATTTTACTAGCCTTAATCAAATATTTGTAATACATATTTTCCTAATTTTTTTTAGGAATTAACACCAACTCATTAATAAATAAAATAAACCTCATAGCGTTACTTCCTACAAACTGTATATTAACTATGAGGTATTATTTATTTAAGTAACATTTTATCGCCTCATCTCAGATACTTCTTCTTAGACTGGTTTTGGATCTTTCTTCTTCAGTTCCATCTTCAGTATTTTCATGACTGTTGTTTTATAATCTTGAAGAGCCGCTTCCTGCTCCCTCTGTTGGTAGACTGAAGAACCTCAACATCAAATAATTTTCCCGGGAATTTCAAAGTTCATTAATTTCTCCTTTCCATTTTTTTGAATCTAGATTTTTTCCCAAGTAGTGAATTCTTTGGGGTTTTCTACTTGTTTTAATCATTTAGCATTTCTTTCTTCTATTTTCTCAATTTTGTTGGAATAATTAATCTAATGATGCTAAAGTTGTTTTTTGGTGTTAATTGTACGTTGAAACTTTAAAAAAATCATGGACCTTACGTGCATCAACGGATTATATGTGAATTTCTTGAATTTTATGTTTTCTCCTTTTTCTTTTAGAGGTGTATTTTGATTGATAATTTTTTGTCTTTTGAATTTGTTTATTTTCTTATGTATCATGCTTTTTTAAAATCCATTATTATAGCTACATTGATTGCGTTTTTTTTATATTTTTTCTCTGTTCACTAATATATGTATCAAACTACTGAAAACTGCTTTTTTGTGAGCTATGTAATTAAAACCTGAAGCTTTAATACAGGTATCTACATGTGTCTTCTTTCTGCATATTCCAAATTCTATCTTATTTTATTCATTTCTTCTTAAATTTAAATCTAAAAATTGCATTTCTCTATTAATTTCTTATCAATAGTGAATTTTATAGTTTGACTTAGAACGTTCAATAATGTCAATGCATCATAAACATAATTATGGTTGATGCGTTGAAATTAATGAACATTATTAAAGTATATGTTGAAAGGAATATCCGTGTAATTTACAAAGTATAGACCAGTAAGAAGAAAAACACATGATAAAGTCTCCACAGGTTTATATTTACAGCTAACATAATATTATACAGAGTGTTCAAAGGCCGCATGATGCCAGGGAGCATTGTTCATGCATCCCTGTATCATCACAAGCGCAGGACATGCATAAGATGCGACGAACTTCACGCGGGTTGCAGTACATCGCTGAGTTTTTTGGGATGTTGAATTGTTGTCCATGTGCATGTTCCAGTACTGTAAAATTATTGTGGTTTCTAACAAGGGAACTAACAACCATTGCATGCTGAAACCTAACTCAAAAGTTCTTCCAGAGAAGCGTTGGATGTACCAAGGCCATGTAAAAAAATAAATAACAAATAATTTGATGCTTTCAACAGCAAGGTACTAAAATTCAGCGCCAAATCTCTCATTTAACTACAGGATAATAATAAAACTCCTGACTTGGTGGATTGGATAACTCTCACAACCTGCCGCGCCGCATCTCACCTTACTCCACACCTCTCTACTCAAGCAGGGACTCCATCTACTTCACACAGTGTATTGCCATTGCTGGATTATGGGTTCGATTCCTGTGCTTTCCAGTTAAAAACAGCAGATAAATATATGTATATATATTTTTTTTTTGACACGGCCTTGGTGTATCACAACTCGTCTCTGGGAGACATTTCAAGGTAGGTTTCAGCATGCAATGATTGATAGTTTCCTTGTAAATTATAACATGTAACATTATTGATTATTGTGATTATATAGAAGTACATTTTTATGTTTCTCTTAATTTTATTGAAATCAAGAGACCATGCTTCATTTTGATATAATGTAATTAAAAAAAAATCAGTTTTATATCCTACATTAGATTTTTGAAAGCAAAGAACAAATTCAAACCTTCGTCGATCCTATAGTAAGCACCAAAAAGTTTATGTATATATTGTAAATTGTAAACTCACTTGATACAATTGTTCAGCAACATAAAATAATTTTCCTGTTGACTGACAGAAAAATGATCGTCGTAAACATACACAAAAAAGACTCCAAGACCAATATATTGTGAAAATCACAGAGGTATAATGTTTATTTACAGCATTTAAATTATATGTAAATATATTAAATATAAAATAAATAAATAGATTCATTTTTAGAAGAATAATAATGTGGATTTCGCAACGGAAGATGCCCAACGAATGCAATTTTTACATCAAAACACATTTTGAAGAAATTATTTTAATTCAATCTTCCTACGTTTGAATAATGTACAGAATTTGAAAAACCCATGATAAATTGCATTGAAACTATTATGGGAAATTTTAACATACGAAGGGATTCCAAAATATTTTAAATTGTGACTAATAAAAGGGTTTACGTTAATTTGAAGATGTAAATTAAAACAATTAAAAATTATAAAGGAGTAAGACAACACTGAGGCTCTCTCCAACCTTTTTAATATCCATCATCATCACCATCAGGGTATGGGACTAGTGGCGCGTTCCACTTCCCATTGAAATATGTAGTAAATCGTCTTTTCAGTGCCTTTTTGATCTCCCTGTATTTCTTTTACCCTGAGGTCTGTAATACAACATTTTTTTAGAAACATGGTTTTCATCCATTCTTTAGGAGCATTTATACTAATTAATTCTATTTCTCTCAATTATTATCATATAAGTTATATATTTGGGGAAATTATCCATAATAATAAAGACAAAAATAAACTAAAAACAGGGGCAAAATAATAAGAAATATAATTAGAAGTTAATGGAAATGTTTGTTCCTTTCTTCTTCTTCTTCTTCTTCTTCTTCCTTCCAAGTAATAGGCCAAGGCCTGTTACGATCCTATAGAAAATTTTCCCTTATGGGAAATTCTCGTATAAGACTTGAAAGCATAATAATAGTCCCTTCGATTGGTTGCTGGCCAAAGGAAGGCAAGACCAGTGATGGGGCTGCCATCTTATAGCCTCTGGTCAGGCTTTTCTGGAGAAGAAAAGAAAATAAAGGAAAGAAGAAATATAATTAGAAGTTAATGGAAATGTTTGTTCCTTTCTAAATAATTTAATGGCATCTCTGAATGGTTATACTTAATATTTATATTAACAATTTTGTATATGTTAGAGCACTCCTATACAGAATACAAATTTCAAACAATATTACACTCCAAGTGATTTTGTATGCATGTGATTTATTAACTTATTCATATCAGAAGACGATTTCCTAAGAGGAGACATTAAATTAATAAAAATAAAAAAAAAAGAATTGCACATAGTGAAGATGATTTACAAATGCTATTGCACAAATTTAGAATCATTGCAGCAAAATATAACATGAAAATCTCAACAAATAAAACCAAATCAATGACAATATCCAAGGACCCACGACGTGTTAAATTAGAGATAGAAGGGAAAAGTATAGAACAGGTCATGAAATTCAAATATTTAGGAATACAAATTAATAGCAACAGAATAACAGATGGAATCCTCCATCAAGCAAATAATGCAAATAAAATATTGGGATGTTTAAACAATACTGTTTGGAAAAACAAAAATTTAAGAATAGATACAAAAGTAAGAATTTACAAATATGTCATAAGGCCAGTTCTAACACATGGTTGTGAACGCCGAACAGAAACTCAAAAAACAAAACAAATCAATGAAACAACCGAAATGAAAGTTTTTAAACAAAATCGTAGGAAAATCGCTGAGAGAGAAAATTCGCAGCTCTATTATTAGAGAAAGAATGTGAAATTGAACCTATAAACCTCTGGATAAATGATAGAAGACTAAACTGGAACGATCACATAGATAGAATGGAGAACAGTAGATTAGTGAAGAAAGTACGTGACTGGACACCTCAGCAGAAAATACCTTTAGGAAGACCACAACTACGATGGAAGGACGTCACCATACCCCGGACCTGAAGTGAATGAACACGCAACATGCTGCCAGCTTTCATGCGTAGAGGAAGAAGAAGAAAGAAGAAGAAGAAAAATTAACATGAACATTTCCTCTGGCAAAAATATGCATGGGATGTGGAAATAATTTAAAGAATTAAAATGGAATTAGAAGGAGAAATTACTAAACAATTTTTTGAATTTACTTATGTAAGTCATCAAATTTCTGAAATAAAATAGTGGCACAGAATAAATAAATAAATAAATACGTAAATAAATAAGTAATATTAATAATAATGGGATTATTAAACGTAATTTGGAAAACAAAAAACGCGAATAAATACAAAATTACGGTTGCAAAGTATAACAACAAAAGTAGCTTTGAAATACAACAACGAAAACTGGAATTTATAGGCCTATTATCGCCTCACTATGATGCTTAACAAGCGGCTAGCTTTGTTTCCCGCAGCTGTTATATGTTATTAAAATACAAAGATCTCGACTGCTGCGACTACTACGATGTTGCCACATTGCTATTCTTCCCTCAGTTTCAATTAAAACTCGGAACGATGTGGAACATTCGATCCAGTTATAAAATTGTATACCGTGATTAATGGTATAATTATCAGTGATTTATTGTGACATGTAGCTAGAATAATAAAAAACATATCTACATATTATATTAGTTTATATACAAGTGATTTCAACATGTGGCGGCCATGGGAAAATATTTGAGACCGAACAGTTAATAATAATAATAATAATAATAATAATAATAATAATTATTATTATTATTATTATTTTCAGCATGATTTTGTGTGGATATTAAATTTATGTAGACCTACAAGCTATATAATGTTGGAATTAAATTATTTAATAAATAAATACGTATATACTTTTAATTTTAAAACTTAAACAATTCTAAATAATAACATAGAAATTAAATAATAAAAAACATAATCAATGTCTTCTGTCCTTGTGTAATAAACACCCATAGCGCTATCAGAAACGTGATAACACCGCATGTTAAGCATTGCCACGCATTATATAAACTGTTAACCATCAGAGTGATATACCTACTCGAATTATTACAACTAACCTAAATTATATTTTTATGTTGGCCTACACAGTTAAATTTTACTAGACTGAACAAAAAGAAAAATAGAGATATAATGGAAACATTCTGAGTCACAAAGACATTCAGACTTATTAATTAACTAACTAACTAACTCACGGGCACTATCGAACCCGTATGTTCATGGCCGCGCGGATATAAGCTCTCCATACATCCCTATCTTGAGTTAATGTTTTCCAATCATTCCCTATATAATCTACTTTCCTGAAATAGTACTTAATGTTATTTTGCCACCTCATTCTTGGTCTATCAAACTAGGAATTTTCCCCCTGGTTTTCCTACAAGACGCTTCCATGCACAACGTTTATTCCCCATTCGTGCCACATGTCCTGTCCATCGCAGTCTAGGAGACTTAACTGTTTTCATTACATCTTACTTCCTATAAAGGCCATGTAGTTCACTGTTATGTAGTTTTATCCATTCACCTGTCTGTTCATCTCTCTTTGATCCAAAAAATTCCCTAAGAACTTTATTGTTAAATATTCGTAATCTCCATTCCTCCCTTAAAGTATGAGTCCATATTTCGTATCCATATCATATAACTGGTAGAATAATTATTTTATATTTTTTCAGTTTAAGTTTTGAAAGATGTTGGGATGTCAAGAGTCTCTGTAATGCACAATAGCACGCATTTCTATAATTGAGCCTGTGTTTAATTTCATTGTACATCTCGTTCCTATTTGTGATTATTGTTGCTAGGTGTTTGAATTCAGCCACTTCTTCAAAATTTCCCTCATTTGTCATTAGCTGTCCATTTCCATTATATAGACCTAATGTACTTGTATGTGTGACCATATATTTAGTTTTATTGATAATTACTTTCAGTCCCAATTTCTTAGTGCTACTCAATAGTGTGTACATGTGGCCATTAGTATCTCTTCGCTATCAACTTATTAAAGTAAAGCTTTATTGTGAGTACATAAATCATTCAGAAGCGGAAGAAGACCAAAAGAAAGGTGGGCCTGTAAAAGACATCTTGAGACTTAGGAACAGGTTTAGATGCAATTGAACCTAACATGTTCAATATATATATATATATATATATATATATATGCGTGTGTGTGTGTTTCTATTAACGCACTAGAGGCAGCCATGTTTTTCACAACCGAACTCGGCATATAACAATATATTAAGAAATGTAAGATCAAGTACCTTCACCAGCAAAATCGGAGAATTACGAGTTGGAGTTAACCTGAAGCGAACATTTAAAATCACTCTATGGTCCCAATATTATTTTTTCTCGCAAAGAAACACGATAAATGCCATTAAAATAACACGAGAAACGCATTTTCCGAAAATCAACGAAATAAGAACATTGGCACTAGGCGTTTATCTCAAAGCCAAAATTTAAAAAAAAAAATCTAGCGGCCATTCTTGTTTTATTTTTCAAAACAAAACTTGGAATGTAACATTTTAATAAAAATAGCAAGACCAAATTCATCGATCAGCAAAACCGGACAATTATGAAATCTGAAATTTCAGTTAGTACATTTTCAACGCTATAGTGCCAGCAAGTTTTTGCTTTGTGACAAAAAAATTTGATATATATTATTTAATTATGAAAATAAATATATTGTAACTCAATGTATTATTTTTCTGCTATAGATTCTGTAATATACTTCAAAAATTCGGTTTTATGAGGAATTCGTTTGTTATCCAGCAACTGTGTGACAAACTTTATTGGTTTAATATTTTTTTAGAGAAGTTGGGACGACCTGAGTCCCTGTAATGCATTGTGTATATAGTAGAAAAATATAGCAATAGTAAAATAAATCTTATATAATAATAGTAATAGTAATAATAATAATAATAATAATAATTATAAATTAAATTAAATTATGCATAAACGGATTTTTGGAGGCCTTCAGCTAGAATTTCTAGAACAGATAAAATAAGAAACAGTGTGATTAAACAAAAGACAAACATTCAAACTTTAATTATGGATTTCATTAAAAAAATCTAATGGTATGGTCATGTAAAAAGAATGACATGAGACAGATTCCCAACAAGAATACTAGAATGGGTACATCTTCGTAGAAGAAAAAGCGGACGGCCGATAATAATATGGATTGATGGTGTTTTGAAGAGCATTAGGGAAAAAGGATTGGACGAAGGCGATTGGAATGACAGAGATATTGGAGGAAGATGAAGTAGATTAATTGGACGCAGGAAGATGTGAAACATTGTGCAACTTGCTAAGTAATAATAATAATAATAATAATAATAATAATAATAATAATAATAATAATAATAATATCAATAATAACAATAATAATAACCCTAACAATAATAATAATCAATATAATATTTTTTCTTCGTTCTTTATATTACATTTCTATATATATATATCCAACTACAGTGTTCTGCCCGGTGGCAACTCTTTCACTGCAATCATAGCATTTTAATGCTGTGCTTTGCAGCTTTACTAGGGAATTATAGGTGTGGAAGCTTCCCATAGCTTTCCACACTGGTGAATTATGATGATGATGGCCTGATAACTTTCGGGGACCGTTGGGCCCTATGCTTCCTGACATTTGTCTTATAGGTGAGGAAAAAAACCCGAGAAAAACCTCACCCAGAAGGCCTGTCCCAACCGATAATCGAACCCGGGCCCGCTGCGTGACAAGGCAGCGCGCTACCTCAATACCACAGCCCGTGGACATATAGAAAACTATATTTCAAGCCCTGTTACAAAGCATTTTATTACTTGAGTCCGAAACCTTGACAGTAAGTAAACAACAATCCAACAAGCTGTTAGCAGTAGAACCTTGACAGTAAGTAAACAACAATCCAACAAGCTGTTAGCAGTAGAACCTTGACAGTAAGTAAACAACAATCCAACAAGCTGTTAGCAGTAGAACCTTGACAGTAAGTAAACAACAATCCAACAAGCTGTTAGCAGTAGAACCTTGACAGTAAGTAAACAACAATCCAACAAGCTGTTAGCAGTAGAACCTTGACAGTAAGTAAACAACAATCCAACAAGCTGTTAGCAGTAGAACCTTGACAGTAAGTAAACAACAATCCAACAAGCTGTTAGCAGTAGAACCTTGACAGTAAGTAAACAACAATCCAACAAGCTGTTAGCAGTAGAACCTTGACAGTAAGTAAACAACAATCCAACAAGCTGTTAGCAGTAGAACCTTGACAGTAAGTAAACAACAATCCAACAAGCTGTTAGCAGTAGAACCTTGACAGTAAGTAAACAACAATCCAACAAGCTGTTAGCAGTAGAACCTTGACAGTAAGTAAACAACAATCCAACAAGCTGTTAGCAGTAGAACCTTGACAGTAAGTAAACAACAATCCAACAAGCTGTTAGCAGTAGAACCTTGACAGTAAGTAAACAACAATCCAACAAGCTGTTAGCAGTAGAACCTTGACAGTAAGTAAACAACAATCCAACAAGCTGTTAGCAGTAGAACCTTGACAGTAAGTAAACAACAATCCAACAAGCTGTTAGCAGTAGAACCTTGACAGTAAGTAAACAACAATCCAACAAGCTGTTAGCAGTAGAACCTTGACAGTAAGTAAACAACAATCCAACAAGCTGTTAGCAGTAGAACCTTGACAGTAAGTAAACAACAATCCAACAAGCTGTTAGCAGTAGAACCTTGACAGTAAGTAAACAACAATCCAACAAGCTGTTAGCAGTAGAACCTTGACAGTAAGTAAACAACAATCCAACAAGCTGTTAGCAGTAGAACCTTGACAGTAAGTAAACAACAATCCAACAAGCTGTTAGCAGTAGAACCTTGACAGTAAGTAAACAACAATCCAACAAGCTGTTAGCAGTAGAAATGGATTTTGGAGACGATCGACAAGAATTTCAAGGCGGAATAAAGTCAGAAACAGCACAATAATGGAAATCATGCAAGCTGAACAAACACATTAAAAAAATGGAAGAAAAACGTTTGAAATTGTATGGACACCTCATAACAATGGAAGAAGATAGAATACCAAAGAAGATCCTTGATTGGAAAGCTTTTGGAAGAAGTGGAAGAGGCAGACATAGAGAACATTGGATGCATGGAGTGAGGAGAAGTATGGAAGCTAGAGATTTGAGGGAAGAAGATGCTTTAGAGTTTAGACAGAAACTTCTGGCGACAAATCACTTTGGTTTGAAGAAGAACTAATGTAGTGTAAAATATTCCTATTAAAAATTAATATATAATAATAATAATAATAATAATAATAATAATAATAATAATAATAATAAGAATGATAATAATAGTTATAATAATAATAATAATAATAAAATAAAAAGTAATAAAAATAGGAATAATAAAAAAATAATGATACTAATAATAATAATAGTAATAGTAATAATAATAATAATAATAATAATAATAATAATAATAATAATAATAATAATAACAATAACAATAATACGAAGTACTCACATAAAATAAACACAGAGCAAAGTGTCAACAGTAGAATGCTTATATTCGCCATAATATTTTCAGACAAATGCAGACTAAGGCAGTAGTTTTTATAGGAGCGTTACAGGATCTAAACCAACATCCGGGAGGGACTAATTATATTTAATTAGGTACCGATATCACTGAATTACTGGATATAATGTGCTAATGTGTCGTGTATTATCTAAACACCTTTATAATAAGCTATCCATATTTTATGTATTTCTCAAACCAAGCACTCTATTCTGAAAAACTGTTAACATATACCTCTCTCAAATTAAAAATAACGAACTAACTAACTCACCGGCACTATCAAACCGTAGGCTCATGGCCGCACGGGCATAAGATTTCCATACATCCCTATCCTGAGCTAATGCATTTCAAACATCTCCTGTATAATCTATTTCCCTCAAATCATGGTTAATGTTATTCTCCTACCTCATTCTTCGTCTACTAACTGGGCGTTTTCCTTATGGTTTTCATACTAGAAACTACCATGCCCCTTTTTCATTTCCCATTAGTGTAATTTGTCCTGCCCATCGCAGTCTACGAAACTTAACCCTTCTTATTATATCTTGGTTTCATATAAAGACATGTACTCACTGTTATAAAGTCTTCTCTATTCACTGTCTGTTCATCTCTCTTTGGTCCAAAATTTTCCTAAGAACTTTATTCTCAAATACTCGTAATATTTTCTCCTTCCTTAAAGTAGTAGTAGTAGTAGGACTTTATTAGACAAAAAGTAACATATTTACAATATTATTTACAACTATGGGTCGCACGGGCAGTAAGCCGTACGTGCTGTTGACAGTCCGTTACAATAAGGTAATAATTGGTACTAGTGTAAAGAAAAATAAACAACAAAAAAAAGCAATAGCATTACAATTACATAAAGAAAACACAATACTATTACAATTAAATAATAACGCAATAACATTACAATTACATAAAGAAAACACAATAATATTACAATTAAATAATAACACAATAGCATTATACACTAATTAATTTATATATAATTATTAAGAATTAATGGTACTGCATTTCGATAACATATATTTATTCATGAATGAGTGTTGTTGTTATTTTCCGCGTTTTGTCCAGAAATTTACCCAAGTTTATCCAATTTTCTGGATTTACCAATAACTCGTAGCATGCCAATCTTTCCCGATTTGAATTTAGAAATCTTTCCGGTAATAACTGACGTCTCCAATATTCTAAAGCATTACATTGTAAGAGCTCAGTTGGTAGAGCGGTGAACTAGTGGTATGCAATTTCCTTAAAGTAAGAATCCATGTTTCGCATCCATATAATATAACTGGGAGAATAACAGTTTTATAGGTCTATATTTTCAGTTTAACGTTTTTTTAGAGAAATTGGGATCGACAAGAGTCCCTATAATGCATAATAACATGCATTTCGAGAATTAAGCCTATGTAAATTTCCTTCGTCTAACAATAAGACCAATTTTCAGAATGTGAAGCAATAAGTATAGGTTATTCTAATAACGGTGTGCATATGCAGAGATGAAATATATTAATAACAATATGGGTTATTTGTATTCTCATAGACTTTCACGGCCGGAGTTGCTATGATGATCTTGAAGAAGATTTCCGGGCTGTAGGCCGTGGTCGTGAGGCTTGTAGTTCCCCGACGTTTCGCCAGAGACTGCGTCTGGCATCCTCAAGGGTTGTCTTCCTCAATACAACCCTTGAGGATGCCAGACGCAGTCTCTGGCGAAACGTCGGGGAACTACAAGCCTCACGACCACGGCCTACAGCCCGGAAATCTTCTTCAAGATCATCAATATGGGTTATATATTTTTTATCCGCGTTATTAGAAGTTACAAGCACACTCCATGCAAATAAGATATTTACAGAGAGAATATTGAAAATATGATGATTGATCGCCGTTCATCCCGCTTCAGGACATAGGTGTTCCCCTAGTGGGAAGTTACGTTTTAGTCACGTTTATTTTCTTCCAGATTTCAGCGAGTGACATGCGGATAGTAGGCCTACATCTCCTAGAGGAGACATCATGTAGGAAACAAGATGTTATTTGAATGGATGAAGATTTGTTAAATTTTGCTCAGAGACATTTTTTATCAGGCTTAACGTTCTTTCATACATCTACAATAGTGTAACAGCCCAATGTTGAGTCTTAGCTTCTCCTTTGTTAAGAGTTACTACACCAAGTTAATTTATTTAACATTTTCCAATACTGTTATTTTAACACAGTTCCAATAATGGATCATATTATAATGATATTGTGAAAAGAAAAATTAATGTGTGAACCAGGAATCGAATCGTGGACCTCTAGTTCTGCAGACTAGTTTGCAGCCCACTACACCATTCCACACCTGGCACAAATACCAACAATTCTTCCCACATATACAAATCTATAATTCTCGTTTCGTCCGCTGTCAGGTAGATGACACTGCCATCGCCAACGGCCGGCCTCGTTTAGAAGTATCTATATTCGAGAATTTTACACCACCACTTTTATAAGCAGTAAACGATGTTATTTAACATTTTCCAATAATATTATTTTAACACAGTTCCAATAATGGATCATATTATAATATTATAATGATATTGTGAAAAGAAAAATTAATGTGTGAACCAGGAATCGAACCTTGGACCTCTAGTTCTCCACACTAGTGTGCAGCCCACTACACCATTCCACACTTGGCACAAACACAAACAATTCTTTCCACATATACAAATCTACCGTATAAGTCTCGTTTATAAAAGTGGTGGTGTAAAATTCTCAAATATAGATATAGAATTGTTTATGTTTGTGCCAGGTGTGGAATGGCGTACTGGGCTGCACACTAGTGTGGAGAACTAGAGGTCCACGGTTCGATTCCTGGTTCACACACTAATTTTTCTTTTCACAATATCATTATAATATTATAAGTTAATTTACTTATGCTTATTTCCTTAAATATATCATGAATGGTTTGCTGTTAATATACCGACCCAATGATGCATCTAGTAAATTTTGCTTAGGGGTCACTTTATTTAGGCGTAATATACTTTTACGAGCCTGAAAGTCGCTCCTGGAAAACTCGCTCCTGGGATATTTCTATCTTAAAAATTCAACGACCGCGGCCAGGTTTTGAACCCGGGACCAGAGATAAGGGACATAACCAGTAGTCCACCGCGGCCAACTTGAGATTCTTCAAAAGTTCAATTTTTTTTAGAGACAGGACCAAGGCTTAAAGTCCCTCCCGGAGGACTTGTCCTTTGGGACTTTAATGAAAATATGCGTACAGATGAAAAATAAGTACTTAAGACAGGATCTGCATAAAATAAGTGAATTACTCTTCAAATTGAACTTATAGCCCGATTTTGCTAGTTTACGAAATGTATGTTTTGTTAATTAAATCGTATGTACCAAGTTTTATCGCTAACTAACTAACTCACTGGCACTATCGAACCCGTAGGTTCATGGCCGCGCAGACATAAAAGTCTCCATACATCCCTATCCTGAGATAATGTTTTCTAATCATTCCCTGGATAATCTACATCCCTCAAATCTAGTTAGTTATTCTCTCACCTCATTCTTAGTCTATCAACTGGGCATTTTTCCTCTGGTTTTCTTACAAGATGCTTCCATGCACGTTTTTCATTCCCCATTCGTGCCATATGTCCTGCCCATCGTAGTCTACGAGACTTAACTGTTCTTATTACATCTGGCTTCCCATAAAGACCATGTAGTCCACTGTTATGCAGTCTCGTCCATTTGCCTGTCTGTTCATGTCTCTTTGGAGTTTCATCGCTAGAAAATAAAAATTGTGCTTAAAAGAGCGTTGAAAAGGTATCACTAAAATTTAGCTTACAGGTTTTCTCCCTCTCTTAATTATTTTTTTTACCCCCGAGATTAAAAAAAATATGGAAAAATATTTAGTATTGTAAAGATTGGTTACACTCGAAACTATTAACGATGTATTAGCACAAACACTATCTTTATTTTTTAAATTGTTTTCTGAAAATAATATGTTTTAACCATTTTACCACCAAGATCCTTAATTATTATTATTACATACATGGAAATTAAAAAGCTAGCTTTGTTATTGTTATAAACATTCCATTCCATAGTAATTCTACCCGAGGGCAGGTCTTTCACTGTAATCATAGCATTTTCATGCTGTGCTTTGCAGCTTTACTAGGGAATTATAGGTGTGGTAGCTTTCCACACCGGTGAAGGATGATGATAATGATGATTATGGCCAGATGTTTTCTGTTTTCGGGGACCGTTGGGCCCTAAGCTTCCTGACATTTATCTTACAGGTGAGGAAAAACCCCGAAAAAATCTCACCCAGGAGCCTGTCCCGACCGGGAATCGAACCCGGGCCCGCTGCGTGACAAGGCAGCACGCTACGTCGAGACCACGGCGGTGGACATTATAAACATTATATGATGGCATAAGTTTTTCGTTTTTTTAAGGAGCAAAATAATATATATATATATATATATATATATATATATATATATATATATATATGTGAATTCCATGAAAATTTACGTAAATCCTTACATATGTGTTCGATAAATCAAATGATTACATGTTCCATCAGATTTTGTAAAACAGCATTAGTCACTGTATATATTATAAATATTTATAATAATGTTGTGAGATAATATTAGATTCTACATTTCCATCCAGTTTTCTTTATTTTGCCCGAAGTAAAATATGAACACGCACTCAATGCGTTATGTTGCAAATAATTAGCGTTTGTAATGCATCCCACAGTTTTCCTAATCATTTCTTCCAGGCAATGTTTCTCCTCGACGAAGAATACTTTATAAAAATCCTACACACATTTAAAACTCTCATATTATCTCAAATTAATCAGTGTAAAACTCGTTTAAAAAGCTCCATGGCACGACAAGGCTAGATGAAATTTGCCCTCCAGCCAGCTGCTCCAATGCCAATCAGAGAGGTGGACAATCATCTAACCTGTATAGGGGTTTTTATTGATCATTTTCAGCATGACCCATTACATCAGTAATATCACATGCTTACAATTACACTATTATCACTGGCCTAATGGTATTACACTATTATTTGTACCTTTACTTTTTCAGTAATAAAGTAAAATATTGTCCACCGCTGTGGTCTCGAGGTAGCGTGCTGCCTTGTCACGCAGCAAGCCCGGGTTCGATCCATGGTCGGGGCAGTTTTTCTGGATGAGGTTTTTATCGGGGTTTTTCCTCACCTGTAAGACAAATTTCAGGAAAACTTTAAGGCCCAAGCGGTCCGAAATCATATGGCCATCAGCATCATCATCATCCTTATCATTATCATCATCATCGTCATCCTTCACCGGTGTGGAAAGCAACGGGAAGCTACCACACCTACAATTCCCTAGTAAAGCTGCAAGCATAGCATGAAAATGCTATGATTGCAGTGAAGGACCTGCCTTCGGGCAGAATTACTATGGATGGAAGTAAAATTGTGTCTACAGATTAATTCTTAATGAGTAAACTTATGAAAATTTCTCAAATGCCTTGTTATTATTAGTTGTTGATTTGTGACTGCCATTTGTCTCCTTTCTTCCTCCTTCTTTTTCTTCTTCTTCTTCATTTCACGGGCTAGGCAAATTGCCTGTTCCGCCTCACAGTTGTTCTATTCATCTTTTCACTGGCCTTCCTACATTCCTTGAACCTCTTGGCTTGTAGATAAATGATGCTTTTGATTATCTTGTTACATTCATTCTTTCTACATGTCTAACCCATATATCTCTTTATTCCTTGATTTTATCATTCAGTGGATATATAGGCGTAATTATCGCTGTTCTTATATCTTCATTCTTTATCCGATCCAATCTTGTGCAGCCTTTTTTTCTTCTAAATAAGTTGATTTCTACGCTTCGTATTCTACTTTGTAATTTTTTGGTCATTACCCAAATTTCACTCCCATAAAGTAATGCAGAAACTGCCAATGTTTTACAAAACGTATCTCCTTTATTAATTTAAACCTTTGTTGTCTTATGTCTGGGCATTCATACTTACTTACTCACTGGCACTACCGAACCCGTAGGTTCATGGCCGCGCGGACATAAGCTCTCCATACATCCCTATCCTGAGCTAATGTTTTCCAATCATTCCCTGTATAATCCACTTCCCTCAAATCATAGTTAATGTTATTCTCCCACCTCATTCTTGGTCTACCAACTGGGCGTTTTCCCTCTGGCTTTCCTACAAGAAGCTTTCATGCAAGTCTTTCATTCCCCATACGTGCAACATGTCCTACCCATCGCAGTCTACGAGACTTAACTGTTCTCATTACATCTGGCTTCCTATAAAGACCATGTAGTTCATTGTTAAGGTACGTACACACCTGCGCGCCGCAAACACGAACGGCGCGCGCGCCGCACCATGTTCGTCAGATTTGGACGGGGTTTTAAGGTGCGCGCGAACGGCGCGCGCGTCTCTCACCACGATCCACTCATTGTCGGTTTTTTCCACGAACACTTTGATGGTTCGCTGTTTAGATTTGGACGGGTACCTGAGAGGTTCGTTGCTTTCGGTGCGCACCTATTATTTGAGTATGGAGTGGTCAGAGGAAAACGTGTTAAAACTTGTTGACATTTATAGAAGCAAGCAATTATTGTGGGATCCACAACATAAGGATCATTTTAAAAAATCATTGAAAGGAGATGCCTGTTTTTTTTTTCAATGATGTGTTTTTTTTTCGTGTGTACTGTAATTGTATAAATAAATTAGAATTATTTAGAAAACAATTATTTTTTTAAGACGTTCATGTCATAATATTATGTATGAAGTATCACAAAACAATACAATATTATAAACACATTTATTGCTAATTATTTATTTATCTCTTCAAAGACTCCAAAGAGCAAGACTGCTCATGTTAAGGGGCAATATACAAAAAATAATGGCCATAAAACAATTAACAATAAAAACAAGAGAAAACAAATTCAGGCATAAGTTTTAAGTAATACAAACTACTATAGATGCACAATATATATACACATATAAATACAATATTTAAACAGGATAATATTAATAATAATAAAATTAACAAAATTAACTAAGAAAGCAATGAGAAAAAATATTTTTTAATACAATTAGAAAAATGTTTAACATTCGTGAAATGTTGATATTCAATAGGTAAGTAGTTATTTTAATGGTTGATTAATGCATAACGAATCCCTTTTATACCTTTTTTTTTTAGAAACTAGTATCTTTGTGCAATAAAGTACAACATCTAGTATAATAATCATGTACATTTTTATTAAAAATTAAGGCCATGTTATGGTGAGATAGATTCTTAATAATTTTAAACATATATATACAAATCATGTCCACCGCTGTAGTCTCGAGGTAGCGTGCTGCCTTGTCACGCAGCGGGGCCCGGGTTCAATCCCCGGTCGGGGCAGTTTTTCTGGGTGAGGTTTTATTCGGGGTTTTTCCTTACCTGTAAGACAAATGTCAGGAAAACGTTAAGGCCCAAACGGTCCCCGAAATCATATGGCCATCATCATCATCCTTATCATTATCATATCATCATCATCTCATCATCCTTCAACCGGTGTGGAAAGCAACGGGAAGCTACCACACCTACACAATTCCCTAGTAAAGCTGCAAGCATAGCATGAAAATGCTATGATTTCAGTGAAGGACCTGCCTTCGGGCAGAATTACTATGGATGGATATACAAATCATATATTTTTTTAAATTCCTTTAATGCTATAATATTTGAAAAAGTATAAATAAAGTTATAAGATGTAATAAGTAATAAGCGTGACCAGACGTCCCGATTTTGGCGGGACAGTCCCGATTTTTAACAATTTGTCACGCGTCCCGCGGCAATTAAAAAAAATGTCCCTATTTTTGGGAAAGAATGCAGGACAAGCGGGAGAACGGAAAGGGAATAGACATCGTTGGTTACACCTGCTCTGCAAAATGTCTACTGAAGGTTTGTGGGTTTTCTATGGATCGCAGGAGGTTCGTTGAAATTAATAATTTCGACGAACATAACACGCGCCGCGCGCGCCGTTCGTGTTCGCGGCGCGCATATGTGTACGTACCTTTATGTAGTCTTCTCCATTCACCTGTCTGTTTGCAGGTAACTTTAAATTCTTAACTGATGGGAAGAAGCATTTACTCATTCTCCCTTTTGTTGTGCTGTCCCATCTGTTCTGCCATTTCTGAAGTCCTATTTAATTTTGTTCTGTTATGAGAGCTGATTTCAGTGTTTTATTATAAACAATTTCAGTTTCTTCATCTTCTGCTGCTTCTTTAGCCAATTTGTCAGCCATCTCATTGCCGGTAATTCCTACATGTGCTTTGACCCAACTAAAGTAAATGTTCCACTCATTTTCTTTAAGAATTTTGATTCTGTTGAATATTTTTTCTATTGTTTCATTGTGTTTATAAGTGCTGTTGAGCAAGCAGAGTGTTATTTGTCTGTGTATACAGCCACAGTCCCCCCCCAAAGTACCCTGTTCAGTGTTTCAGTTTCCTGTACAGCTTTCAATATAGCAAGTTGCTCCGCCCGGTTATTGGATCACGTCCTATCTAGTTTATATTTTAGTTTCCGAACTACTTTTCCATTCTGAATAATTATAGCAGCAGTTCCTACCTTATCTCCTATTTTGCTTCCATCAGTGTATATTTGTATATAATGTGTTCAGCATGTCGGGTCCTACTGTTATAGCTGGCTTTCTCAGCCTGGAATCGCTACTGATTGTAGCTACCCAAAATCCTCACGATGCTGTGTGGAGAACGGGCCTAAACTGGCCGAAATTCCATGAGAAAATTTCTTCAGTCAATTACGAGTATTTGATAATAATTAAGAAGTACTTAAGAATATTTTTAGACCAAAGAGGGATGAACAACAGGCGAATAGAGAAGACTACATAACAGTGAGCTATATGATCTTTATAGGAAACCAGATATAATAAGAACAATTAAGTCTCGTAGACTACGATGGGCAGGACATGTGGCACAAATGGGGATTGAAAGAAGGGAATAGAAACTTTTGTAGGAGAACCAGAAGGAAAACGGTCAGTTGGTAGACCAAGAATGAGTAGGGAGAATAACATTAACCATTATTTGAGGGAAGTAAATAATACAGGGAATTATTGAAATATATTAGCTCAGGATAGGTATGAATGGAGAGCTTATGTCCAGGCGCCCATGAACCTACGGGTTCGATAATGACAGGGAGTTAGTTAATAATAATAATAATAATAATAATAATAATAATAATAATAATAATAATAATGAATTATTATATTTTGGATATAAAGGACTATTATGACGTTATCTCGCAGATCGCGATTAAATTCGAGATATTAATATTATGAGGTTTGATGTAAAAACATTTCTTTTAAAGAAACGCAAGAAGAAAACAGTGAAGGTTTATTATTTATTTCAAATCGAATACAAGAGGCATGTCATTAAAATTGTCTTCATTCCACTTAAATTGACTCAAAACAGTAGTTTAACTCATTTTTGTATAGTTATAAATATACATCGAACAAAAGACTGATAGACGGGTCGTATTCCAGATAAAAATTGACGGCTAAAGTCTGGAAATATTTGTGTAATTGTCAGAAAAGATGCTTCCTTGTTTTTCTCTCTCAGGCTTCATTTCTTTGACAAAAATCAAATTTACCTCATGAAAAGTGAAGACTTTCGCAGTTATTAAATCAACGTTCTTTAGGTTATACAAGTAACTGTTCAAATAAACCGGAGTCAACTCTTAAAATAGTATGTATCCTGGTGCATTGGTTTAATTTATTTAATACTATACCCGGCAGACGTCCTGCTCGAACGTTCAATTCTCATGTCATGGGCGGACGATAAAAATATATTACTTTTTTAACATAAAATTCAACAATTAGGACATAATTACATATTATTAAATAAGTTCGCAAGAAAACCTCTTACAGCCTTCTGTTGTGGCTCAAGAAGTGTGAATTATGACGTCACATAGTCATGAACATTAGAATTGTACCCTCATTTGCAGATAAGTTAAGAACCGTCATATAACAATTATATTAGAGTGAAAAAAAAGACAAATTGATGAGAGTGAGTCAAAACAGCTTTTTTTTTTTTTTTTCAGCTAGATTTAATTTCTGAGCCACTGTGCACCGGTCCCATACTGGCCGACATTCCATGAGAAAAATTTCTTCCCCCGTAGAGACTCGAACCAGCAGAAGTCCCGTAGTTCTGGGCCAAGACTTCTTGCCTTAACCACTCGGCTACGGCGCAAGACTTTTGGTATCAATGAAAGACAAAAATGGTTATTCTGAGTAATCCGTAAGAGATAAGGGACTATTGGTATCAATGAAATACAAAAATGGTTTTTGTGAGTTATCCGTAAGAGATAAACATATGCTGTCGCGAACTTTTTTGTAGAGCTTTTTGAGATATTCAATCCTGTGTATATTAATTTTGTGTATTTCTTATGGTTTAGGCAGCGTCCAAAGAGCTACTTTTTCACGTTTTCCACTACAAAGGGCGATTTTTAAGGGTGTAGGAGTTGAGTATCACAACTCTCGTATAGCCTATGTTCATCCCGGGAATCTCCTGAACATTTTGCAAAAAAACCCATCACAATCGGATCAACGGTATGGCCGCGCATAAAGTACGAACAAACAAATATACAAACAAACAAACATTAATTTTTATATATAAGATTTTAATAAAACAATATAAAAACAAGCGAGTAAAAATGTTCTCAAATCTGCGTCGAATTACACAATAATCAGTTAATCACTTACAGGTATGATTTTGTTTTGACTGGTGTCCGACATAATAAAATAACTGACACGAGGTATCAGTGTTTCGCCAAATTAAGATTTCACGAATCCAAATATTTTCGTTCTTCTGAGTCTATGAAAATGATATTTTAAAATAAACTTAATTGGCCATTCTTCTCTATTACTAGTTTTCTGTGTCAGTCCGGCAGTTGCTTTGAGGTTTCTGAACAATTTTATTTTTATGGAATAGGGTTGTCAATCCCATGCTCAACCACCCAGCAATCTTAAGGGGACGACTTTTTCTGTCGGGGGTTTCTCTCCTAGCTAACAGGTCCCAATTTAACCATCGGGAATTCGCTTTTTCGCCCTTGCATATTTTGCATTACCCAGGGGGTCACGACAAGGACATATATGCATAAGACTTTGTAGGAATAAATGTCATTTTTCGAGATTTTAGATGGAGTTAACTGTCAGCAAGTTACACAACCTCGAGACCACATACTGCACCTTTGGCCCCCTTGTAGCGTATTGCCTTAACAAATTACGCTACGGCGTGCCCCAATAATGAATGCGCTACCTCTAAATTTGTTTGATTTCTATTAATTTCATCTTTTACTGACTGTTTATTTATCTAAAAAGTCATCACTCCCGTTTCTATAATTGGTGCTTTCATATCGCATACTTCAAAAAATCTGAGAGACCCTGAATTTGTATACCTTATAGATTAATAGGATTGGAATGAAACATGTCTTTGGATCTGAAGGGAGTGAATCGACCTATCTTGAACCAGTGACGTAATCACAATGTTTCCTTCCTTAGTTTTCACTCCTCATGGTCTGATTTTACTTTAAATTTATTTAATTTGTTTCAATTTTGTGATTACGAAGAACAGAAAGTTTGTCTCGACAGGTGGCGCACTTTTGTCTGAGTTTGTTTTGAGTTTTATTCTTGGAGACATTTCATTTAACTTGTCTTCACTTTATTTCAATCAATCTTTTGTTTGTGCGTCTTCCAAATCTGTTTTGTTTCTGTGAGATAAAGACTTTAAATCTTTCAATCCACCCATACAGGATTAAGTACATAATAACGAAAATAATAATAATAATAATAATAATAATAATAATAATAATAATAATAATAATTTATATTTATATACAGACTTTCAAGGTTTCACATCTTTCTGAGCCTAAATTGTTATTTTCCTTCTCCCCTCGTCCCTATCCATCCACTCCATGTCCTCCAGTAATCTTGTTCTCATTTAAGATATTACTCGTATTTCTTGGAACCGTGAGTTTCAAGGTCTTTCTTTCTTTCTTTTTTAGGCGGACATCATTCCAATGTTCTTCTGGATAACATGTCTTCTTGCCTTCGTCGTACACGACCATACAAATTCAATTGCTTATATCTTATACAATCTATTATTGAATATTTCATATTAATGTTTTCTCGTATGACTTTATTTCTTGACTAAAAGTGTATAAAACACTAGCTCTTCCAACTCCTTTGTATGGTAGCGAAGCATAGACATCGAAACAGAAGGATATACAGAGACTTAGATCTGTTGAAATGAGATACCTTCAGAGGACTGCAGGATACACACTACTAGATCACAAAAGAAATGAAGACATCTTAGAAGAATTACACATGGAACCGTTATTTAAAACAAAATTTCTGATTACAAGTCAAGATGGATGCAACATGTTCATCAAATGGAAGATCACAGGATACCCAAACAAATGTTAAGATATCAACCTGCAGGAAGAAGGAGACCAGGACGTCCACTCAAAATACTTTTGGATGGGGTCTCTCTTGCGACCAAAATAGGTCAACAAATGACCTAACTTCGTGAATATACTATGGTGATCATGATGACTTTATTTCTTATTTTTTTCCAATTTTGAATATCTTGCTGCTCTCCTCAAGAAATCCATTTCCATATACATAAGGTTTTGATCTAAGTTTTTGCTGAATTTCCATACTTCAGTTTCATATGTGACAGCATTCCTCACTATTGAATTATATATTTGCAACTTATTTTTCCTGGTTATATGTTTGTTCCATAGGATATCATTTATCATTGCTGTTATTACTCTACCCTTATTTATTCTGTTCTTAATGTCACTTTCTTGTCTACCCTCTTTATCTAAATTTATCCTCAAATACTCAAATTCTGCACATCCTCTGATATACCCCTTCTGATCCTCTAGTATTAAATCTTGCTTTCTGCTCTACATCCCATATAAAATGTTTTTTCTAGATTTATTTTCAATTATCGTATTCGTCCAGTCCCGCGCCGTAGCCGAGCGGTTAAGGTAGGAAGCCTTGGCGCAGAGTTACGGGACTTGCGCTGGTTCGAGTCTCCATGGGGGAAGAAATTTTGTCATGGTATTTCGGCCAGTATGGGACCGGTGCCCACCCAGCATCGTGAGGCAATTGGGTAGCTACAATAAGTAGCGGCTCCAGGTTGAGGAACCAGCTATAACGGCTGGGGGACTCGACATGCTAACCACATGTCACCCCTACACTGGCTGTTGATCATCTACCTCTGTGATTGACACATGTGGATGTGAAGGGCCAGCAGCCGGCTGGTAAAAGGGCAACCGCTGAAAAGTGGAAAGACCCTCAATCGAATCGGTATTCGTCCAATAATGTTCTGAACATAAACTCTATGTCTAATTTTTGCGCAATTATTATCTGATCTCCACAAATCACAGTTTATATTGTTTGTGTTGATACATCTCCAGTTGCTATTTCAGTTTTTTCTCAAGTTTGATAGTGCTTTATTTATAGGGCTAATTATCATAAGTAATGCCACGAGTGATTTCCAAATTATCGATAAATTCATGACTCACGAAGTGAGGAGTGAATTTATCTAGAGAATTTAGAAATCAAGAGTGACATTTGTTAGGACTATTTAACGAATAAAATTAAGCTGTTTACTCACAAATCATTATTTAACTATAGTTATTTTAAAATATTTATATATTTAATGTAAACGGCGATGTTTGAAAACAAATGAGAAACGATTGGTACGCTTCATTTGCTTCTTTTGTTCGTCACTGCAACCAGATCATATTATTTATTGCCAAAGGAACGTAATATTGTAAGAATGCACTCTAGTGGAGAAAAAATGAAACACATCAAACTGTATATTAATTCATTTCTGATGTCCTATGATGTAATTATGACAATTATATTTTTCTGGGAAAAAAAATACATTTAAGAACGTGCAAACAGTGGTTTATTTTTTTGGTGGTATAATCAATCGCTATAAATGTTTTTATATTAACTCCCTCATGCGGTATGTGTTGACATTCATGCACTATATATACAATCTGGTAGCCGTATTTCTTAGTGGGTCAGTCACTGCAAAACAATGCTATGACCTATTCAGAATGTTAAAAAGGAGGTGATTTCTTTATTATGATAAACTTGAGTTGGTAAATTCTAGGCGAAACACGATTGTGACTGGTTGTAAATGAAAAATCATTGTAACGTGATTGGTCATTGACTCCCATTTGGGGCATGAGTTAAATAGTCCTAAATAATGTGAGTAATACGCTACAACCTTGACGAAGGACTTTCTTTACTTTCTTTT
Organism: Diploptera punctata; assembly: GCA_030220185.1. NCBI lineage: Eukaryota > Metazoa > Arthropoda > Insecta > Blattodea > Blaberidae > Diploptera > Diploptera punctata. The sequence continues at coordinate 232,000 of JASPKZ010007419.1, read as the reverse complement.
CGTCTGATACACATTTCCCAATTTTAATTTTATATACTGCATTTTTATACAATTTTTTATTACATTAATAAATTGCATCGTTTAGGTCGATACCTTCTAATGCTTCCATAACTTTTGTAAAGGTACGGTGTTATATGCTTTTTCTACGTAGATTCACACAAGCGAAATGAAGTTGTTGCTTGTTATTATTCGTCTTTTCAATGAATTGATTTATTATAATAATAATAATAATAATAATAATAATAATAATAATAAGTACAATTTTGTAAAAATAAGAATCATCTCCCTTGTATAATTATCACATCACCGGGTTCGCTCCCCGGTCGGACAGTTTTTGTGGGTGAGGTTTTTATCGGGGGTTTTCCTCACCTGTAAGACAAATGTCAGGAGAACTTTAAGGACCAAACGGTCCCCGAAATCATATGACCATCGCAATCATCATCATTCATATTCATCTTATGTTAAGCTTAGGGTTAGGGACTCTCCTGGCGCACCATTATCATCATCATCACCCATAATATCATCGGGGCAACATAACCCCGCCTTCCAGGCGCCCCAACCTCAGAAGTGGGTTACAAGTACGCCATGCGAGGAGAGAAACCAGGAATGTCGAAAGACAAACCTGGGGCATTTGAAAATAATAATAATAATAATAATAATAATAATAATAATAATAATAATAATAATAATAATAATAATAATAATAATAATAATTATCACATCATTGGTACCAAAAACATAATATATCATTCATTGTTTAATATATTTATTCAAACTTTTTAAAAATGTGATTTCCAGCGTTTCCCCAAATCTTGCCATGAAAATTTTAACATTTTGTAGCCAAATTGATATCTGTGCTCTAATTCTTCTTCATCTTCTAACATTAATTCACTGAAATAGTCTTGATATCTTCTCTGGCTTAACTCTTCCCACATGTTTAATTATGATATGTGCCTATAATCTTAACAGCAATAATATTAAAATCAGAGCAACCGGTGTATGAGAAAGCGGAGATTCCCAAGAATAATATGAACGTCGCCAATGTCTCCTCCCCGTACTTCTGGTATCCCTGAAGAATGATGCCGAGGATATGGACAATAGAGCGATTGAAAGTGGCTTCTATATTAATTGTGAAATTATAAATATGTGATATTGACAGGAGCCATCGCGTGGGGAGAAGGACGGACGGCCATGGCGGTTATCAGCAAATTTAGTATAGCTATAGGAAGAGGAGGGATGTTTTTTTCAGAACAAAAGCAATTGAAGGGGAGAAGTATAACAGTAAGGGAATAACTTACCCAAATGAGAAATAAACTTTTAAAAGTTTTCATCTCCAAACATGGTGTCACAAATGTGTGGACAATTGATGGCGCAATTTATATTTAAGCAAGGAGACAACAAACGCGTCATTGTGCTACTGAAATGCACAGACAACTGAATAAATTCAATAATTTTATTTGTGACAAAACTTAGATGTTAATGTATTTACAATTCAGAATTAAAATAAAGAGTGTATAGGTACTTCATATAAATAGGTTATAAATACTGGTAAATTACCAAATATATATCGATACAAGAAGAAAGGAATTGAACACAGAACCAATCACAATGTACCGAAATCATCTTTTCGGTACGTAAAACTACGTAATACTACGTCATCGTGTCTTCCTTCTTCAGTGATCTTATAGAACAGTGTCAAATTCCTATCTTCGTTGTCCTCTCTCCTACGTACCCCCCCCTTCCTACTTTATGCGCCGCGTGTGACTGTGCATCTTCCCATCGCTAGTGAAGTCCTCAAATAAGCTGTGCACGTAAATATCAGTGTCATCATCTATTTTGGTTTTGTCGGAGTCAAGTCGATAACAGCTCGAAGGAGCTGTTTGGTTAATCAGTCCTAGAAGCCAGGGTAGGGCCACCAGGACCGTGTACCCTAGCCCTTGGCTGGACGGGATTGAGTGCTTGTATGTATGTATGTATGTATGTATGTATGTATGTATGTATGTATGTATGTATGTATGTATGTATGTATGTATGTATGTATGTATGTATGTATGTATGTATGTATGTATGTATGTATGTATGTATGTATGTATGTATGTATGTATGTATGTATGTATGTATGTATGTATGTATGTATGTATGTATGTATGTATGTATGTATGTATGTATGTATGTTTATTATTGTTGTTATTTGATTTTTCTTTTTGATGACCGATTATTGTTATTATTTCTTTTATAACTTATCTTTCAATGGTCAAGGAAATATTCTTATGTTATATCATTTGTATTTCACTTATCTGACTTATGACTCTAATTAAAGTTACATTACTTTTAGTTAACTTATATCTACTAATTGCGTAGCTAGTCATGTTATGTATTGATATAAACTCCAAAGCTTTCTCAAGCCAATTTAATCCCCTTTTTCCTTCTAGCTTCCACGATTATAATACTGCTTAGCATACAGTACTATATGTTTAAAAATTTACTAAGGAAAGGTGGATTAATCTTTGCCGTCTATGGGCCCGGGCAAAGGTATGTTGATTTAGGCACTCAATACTTTCAAACTCAAGGTAATTATAAAAAAGATTGGTCCGATCCCGCACGAACACGCGAGTGGTTGCCAAAATGTTAGCAGAACGCGAGGTGCACATTAATGCTAACAGAGCGTGGTGCAACAACATTAATAGAAAAATATAGAATAAATTGGAAAGACCATGTTCTATGCTAAGAATCAGGATGGAAGAACTGTTTTATGTTACTCGTATAATCCGAGGGGGACAAGGGATATAGGTCGACCTCTAAAGAGATGGGATGAGCAATTCGAGTCGGAACAGACCAACAGATCTAATCCTTGAAGACGATCAATATGATGATGATTTTGATAAATAAATGACAAAAAATAAGGCAAATAAAACTTCGGAAAAATTGGAAACTTAGATGGCAATATAAACCATTCAAAATTATTTCACACATGCACTAGGCTACAATACATACTTTAAGATTATTTTTAAATAAAATTCTCTACAATATCGAAGCGGTTCCTTTATTCTCAATTATGACGTTATGTAATGACGCAATTTTTTGCTATCTAGAGTGCCTTGTACAATTTGATATTAAAGTGTGATGGCCGTTGTCAACATGTCGGTCGGAAAATCTAGCTAACTCAAGATCTATACACAAGTATTTAACAACGGTCTTAAGATCTCTGGTTATTAATTCTGCGAGTCCAATTTTGGCATAAAAAGTTTGGCACAATTTTAATGTAGCCCTTTTATGTTACTCTTATGGTTTGTTTTTATTTGCCATAATTCCACAAAACGATCCCATGGCTTTATTTCTTTTCGAAAACGAGTCAATATTCGCTATGAAAAAATTCAATTTTCCTAAATGGATCTAAAGTGGCTAACCTAGAATCTAAATCTGATAATAGTAGCCACTAGATCACACAAATCGAAACATTGACGAATGTTTTTTTCTTATTAAAATATAATACATATAGGTAAAGAGAGAAAATAATACTACTACAAATATATATATATATATATATATATATATATATATATATATACGTGTGTGTGTGTGTGTGTGCACACTCGTTTAGATAAACATACTAATTTCAATTAACAAATCTGAGAATGAAGATCTATCTGAAGAATACTTCATTCAACAAAGCGTACTGCCTTGACAAAACAAATTTTAAACTACCTTATCTTCTTCTTCTTCTTCTTCTTCTTTTTCACTTCACGGGTTGGGCAAATTGCCTGTTCCACCTCACAGTTGTTCTGCCCATCTTTTCACTGCCATTCCTAAATTCCTTGAACCTCTTGGCTTGTAGTTAAATGCTGCTTATGGTAATCTTGTTACTTACATTTATTCTTTCTACACGTCTAAACCATTTATCTATATATTCCTCGATTTTATCATTCAGTGGATATATATATTTAACTCTGTTCTTATATCTTCCTTCTTTATCCGATCCAATATTGTGCAGCCTTTTGTTCTTCTAAGGAAGTTAATTTCTACGCTTTGTATTCTACTTTGTAATTTTTTGGTCATTACCCAAGTTTCACTCTCATAAAGTAATGCAGGAACTACCAATGTTTTATAAACCTTAAGACAATTTTTGAGAAAGTAAATCTTTTTTTTTAATTAGTTCCTTGGAACTTTGGTTGTATTTTAGGGGTATAATACCAGTACTCTGTACATTCCTATTGTTATGTATCTTCATGTGATTTGGACAAATTCACCGACATAAAATTTTAATTATTCTATGACTGCTAATGGTGTCGATCGCGGTCGCGGGTTCAAACCCGGACGGGATCGAAGGATTTTTTTAGGACGTAAAAATCCAATTAGCAAGTCCTCCGGGAGGGACTTTAAGCTGTGGGTCCCGAGTCTGAAGATTTTCAGACTCGTAAAAGATCCTTAAGCCTGAATAAAGAGGCCTCTAAGCAAAATTTACCGTCATCAACGTCCTAGTAATACCTTAGTTGCGTGTTAGATGTCTCATTGGGTCGGTGTGTTGACTGCATGTCATCCATGACATCTATGAGCAAATAAGGTAACTAAATTAACTTGGTCTAGTAACTCCTTACAAAAGAGAGGACATGGCTCAACAATGGACTACGCCATTACAGATAGATAAATAGATAGCTGATGGTGTGAATTGAATATGATTTTTTATAAAAATTACAGTGGGAAGTAACACTATGCGGTATTTTTAATTTATAAATGAGTTGGATAAAATGTTTTGAACCGAAAGTGCGTTTTTCGGCTCATTACTGCAGCGTCGTTATCCTCCCTAGACTGTAAGATTCATGAACTATGCCAATATTCCTTTCTCTATGCATTTACCCCCACTCTCCTTCTTTACCTCTCCTGGTGCGCTGTTTCTACGGCGCATCTCCCCTCTACCTCGGAACCTTCAAATACGTTATGCACAGCGAGAACGTTATCATTCATTCATCATTCATTCATCTATCCATTCCGGGATGGGATCGGAGTTTTAAGTGGACAAGGTCGTCTGGAGCCGCGAAGTGGCGGAGTTTATGTTGGTCCTGAAGACCGGGGAAGAAGCCACCCTGGCTTGGACTCTAGCATGAGTGTGGTATGTGGTATGATGTGGTTTTTTGTCCTGTAAAAGTATTATCATTTATTTATTTATATTTCTTTTTGAATGATCAAATGTTTATCTTGGTTATGTTTTTACTTCAGACTTCTTGTTTACATTAAATATTATTTTTATAAATTAATGTTCTAATGATTTATGTGCATGTGGCTGTTTGGTATTCCTATACGGAAACTCACTCAGTTAGGAGATCATTCCAGCTCCCTTTATTATTCTGTCTAGCTTTCCTGATTAATAATTATAGTGAAAACACTTATTTTAAGTCACTCTGTTGTTTTGAGAACTATTATTGAGTTATGCTAAAACGCTAAGGTAAGAAAGATGAATCAATCCTTGCCTCCTATGGGCCCGGGGCAAGTAGCTTTGTGATTAATAACCTTGGAGGTAATCAGATCTACGCTAATAGAAGCAACAGAAACAAAAGACGATCCGGCACAAATGGTAGCGAGGAGTAATGACCGCCCGCACAGTTTTATATCTCATCTCATAATTTTCCGTTTTTCACGACACTGCTTTCAAAGGTCATTTCAACTGTATCTTCAGTCAAACTTACTTGGAGTTTGACTGAACATGAATGTGAAATGACCATTGAAATCGGCATCGTGAAAACACGAACATTTATGAGGTTATATATAAAACATTATCTCCTTCTCATTTAAAATTGGATTACGGCACATAAATAATTAATCTAACATTTAGTGAGGAACAAATGAAAATACCAGTAACATTTATCAATCATTGTATTAAAACTGTCCACCGCTGTGGTCTCGAGGTAGCGTGCTGCCTTGTCACGCAGCGGGCGCGGCAGTTTTTCTGGGTGAGGTTTTTATCGGGGTTTTTCCTCACCTGTAAGACAAATGTCAGGAAAACTTTAAGGCCCAAACGGTTCCCGAAGTCATATGGCCATCATCATCATCACCATCATCCTTCACCGGTGTAGAAAGCAACTGGAAGCTACCACACCTACAATTCCCTAGTAAAGCTGCAAACATAGCATGAAAATGCTATGATTGTAGTGAAGGACCTGCCTTCGGGCAGAATTACTATGGATGGATGGATGGAACTACACTTTCACCCACATCCTTCGATTCCCCGCAAGTTTCATTCCACACTACATTGTGTCGTCTTTTTAAAACTGTACAGCCAACCTAAAGATGCCTTGAAATCGTTATTTCCTAGGGATTTAGCAAGAGCTAGAGCTTGACTTTGGAGCAATGGTCCGGAAATTTGGAGATTTATTTTCAATCACTTTCACCTTTTCGCTTAATGAGAATGATACATACGTTTCAGCCATCTTTATTCCGTAAATTCAGAACGGTACCTGTGAAAGATCGATCTCAGAACTTAAACTAATTTAAGATTTTACAGCGCAATGGTTATTTATCTGTATTTCGCATAAAGAGTGTGCAGTGAGGCCGAAAGAAAATTGCAGGTACAGGTAGAATCTATATTTAACCCGGCGGCAGGAATCATTCCTTATTGTTTTTTTGGCCTAATTGTAATTCAATGAAGAGGAAACTAATTTATTTTTCTCTCTGTCTTTTCGCTTTATAACTTTTTATGAATTGTGTAGAAATATCCTTCCGTTTCCGTGTTGGACAGATTCCGTTTTATGCAAGATAAATACACCTAAATTACTATTATTTCGCCGAGACCAATAAATTTGTTCACATTGGACAGATTTCCACATTATTCACGTTCCGGATTAAAAAGTTTTGCTGTAATACCTTAATTACCTGTTAGATGTCTCATTGGGTCGGTATGTTGATCGCATGCCATGCACGACATCTATGAGCAAATATGGTAACTACAATTAACTTGGTCTAGTAACTCCTTACAAAGGAGAGACTATGGCTGAACAATGGGCTACGCCATTATAGATAGATAGATAGATAGCTAATATTGTAAAATAATTATACTATTTATCAAAATTAAAGTGAGACGTAACACTATTATAAATGAGTTGGAGAAAATGTTTTTATATCTCACTTCAGAAATTTCTGTTTTTCGCGTTTCCGGTTTCAAAGGTCATTTCACCTTCATCCTCAGTCAAACTTGCTTGGAGTTTGTCTGAAGATGAATGTGAAATGATCTTTGAATCCGGCATCGTGAACACACAGAAATGTATGAGATGAGATATAAAAACATTATCTCTTACTTTAAAAATGGATTATGGTACTTAAATAATTAATCTGACATTGTCTGAGAAACCAATGAAAAATACCAATAACATTTTAGCGATCATTGGATTAAAACTCGGGATCTCCAAAATACAAGACATGAAAAGTTACTAAATGTATATGCAATTCATCATCATCATCATCTACCATCACGGTTAAGACCATTTCTGATCTGTTCCGGCTCCATATTATAGTTGCTCGATCCATCGTTTAGTTGGTCGTCCACGACTTCTATGTCATTGTGGATTATAGTTTAACATCTTATAAGGCATCCCTATGTATTTCTTAAGAAATTAATTTCTTATAGGAAAACTAGAGGGAAAGCGCCCAGTAGGTAGGCCAAGAGTGAAGTCCAATAATTACATTAACTTTTTGCAGACGACCAAGTTCTAATATCTAGTTCAGAAGATGGTCTACAGAAATCGCTCTTTCAGTTAAATAACATTATACAGAAATATAATTTCAAAATATCAATAAGTAAAACGAAAATCCTAGCTTTTAAGGGATCAGATACCGTAAGAGCTAAAATAATTCTGGAGGGGAGACCCATTGAAGAAGTGAACCATTTTAAATGCCTGGGTTATGAAATCTCCTATTTTAAAAATGAAGATCTATTTAACAAACTTAATAAATTTAATTATATAACGCTAAAGATGATTCTGTAAAATATGAATTAAAAAACTTGAAAAATGATGAAATGCGGCAAGAATACCAAATCAAAATTGCTAATATATTCGAAGTTCTGGAATCTTCAGATGACAATGTGGCAAACGAAGAAGAAACTGATATAAATAAAGAATTGGAGGCTATAAGAGATACTATTAAATTGTCAGCATCAGAAAGCATTAGTTGTTTAAAAAAGAGGCAAAACAAGAAATGGTTTGATGAGGAATGTGCCGACATTGTAAAGAAAAGAAAGCTAGCAAAAGTGAAATGGTTACACGAGCCAAATGAGGTAAATTTAGAGCAATTGGGTAGTGTTAGACGGGAAACCACCAAGTTACTAAAGAGTAAAAAGAGGGGATATTTGAGAGAGAAGATTAATGATCTTGAAATTAATGCAAAAAATAGGAACATTAGAGAATTATATCAGGGAATTAGTATAGAGAAGAAAGGGTTTCAGGCTAGAACAAACATAATTCGGAATGAAAATGGGGATATGATTGCAGATTCTAGGAGTATATTAAATAGATGGAAAAGTTACTTTAATCAGCTATTAAATGTACATACAGAACAGGACATTGAGGAGGATAAGTTACAGACAGCAGAAATGATAGTCGCAGAGCCAAGTGCATTAGAAGTTGAAATAGAAATTGAAAAATTGAAGATGTATAAAGCATCAAGTTCAGATGAGATACCAGCAGAACTGATAAAATCAGGGGGAGAAAAATTGATGGACAAGATACGCTGGTTGCTTACTAAGATTTGGGAAAAAGAAGCTCTTCCAGATGAATGGAAGGAATCAATTATCGTACCAATTTATAAGAAATGAGATAAAACTGATTGCAACAACTACAGGGGCATCTCATTACTTTCAACTTCGTACAAAATCCTTTCAAATATATTAGTAAGCAGACTTACTCCCTATATTGATGACATTCTAGGAGATCATCAATGTGCATTTAGAAGAAACAGGTCTACAACAGATCAGATTTTTAGTATAAGACAGATTTTAGAAAAGAAATGGGAATATAATGGTACTGTACATGAACTGTATGTAGACTTCAAAAAAGCATATGATTCAATTAAGAGGGAGAAGTTATATAGTATCCTGCTGGAGTTCGGAATTCCTAAAAAGTTAGTTAGACTTATATGAATGTGTCTAAATGGCTCAAAGAGTAGGGTGCGTGTAGGCAAACAGTTTTCAGACACTTTTAAAATCCAGAATGGGTTGAAGCAAGGAGATGCACTATCTCCTCTACTATTTAATTTTGTACTAGAGCATGCCATTAAATCTTTAGACAATGAGGAAGGCTTACAACTGAATGGTATTAATAAGCTGTTAGTTTATACTGATGATGTAGTACTACTGGCCGATAGCGAGGAGATACTAAAGGCCAACACACACACACACTATTGAGTAACACTAAGAAATTAGGACTGGAAGTAAATATCAGTAAAACTAAATATATGGTCACATGTAGAAATTCATTATATAATGGAAATGGACAGCTAATAACAAATGAGGGAAATTTTGAGGAAGTGGCTGAATTCAAATACCTAGGAACAATAATCACAAATAGGAATGAGATACACAAAGAAATTAAACATAGGCTCAATTCTGGAAATGCGTGCTATTATGCATTGCAGAGACTTTTGATGTCCCAACTCCTTTCAAAAAACGTTAAGCTGAAAATATATAAAACTTTTATTCTACCAGTTATATTATATGGGTGCGAAACATGGACTCTTACTTTAAGGGAGGAAAGGAGATTACAAGTATTTGAGAATAAAGTACTTAGGAAAATTTTTGGACCAAAGAGAGATGAACAGACAGGTGAATGGAGAAGACTACATAACAATGAACTACATGGTCTTTATAGGAAGCCAGATATAATAAGAACAGTTAAGTCTCGTATACTGCGATGGGCAGGACATGTTGCACGTATGGGGAATGAAAGACGTGCATGGAAACTTCTTGTAGGAAAGCCAGAAGGAAAACGCCCAGTTGGTAGACCAAAAATGAGGTGGGAGAACAACATTAAGTTTTATTTGAGGGAACTAGATTATACAGGGAATGATTGGAAAGCATTAGCTCAGGATAGGGATGTATGGAGAGCTTATGTCCGCGCGGCCATGAACCTACGCGTACGATAGTGCCAGTGAGTAAGTAAGTAAGTATGTGGAACAATAAAAAGGATATTTAAAAGCACAAGAAAAGAAATAAAACTAAAATTTTATAAAGTAGTGGCAGTCCCCTTACTATTGTATAGTAGTGAATTTTGGGTTTTAACTAAAAGAGAAGAGAAGATGATAGAAACAGCTGAAATGAGATTTCTGAGAAGTGTGGCTGGTTGCAAACTTCTAGATAAGAGAAGAAGTGAAGATATTGGAAATGAGCTAAATATCTTTAAACTCTTAGATAGAATAAAATAATCTAGAAAAAAATGGAAAGAACATGTTCAAAGAATGGAAGATGATCGCATTCCCAAAATTATACTTAAATACAAACCAAAAGGACGCAGGAATGTTGGTAGACCGAAGAAGAGATGGATCCAACTTTTGAATGAGAATCTATGAGACCGGAAAAGGCCACGGTTTAATCCGTGATTGTTGTTGATGATGATGATGAATTGAGGGAGATGAATTATACAGGTAATGATTGGAAAATATTAGCTTGGGATATGGATGTACGGAGAGCTTAAACCCACGCAGCCATGAACTCTGCAAATAACTAATTATAGCATTAGGTTGAATTAAAGTGGTTGCCACATTTAATTACCAAAGACAGTTGCGGAAACAGCTGACTTCCAGCTATGAGGTGCACTATAGAGAGATGGTAAGCACAGCAGCGTGAAGGCATATAATACCCGTGCCGTTAGATTGTAAAGCGGTTAATCCATTCAGTGAATACGGGACTCGAACCAAAGCCTTCTGAATAATCAGTCAATTTGCTGATGTATCCATCTACTAGTCCAGCAGTTACATGCACTAGCTCTGATATTTACATCCTGTACTTATTTACATCCACCTCTTTCATAAAACACTACTAATTACTGCAATGAATCACTACAGTAATTGAATGAGTTGGCTCAGAAGGTAGCTTTTAGACTCACATTCTGAACTTAATACTCATCAAATTCATACTAAATTACGTTCAGGTAAATATATACATTTTGGTTGGTGCCGTCGTCCACAACTTTTTTTTTATTTTAAGAACTGTAGATCTTTCGGAAGCCGACTTCCATCATCAGCAGTTGAAATATGTACTACTAACTATTGTTCTTGTTGTTATGTGACTTTTCGACATAAGCGGCTTTCCGGTGTTGTTGGTAGAAACTCTGCCAGAAAATACACATTTTAATATTTTACATTATCACATTCTGGAGATCCTGAGTTCAAATCCCGATACCAATCAGCATGACTGACGTTTCCTCAAATTTTCTTCAACTGGAATAATTTAATTTCCATTTAATCAAAGGTATCTTTTCATAATAACTAATTGTCTCGTAGACTGCGATGGGCAGGACATGTGGCACGAATGGGGGAATGAAAGACGTGCATGGAAGCTTCTTGAAGGAAAACCGGAGGGAAAACGCCCAGTTGGTAGATCAAGAATGAGGTGGGAGAGTAACATTAACTATGATTTGAGGGAAGTAGATTATAAAGGGGATGATTGGAAAACATTAGATCAGGATAGGGATGTATGGAGAGCTTACGTCCTCGCGTCCATGAACCTACGGATTCGATAGTGTCAGTGAGTTAGTTAGTTAGTTACTTAGTTATAATAACTAACTAACTCGCTGGCACTATCGAACCCGTAAATTCATGGTCATATACGCCGAAAAAATAATTAAAATAAAATTTTAAAGAAGTATTTTAATGCACGTCTTCTGCATAATATATACAAAAAACTGTACATATAAACAAAAAAGAAACCCAGCGAAATTGGTTGCCCTTAGCTAATAATAAAATTAAAATTACATCAGTGAATAAAAAATAAAAATCAATGAAATTCACAGATTACTGGAAATAATAAACAAATCCTTAAGCAAACTCGTGTCAATTAAGAATTCCAGCAAATAAGACAACTTAATTTGGCCTGAATACAACAATTTTAACTCTCTCATGAAATAAGATAGCTTATTTTTTTAAGAATTACGTACATAGTAACCTTAGTATTAATATTGGAACCAATTATGAACATGTAACATATTTAAGTGATGGGAAATCAAACCATACTTTGAAGTCCACATTATAAATACAATTAGTTACAAATGATACAACCAATAGAACTCATAAAATCGGCTCCATGTTCTTATGTTCAAAAATAAAAATGCTGTAACTATTACGTTAAAAAAGTATATTAAAGATATAAAAAAGATCTCGTAAAAATGTAAAATTTTCAATATTTTGACAAATTTTAGGCCCTATGCGCGACCGGATGATATCAACTGATCTAAACTAAATTAAAACACAAATGTTTTAGGCTCTATTTGAAGACGTTACAACTATTACATTACGAAAACATCAAATTCAAAAATTAAATTAATAATCGCAAAAATTGAAGTTTTTTTGTTATTTTTGTCAAACTTTAGAGATAATGCGTGACCGGAAGATGTGAACCCATTTCATAATTTTTTTTTATAATTCGCAACTTTTCCGCACTATTACAATTTATAAATAAAAATAGTTTTTTTTTTCGGCTCACCCTACTGTACAAATGAGATTAAAGTTGAAAATATACTGTATAATTTAAAGTACTAACAGGCTTATGACAGAGTTGTTCTAGGCATCTAAGTTTTTTAAAATTTATATGGATCAAAAAAGTGAAAGAATTCATGAAAGTGTGGAAGTATGCGAGTTGTAACATAAATGATTATCTTTTGTCATTGATATTTGCGGATGAATAGGTTTTAGTGGCGAGAAATGAAGAGGATTCGATGTAGGCTATATGGTGAGAAAACTGAAAGAAGAGTGTAGAAAATCGGGGCTTGAAATTAACATAGTTAAAACACAATATTCAGGATCGGTTTCAGCAACAGAGGTAACTGTTTTACGCCAGTTTAAGCTATGCATTATATATGGAGAAAACTGGCGTAATACAGTTACCTCTGTTGGTGAAACTGGCCCTTAGTAATTGGAGGAAGAGGCAGTAAATGGCCACAACACGCGACTATCTCAGAGGGATTGGTAGCTTATTTTATGGTCCTCCTAAAAATATTGTATTGTGACTAATACCTCTAAGGAATGTTATCATGCATTTAGTTAGTATTGATTATCTAGCCCATCACTCGGTCATTATTCCCTCTTTGTTCTTCAAAAGACCGCACACTGGAAGATGAGATTGACAATTACATATGAGAGGCTCGCATTAATATGAACACAAAAAAAAACATTTTTAATATTTTTGTCAAATAGTTAATTAGTTTATATCGTGTTGTTCAGGAACACCTGAAGTAGATGCATGCACCATATTGTGGAAAAAATCGATGCTATTATTAATTCCAGATTGAAAGTATTGAGTAATGTGCTAATCAGTGAGGAACAGAGTGGATTTAGACTTACTAGATCATGTATGGACAATGTTTTTACAATGAAGCAGGTTATAGAAAAACATAGAGAGTTTAATGTAGAAACTCACATGGCCTTTATAGACCTAGAAAAAGCCTTCGACAAAGGTTAATCGCCCTTTATTGTGGAATATAATAAAAAAAGATACCGATGCACCTAATAAAAACTATTCAAAGTTTATATAAAGACACAAAAATAGTAATTGAAATAAATGGAACATTAACAGAATAATTTAGAACTAACTGTGGTTTAAAACAAGGGTATAGCCTTTCCCCGACGCTTTTTAATATATATTCAGACGACATTCTTGATGAATGGAAACAATTGGTTCATAAGGGATTCAAAATCGGACGAATAAAACATTGAATGCGTCATGTTTTGCAGATGATATAGTTTTAATTTTTGACAGAGAAGTCAGGCTACAAAAAACAGTCTATCAATTAAATAATATATGTAAGAAATATATTATGATCATTTCAAAATCAAAAACTAAAGTAATGGCGCTCCATGGAAAGTACCCAGTAACTTAAGAACAAAAATAATAATAGAAGATAAAGTGTTGGAAGAGGTTTAACACTTCCAGTATTTTGGGCTGCGATATAACTTATGAAGAAGAACAAGATATAAATAAGAAAATAGAGACATTTCAACATATTTGTGGAAAAATCAGGCGAATATTGAGGAACAAAGTAAGATAGGATACACAGCTAAGATTTTACTCGACGATGGCACTACCAGTGGCGATGTATGGATGTGAGGCAAAAGAAAAAAGTAAGATAGAGGCAGCAGAAATGAGATTTCCTACTGGCTGTGCAAGGTTGTACAAGAGAAGAACATAGCCTATTAGAAATGAGAATATTAGAGAGGAACTAAAAGTACAACACTTCTTCAACAAATAGAAGAACACAGGAACAATTGGAAGGAGCATCTGCAAAGAATGACAGAGGATAGGATACCAAAGATGTATAATCCTATAGGACGAAGATCGGTGGGAAGACCAATAAAGCGTTGGGCTGAAGAGATGTGTGATCGGAACAGACAAAGACCCGTGAAGGATGATGATGATGAAATCGATACTACAAGCTTGCTGTTCGGCAACCACAATGGTATTCCGGAGACTGATGATCACAGAACCCTATATTACAATTTAAAAAAATGCTTTTCAGGAAATACACAGAATGAAAGGATTTAATACCTTAAAATTACTTTTTACAGATATTCGGTTTGATGGTTATGTGCTTTTATTTGATGAGTTCTTCAATTACATGGATCTTTTTACTTTTCAATGGTAACATAGAGTACTGTAATAATGTAACAAAATGTTCATAGACTGCAGTAAGAACGAGCTTGACATGCAAGCAGCGGAGTTTTCGTAACAGATAAACGGAACAAATGAAAAAAAAATTAAATTCAGAAATCTTGATTAGGCCTACAGCTCAGTATTTAAATCAGAATCGATAACAATGCTTTAAAATCCATTGCAAGGAATAGAGACTCAACATACCTATTTCTGGATCCTCATATGGGATAAGTGCCATAGAACATCTTCAGAGCTACTAGTATGTTCATGATTCAACAGGAAACATGTATTGAAACAGCTAGAAAAAAAAACTGTCTTAAAAATTGAAATATACTTCCGATGAATTCCATCACACGTGGGTGTTCGGGACATCAAAATAGCAAACTGTCGAGTAAAAGAAAGGAGCTAAAACATAACTTTTAGAAATAGAACAATTAACTTTCAAAGATATCTGTTTAAAATTTAAAATGAAGACAAAATATGGTAATTACTACAACACAAATTACATGACGTAAAGGACTCTGTAAACTCCATCTGAACGACACTTCAAAACTAATTCAAACTAGCTAACTAACTAACTCACTGGTACTATTGAACCCATAGGTTCGTAGCTGCTCGGACATAAGTTCTCCGCACATCTCAATCCTGAACTAATGTTTTCCAATCCCTCCTGTAAAATCTACTTCCCTCAAATCATGGTTACTGTTATTTTCTCATCTCATCCTTTTTCTACCAACTGGGCATAGCTCTCTGGGTTATTTAAGCACGCAAGCCACTCCACCACGACAAGGTAAAGATACCAATGGAGGGTACGTAATGCAAAGGTCTCTGTAAAATCCATCAGAACGACAATACAACCAAAAAAATAGACATAGCAGGTCACCTTAAAACAGTACACCTTAAAATTCTTAAATAGTATACGGTAAGAAGACATTTCCAAATGTGACCAAAGTATTATACAAAAGAAGCTTTATAATATTATAATGATATTGGGAAAAGAAAAACTAATGTCTGAACCAGGAATCCAACCGTGGTCCTCTAGTTTTCCAGACTAGTGTGCAGTCCACTACACCATTCGAGACTTGGCACAAACAATAACAATTCTTTCCACATATACAACTCTATTCTCGTTTCATACGTTGCCAGGTAGGTGACACTACCATCGCCAACGGCCGGCTTCGTTTAGAAGTATCTATATTTGAGAATTTTACACCACCACTTTTATGAGCAGTAAACGATGTTATTTAACATTTTAAAATACTGTTATTTTAACACAGTTCCAATAATGGATCATATTATAATACACTAGTCTGGAGAACTAGAGGTCCACGGTTCGATTCCTGGTTCAGACATTAATTTTTCTTTTCACAATATCAAAAAAATATTATAATATGGCCCATTATTGGAACTGTGTTAAAATAACAGCATTGGAAAATGTTAAAAAAAAGAAGCATTACCATAACATATGTACTAATCCATCAAACATTTGGCAACGAATCTCTAGAATCAACCTACAAATAAAATAAAACTACTTAAAAAAATAACCATCGGCCGCGAAGGACTAGTGGTTATGCTCCTTGCCTCTGGTCTCGAGGGTCGCGGGTTCAAACCTCGCCGGGGTCGATGGATTTTTTTATGATTGAAAAATCAAAGGAGCAAGTCCTCCGGGAGACACTTTATGCCATGGGTCCCGAGTCTGAAGATTTTGAGGCTCGTAAAAGATCCTTAAGCCTAAATGAAAAGGCCTCTTAGCAAAATTTACCTAATTTTCCCGTCCTAGTACTACCTTGGTTTCCTAGATGTCCATATGAGGCGGAACGCTGACCACGGACCACTCAAATGACATCTATACGAAAACAAGTGTAACTAAATTAGTATGGTTCAAATTCTTCCCTGTAAGGGGAGAGCGCCTAAATCTCTGTTAAGGGAAACATGGGCTTACAAGACAAAAGCAATAACCTCATAGACATGGTTTAGAAGAATCTGGAATAAGTAAGAAGAACATAGCAATGAAAAAGTGACGTCATCCTCAAAGTAGGACCATAACAATTAATGGGTTAACTAGGTCTGATTTATTAAAGCGATGTGGTTATAAGTAATTAAGCTGTTACAAAATTCATACGGAATTAAGAAACAAGAAATAATCTATTACATTTTGGCAAGGTATGTAGTGTAGTAATGAGTAGCCGCTTTAATAGCTTTGTTTTGTTCTTATTTCTTAAAGCAGTTAATGAGTAAAGACATTTCTTCATAATTAAATAATTTTGTGCTTCATAATATTGCTATTAGCGAACATATCCGCCTTATTCAACTGTCTGCCTACGCACACCACCTGTTCTGAAACTTTCGTACAACTTCTTTCTTTAGTCTTCTCGTATTAAAATTTACATTTTGAAATGAGAAGGAAATTTTCAAAAACTAACATGTACAATAATCTTTACGTATGTAAAGTATATATAACAACGCATAATGTAGACCTACTTTTTTGAAAAATATTACATTTAATTTGAAAATGTATTTATGCTTATAGAAGCATAGCTATTAACAATAGAATACTAAGAATTAAAAGGAAACAATGTCACACTTACTTTCACTTTAAGGATTATAATATATATATATATATATATATATATATATATATAAAACGGGCTTCCAATATAAAACCGGTCCGGCCTCACGGAGTTTAACCCGGCACGCAGTGCTGTCTCTTCCTTCCGCAATTCACCCTGCCTGCCACCCGTCCCTGAACTGTTTCTTACCTTATAGAAAATGCTGGAAATGTTGTCCTCCCGCACACGTGCTATGGGATCACCTTGGTTTAGACAATGAACACGTGTACACTTGTAAGGTTTGAGTTTTAACAATTTTGTTGCTGTATGTGCAGAAGATACTGAAATCCCAACTTGTGCTTATTTCGGTAATGATTTTTGTGGTGAACGTTCCAAATTTTCGCCAATTTCGTCTAATTTTTCTTCGGTGAGAACCGTACGCCTTCGCGTGTGTTTCTTATTTTGTACTGAACCAGTGGTCTCAAATTTAGTCACAAGATCGTGGATTATCGATCTGGAAGGAGGTAGGCTAATTGTCCAGGGAAGTTCCGAATAAATTCCTCGCGAACGCGACGAGCTGATTCGTATTTATAATAACATTTACACACATAAATGCGCTGCTCTAATGTCAGCTGACGTCTCATCTTGTCGAACGATAGTAAACTGATCTAGTTCAAGGACGAGCGGCTGGCAGAGTGAAATGCGGACGAGGAGAGAGCGCTGCCTGACGGGTGAAACCCCGTGAGGCCGGTCCGGGTTTATATTGGAAGCCCGTTTTATATATATATATACTAGGGAAGTCTAGATTTGCTCAAGTAGTCTACAGGCTATTAAATTGTTGTTTCACAAATAGTCATACAAATAACAAAATAAATCCTTTTTAATTAATTACACAACTCATTGTTACTGATTATCGAATTCCTTGTCCATCACACCAGTAGAACCCAGAATTAAGCTTAATCTAAAACACGCCCTGAAGAGACCCTCGTGCCTTTTCCGGCTGCAAGGCCTATACCAATTTGCGGAAATTCACTTCATATCTTATCATTCATGGTCTCTAGAACTGATTCGCCATATTGTTCAATGTCCCTTCTCGGTCCAGTTAAATTTAAATTAAGTTAATTAATATTTGTAATTCAATTGAAATTCGCGGTTGCAGCAAAAATCACACCCACCTGGTTAAATAATAAACCAATTACCTTACACCGTCATCTGCTAGAATCGTATAGAACTCACAGATAATTATAACTCTTTGTTAAATAATAAACAAATAATTTGCAATAAAAATAATGCGACTATAAATTTAGTTATAAACAACCGTAGGTCTCAAGTTGGATCAAACAGCACACAGTGTACAAAATGTTATTAAAATGGGTTCAGTACTTTAGGATTCCATCGCGGACAAACAACGTGACACGTAATTTTTAGATATTAAGATATATATATGGATTAAGTCGGCTGTGATGAACTAGTGGCTATGTTTCTTGCCTTTCGCCCCCGAAGGTCGCGAATTTAAACCCGGCAAGGATCGATGGATTTATTAGGATTGAAAAATCCAAGGAGTAAGTTCTCCGGGAGGGACTTTAAGCCGTGGGTCCCGAGTCTGAAGATTTTCAAGCTCGTAAAAGGTCCTTAAGCTAAAATAAAAAAGGCCTCTTAGCAAAATTTACCAACCTCATCATCCAAGTAAAACCTTAGTTGCTTGTTAGATTTCTCATTGGGTCAGTATGTTGACCCATACCTTTCATGACATCTGTGGGTAAATATGCGTTACTAAAATAACTTGGTCTAGGAACTCCTAACAAACGAGAGGTTAAGGCTCAATATTGGGTCGTTTAGCCATTGTAGATTGATAGATAGATAGATAGATAGATAGATATATGGGTTAAATTTCGTCAACAATAAGTTTGTAACCATTACAATGCATAGCAAATTTCTCAATTCAACCTTCGAATTTAACTTGGATCTAGCGGACATCCCTAAAATGAAAACATAACATTTCAGTTCCCGAATTTATTAAACTATTTTTTTTGTTTTATGTTACTTTCTGGAAAACATGGGATATATTATTTACAAGCACTGTGACTTAACAAAAATATTAAGAAGGAAGATAGGGTAATATGGACCCTTCTGTTTGAGTGGACCCTGTTAATATCTTCTTTAATTGGTGCCGTCCTTGAACAGAACATATTTTAACTTCTTCCTCTCATCAACTTTGACGGGTTGAAGGCCAGTTTCTTTTATTCTTTGTGCGAAGAAAGGTTTATTTGCGATATTTATGAAAATTACCACTTCAAAAGTTTTTCAAGCTAAGAATCAATTCTTAATTTCTACTGTTGAATATTACAAATGTTGAAAAATACTCCTAAATGTATTATATTATGTAGATGCTGTTTTAATAGCCTATACTGACTGGTTTGTTTGATACTACGTGACATGGTGGCTGTATAAAATAATTAAACATAACAAAGGAATTCGGTAAATATGGACTAACCACGAGGGCCTGGGTTCATTTTACACGAATACGTATATTATATCAATGAGCATGCTATCTGTAAAAACCATTCACTTAATTAATTTTATTTATTATCCTTGTAATTTTACTAAACCCAAAGACCGTCGCTTTCGGTAGTTGAATGACATGAGAATGTTATAATCAACAATGATTTTTCAAAACATTAAATAAATATCAATGCTTTTTAATTATGATCAGTCATAAATATTTTCAGATTAATCTGTGCCTGTCTTTTATAGGTTTTTTGTCTTACAGGGGAAGAAAAGCCTGAAAAAATCTTGCCGAAGAAAACTTGTCCGAATGGGAGATCGAATGCACTCGTCGAGGCTACGATATTACATCTGGTCACATAGGCTAAAATGCATAATCTAGCTGGATACAATTAATTACATCACTCCTATTAGACATATTTTCACAAAACTTTACACAGTTGTTAATCATGGCATTTCCTCACATTACTTTCGTTGAAAAAAACATTCCTTACAGGAGGATGAAATTTTATAAAATTTACAAATTCCTTCGCATTAAACATATTTTCACGAAATTTTACATAGTTGATAACCATTACATTATTTTCATATGTAGAAACTCACATTAAGTTTTCTTGAAAAAACCTGTTAAAGAGGATGAAAGTTTATAAATTTTATAACTTTCCTCCTATTAGACATAATTTCACGAAACATCAAACTCAAGACATTTATGCACGTATCTTAAGAAACGCAAGATCTAGCTGGACAAACATATTTTTACACAAAAATAACACCAGGAAGTATGCATTTACATTTTGTATGCACATATGAACTTAACCATATGCTGAAATGAAAATGTTTCAAAATTAGGTAGGCCTAATACTAATGGTTTGACATATCATTACTATATCCATCCATAGTAATTCTGCCCGAGGGCAGGTCTTTCAATGCAATCATAGCATTTTCATGCTATGCTTTGCAGCTTTAATAGGGAATTATAGGTGTGGTAGCTTCCCGTTGCTTTTCACACCGGTGAAGGACGATGGTGATAATGATAAAGATGATGATGATGGTCGGATGATTTTCGGTGACCGTTCGCCCCTTAGCTTCCTGACATGTCTTACAGGTGAGGAAAAACCTCGAAAAAACCTCACCCAGGAGCCTGTCCCGACCGGGAATCGAACCCGGGCCCGCTGCGTGCCAAGGCAGCACGCTACCTCGAGACCACAGCGATGGACCTTCATTACTATATAATTAAATTATTTTTCTTTTTATAATTGTCTTATTTTTGTAAAAGTAGAAATAAATGTCACTAAACTAATCCACTTAATTGTAATAAAAACCATGTCACCCCATCTTCAATGTCATCAGCTCCGTCAATACCAGAGAGATCTAGTAAAAAAACTCAGGTAGCTATCTCCAACATGGAAGTATTTAATTTGAAAATGAATTTCCAAGGTTTAAGACAGGGATGTGGACTATCTCCATTACTGTTTATTCTATATCTAAATAAAATTGTCCAGGAGTGGAAAAAACTAAACCCCCCAGGAGTAAAAATATGTAGAGGAAATCAAATACAAACAATAATCTTCGCAGATGATCAAGTACTTCTAGCGGAGAATGAAGATGATTTGCAGAGATCAGTGTTTAAATTGCAGAATACCCTGGAAAAATACAACATGAAAATATCTGAAAATAAAACCAAATCCATGGCAATCACTGGAAAGGAACTTTCGGGAGTAAAAATATTAATAAATAATAAATCAATAGAACAAGTAACACACTTTAATTATTTAGGTAATAATATATCACAGTTTCATAATCAAAAAGATGTGGAAAGAAATTTAGAAAAATATAACAGATTAAATGGTATAATTAGGAGAAATTTTGGAAAACAAATAAGGAAGGAAATCCAATTGAGATTTCATAATGCCATAGCCAAACCTGCTCTACTATACGGAAGTGAATGCTGGACACTTCGAGCAAAAGATAAATCCCGCATTAATAGTTCACAAATGAGATCCTCCGATCACTAACTGGAGTAACATTAAGGGATAGAATGAAAAGTGATGATATAAGGATGCAGTGGAATAGTAGGGAAATGGTTGAACATATACAAAATTATCAGATTAAATGGTTCCAACACGTCCAGAGAATGTCAAATTCCCGTTTACCAAAGATGATTTACCCCCTCAACCCTAAAGGCAAAAGAGACCTCGGAAGACCCTTCAACCGATGGAAAGATCAGTTTTTGTAGTCGCAGAACGGGCATCATCACCCAATACTGCATTCGGAAGAAGAAGAAGAAGAAGATGATGAATTTCTTCTCCTTTGAAGGTTGTTCTTTTGGCCGGTATCCACTAGATCTGACGACACTAACAACTATATATCATGACAGTATCTTACAAGCACGAAGAGCCATAAAAATGTTGAATGGAGTACTGTGGAGTAGGACCATGTCAAACCACACGAAGAAGAGGATTTTGAAGTCTGTTGTGGAAAGCATAATGACTTATGGTGCTGAGGGATGCACTTTGGTAGAGGGACAAAAAACTAAGATCTTGGCAGTGGAGATGGATGGTATAAGATGCAGTGCCAGGGTGTCCAGGTTGGAAAGAAGAAAAAATGAAGAAGTGAGGCAGATGGTGGATATGGAGGAGGAGACAGTGGTGGAAAGGATCGAAAGACGAGCTCTTTAGTGGTATGACCATGTCAGGAGAATGGAGGATGATAGGTGGCCCAAAACTCTTTTGGAATGGTCACCTTCTGGTAGAAGGAAACGGGGTAGGCCAAGAACAACTTGGAGAGGAGAGATCCATAGATTGATGAACGACCGTGGTCTGGAGGAGGATGAATATAGCATGATCGGCAAGAATGGCGAATGGGAATACAGGGTAACCGCTGAAAAGTGGAGAGGACCTCAAAATTAAAAGTAAGTATCTTTCAAAAAATGTTAAACTGAAAATATATAAAACTATCATTCTACCAATTATATTATATGGGTGCGAAACATGGACTCTTACTTTAAGGGAGGAAAGGAGATTACAAGTATTTGAGAATAAAGTTCTTAGGAAAATTTTTGGACCAAGGAGAGATGAACAGACGGGTGAATGGAGAAGACTACATAACAATGAACTACATGGTCTTAATAGGAAGCCAGATATAATAAGAACGGTTAAGTATCGTAGACTGCGATGGGCAGGACATGTTGCACGTATGGGGAATGAAAGACTTGCATGGGGGCTTCTTGTAGGAAAACCAGAGGGAAAACGCCCAGTTGGTAGACCAAGAATGAGGTGGGAGAATAACATTAACTATGATTTGAGGGAAGTAGATTATACAGGGAATGATTGGAAAGCATTAGCTCAGGATAGGGATGTATGGAGAGCTTATGTCCTCGCGGCCATGAACCTACGGGTTCAATAGTGCCAGTGAGTAAGTAAGTAAGACAGTATCTGTATTGACTTTGGATGTTTTCCTGGAAGGATGAAGTCGAATATATTTGTGCGCCTTGTGCCCAGTCTCAAGTACATCTGCCCTATATGCAGGGCTAGTGTTTTGATTATATCATTTATATGTATAAGTACGGTACTTTGTACACAGCGGTACCCATCTTGTACCAGCTATATTTCGATGTTTTACTGGAGTAAAATATAATTAAAAATAATATAACAGCATCAATAAATAGAAGTGTAAGACAGGGATGTTCGCTTTCATCCTCCTTTTTAATATTTATATTGACGATATCATATATAATTTTTATAATATTCATGATGTGTTCCGTTGAGGTTTATTCAAGATTAATATAAAATTATAGAATATTCACCTGAAAGGTCCGTCTCCTCAACTTAATTAATCATTTAACTGTAGCGCTTTCGGGACTTGTCCCATCATCGGCAGGATTCAAAACTGGTGTTTCACTGAAGATCTGGTAGAGGGGGTTGCATGTATTGGGTACGTTTTCGTTTATCAGGCTGTCGTTGTGAGCTGCTTTCATGATTTCCATCTCTTCGAGTATAACATTTTCAACAGCAAAGGAGTTTATAAACTGACATGTAAGGACTGCAACAAATTTTATATAGGAAGGACAAACAGGAGTTTAACATCAGATTCAAAGAACATTTTTTCGAGACTTCATTCACGCCGAAGGGAAATCAAGCTATGCAAAACACGTTATCCATGAAGGACATCGCATGTTAAATATTGAAAACACCCTAACAGTAATGCACAGAGAAAATAATCCAGCGAAGATAAACATACTCGAAGAGATGGAAATCATGAAAGCAGCTCACAACGACAGCCTGATAAACGAAAACGAACCCAATACATGCAACCCCCTCTACCAGATCTTCAGTGAAACACCAGTTTTGAATCCTGCCGATGATGGGACAAGTCCCGAAAGTGCTACAGTTAATGATTAATTAAGTTGAGGAGACGGACCTTTCAGGTGAATATTCTATAATTTTATATTATCATATATAATTGGCAGATAAATTTGGACTCACATTTCAAAATAAGAAATAAGATCTTAGACACATTACTTTTTGCAGACGACCAAGTTCTAATATCTAGCTCAGAGGATGCTTCAATTAAATAACATTATACAGAATTATAATTTCAAAATATCAATAAGTAAAACGAAAATCTTAGCTTTTAAAGGGCCAGATACAGTAACAGCTAAAATAATTCTGGAAGGGAAATCTGTTGAACAAGTGAACCATTTTAAATACCTGGGTTATGAAATCTCCTATTTTAAAAATGAAGATCTTCTTAACAAACTTAACAAATTTAATTATATGTGGAATTAAGAGAATACTCAAAAATACAAGAAAGGAAACAAAACTAAAATTTTATAAAGCAGTGGCAGTCCCCTTATTTTTGTATGGTAATGAATTTTGTATTTCAACTAAAAGAGAAGAGAAGATCATAAAAGCAGCTGAAATGAGATTTCTGATAAATGTAGCTGGCTGCAAACTTCTAGATAAAAGAAGTGAAGATATTAGAAATGAGCTAAATATTTTTTAAACTTTTAGATAAAATACGAGAATCTATACAGTAATGCAAGCTAGAGGGCTAAGCATCGAAGATGCCCAAGACCGTAGGCTTTGGAGGTTTGGCACGGGAAGACGGCAGCATCTGTAAAAACCCGAAGATAGATAGATAGAGATAAGAATCTAGAAAAAAAACTGGAAAGAACATGTTCAAAGAATGAAAGGTGAATGCAAACGAAAATTATACTTAATTACAAACCAAAAGGAGACAGGAATGTGTGGTAGTCCGAAAAAAAAATTGATTCAACCTTTTGAATGAGAATCTGTGAGACCGGAACAAGCCACGTGGGGTTAAACCGTAATTGTTGATGATGATGACTCAGTCACAAATATAAAGTCCGAGTTCAAATTTCATTCCATAGATCATTTAAAAAATAAAATTAATAGACGCGATATGACCTTATATATTAAAGCGTCTATAAATAAGTAAAATATAATAATAAAATAAAAAATAATAAAATAATAATAATAATAATAACAACAACAGTAATTATAATAGGGATAATTGACGTGGGCATTTTACTTCCGTTCACGAGTGTGGGGAAAGAAAGATTTATAGCCAGGCATATATGACCGATCATTTGTATTCTGCTTGTCCACGCTCGATTTGATTTGTATCTTTATAAATTATTCTCTACCTCTCGTAAAAAAGCTATATAAAATAGCAGAGCTAGAATTAATCATTTCCGAATGCATTAATGTACAATTGCTAATCTATGTTACATGGTCGCTTCGGTTCTCGATTAACACACTAATTGTACATAAACCAGAATTAAATAAACTATACGAAGATAGGGCTGAATTCAAATACCTAGGAACAATAATCACAAATTGGAATGAGATGCATAAAGAAATTAAACATTGGCTCAATTCTGGAAATGCGTGCTATTATGCATTACAGACACTTTTGATGTCCGAACTCCTTTCAAAAACGTTAAACTGAAAATATATAAAACTATTCTTCTTCTTCGGCTTTCCCCCATTTATAGTTTGCCGTCTTCAGTTTCCATTTATCTCTATCATTCCAATCTCCCTCTTCCAAATTCCTATCATCCATTATAGTTCTGACGTAGGTTTTACATTTCCATCTTTGTCTGCCAAGTTTATTTCTTCCAGGGGTGACCATTGGTATATATATTTTTGGCCATCTTTCATTTTCCATTTTTTGTACATGGCCATACCATTTAAGCGTTTGATTTTCAATCCTCTTAACAACCGATGTGGTGACATTCATTTCTCTCCAAAGGAATTCATTTCTTATTTTATCCTGTAAACTATTATTCTACCAGTTATATTATGATGCGAAACATGAAGTCTTACTTTAAGGGAGGAAAGGAGATTACGAGTATTTGAGAATAAATATGGACCAAAGAGAGATGAACAAACAGATGTATGGAGAAGACTACATAACAATGAACTACATGGTTTTTATAGGAAGCCAGATATAAAAAGAACAGTAAGCCGCGTAGACTGCGATGGGCAGGACATGTGACACGTATGGGGAATGAACGACACGCATGGAAGCTTCTTGTAGGAAAACATGAGGGGAAAACGCCCAGTTGGTAGACCAAGAATGAGGTAGGAGAATAATATTAACTATGATTTGGGGGAAGTAGATTATACAGGGAATGATTAGAAAGCAGTAGCTCAGGATATAGATGTATGGAGAGCTTATGTTCGCGCGACCATGAACTTACGGGTTCGATAGTGCCTGTGAGTAAGTAATACGAAGATAGGTCCATGTTAAAGATTAAGGAAAACTTGACTCGTTATTTGGTTATCAAGGCTCAAGGATGTATGGACGCAAGGTTCCATGATTTTTCAGCCAACAACTAGAATTAAAAAGTATTTAATTTAATTTAATCAACATTAAAGTGAGAAGTAATTTTATGAGGTATTTCCAATTTATAAATGAGTTGGAGAAAATGTTTTTATAACTTGCCTCGTAAAGTTCCGTGTTTTCACGTTTCAAAGATCATTTTACCTTCATCTTCAGTCAAACTCCAAAAGTTGAAATTATGCCGTTAACACCATCTCCCGAACTGCCATGTGGTGCCAATTTTATGAAGTCGGTGATTAAATTTGCGTGCCGGGAACTTCGGAATTCATGGTTCAATATTTTCTTCTGAATGTATAGCCTATATTTTCCCAAACTGTTAATTCCAAAACGCTTCCCCAAACGTTTTAAAATTTTAGTTTGACTGAAGATGAAAAATTACCTTTGAAACCGGTATCGTGAAGCACGGAACTTTATGAGGCGAGATGCAAAAAACATTTCCTCCAACTCATTAAAGTATATATATATATATATATATATATATATATATATATATATATATATATATATATATTTCATTTAATCTTAAGTTGCCAAAACACTAACTAATCGGTAAATTTTGCTTAGAGGACTTTTTATTCAGGCTTAAGGATATTTTACGAGCCTGAAAAATCTTCAGATTCAAGCTTGAAGTCCCTCCCGGAAGACTTTGCTCCTTAGATTATTCCACTCCAAAAATTCCATCGATCACGGCCGGGTTTGAACCCGCGATTATCGGGACCAGAGGCAAGGAGCATAACCACTAGTCCACCGAGTCCGATTATTATTATTATTATTATTATTATATTATTATTATTATTATTAACCAGAATATAGTTACCAACGTCTCATTTAATATGTATATATATGTAATAATTTGTAGACAAGATACATTGTGCGTAAGCCATGTTGTTAATACGTTTTCAATAATGTAAAATTAGCTGTTTACATTAGTTGCGCACACTGAGTATTTCCCAGATTTCATTAAAAGAAAACAATAATTTAGGTAGCTACGATATTAAGAGATTTATAACCTATGGTTCTGATATGATATTGCGGTCATATTTCACACAATCTCAACAAATTGTGCAATACTTCCTCCAATATTAATAATTATTTTAATCTCTTCTAATAATACCGGGTGTGAAAAAAATAATGTACCTTAGCATGAGCGAAGATATGATCCAATGTAAATATACATACACAAACAGTTAAGTACAATTTTCTCCTGTTTGTCAACCGAGTTTATTTTGTTTAGAAGCTATTCACGAGCTCTGGTGTTATCATAAGTAATGCCACGAGTGATTCCAAAATTCTCTAGATAAATTGGAAATCACTCGTGGCATTTGTTAGGACTATTTAACGAATAAAATTAAGCTGTTTACTCACAAATCATTATTTAACTATAGCTATTTTAAAATATTTATATATTTAATGTAAACGGCGATGTTCGAAAACAAATGAGAAACGATTGGTACGCTTCATCTGCTTCTTTTGTTTATCACTGCAACCAGATCATATTATTTATTGCCAAAGGAACGCAATATTGTAAGAATGCTCTCTAGTGGAGAAAACTGCATATTAATTCATTTCTGATGTCGCATGATGTAAATATGACAATTATATTTTTTCTGGATTATTACCTGGGAAAAAATATATTTAAGAAAGTGCAAACAGTGGTTTCTTTTTTTTTTTTGTGGTATAATCAACAATTGCTACAAATGTTTTATATTAACCCCTGCAAGCGCTACGTGTTGACATTCATGCACTATATATACAATCTGGTAGCCGTATTTCTTACAGAGTCAGTCACTGCAAAAATAATGCTATGCCCATTCAGAGTGTTAAAAAGGAGGTGCTTTCTTTATTATGATAAACTTTAGTTGGTAAATTCTAGGCGAAACACGACAGTGATTGGTTGTAAATAAAACATCATTGAAATGTGATTGGCCATTGACTCCCAATTGGGGCATGAGTTAAATAGTCATAAAGTAATGCCACGAGTGATTTCCAAATTATCGATAAATTGGAAATCACTCGTGGCATTTAACGAATAAAATTAAGCTGTTTACTCATATATAATTATTTATATATAGTTATTTTAAAATATTTTTATATTTAATGTAAAGGGTGATGTTTGAAAACAAATGAGAAACGTTTGTTATGCTTCATTTGTTCATCACTGCAACCAGGTTGTATTATTTATTGCTAAAAGAACGCAATATTGTAAGAATGCACCCTAATGGAGAAAACATGAAACATATCAAACTGTTCATAACCAACATTATAGGTTATTAATTAATCTCTGATGTCCTATGATGTAAATATGTCAATTATATTTTTCTGGAACGTAAATTCCTGGGAATTAATAAGTTTAAGGAAGTGCAAACAGTGGTTTATTTTTTTGTGGTATAATAAATTGCTACAAATGTTTTATATTATATCCCAGAAGCACTATCTGGTTACATTCGTTCACTATATATACAATCTGGTAGTTACATGCATTCTATGCAGAGTTCTTACATTGTAATATATAAATTGTTATATTGAACGTATTTCTTAGAGAGTCAGTCACTGTAAAATAATGCTCTGATCTATTCAGAATGTTAAAAAGGACGAGCTTGATTTTAAAGTAAAATAAATTAAATTTATAAAATCGATGTGAAAAAGACTGTGATTGGTTGTAAATCAAAATTCATTGAAATGTGATTGCTCATTGACTCCCATTTGGGGCATGAGTTAAATAGTCACTGAAAATTGTCACCAGTTTGAGCACTTAATGTGAATGTTCTACTATTCATAATTCCTAAAGTTAGCACTGTAAAATGACAAAAATAATCTCGTCTAATGTTTCCATTAACAAGGCTCTATTTAGAATGGCACATTGTGAATCATATTTGAACGGGACTTGGAGTGCGTAATTAACGCATGGAATAAAGCTTATTGTAACCTCACTATGATGGTTGTCCAGCGGCTCGCTTTGTTTCTCCGCAACTGTTATAAATAATTAAATAGAAAGATGCCGACTACCGCCACTATAATAATTCCGCATGTTAATCATTGTCATGCATTGTCGCACGGCACCCGCTTTTATATATACGGACAACC
This sequence comes from Diploptera punctata, assembly GCA_030220185.1. Taxonomy (NCBI): domain Eukaryota; kingdom Metazoa; phylum Arthropoda; class Insecta; order Blattodea; family Blaberidae; genus Diploptera; species Diploptera punctata. The sequence goes on along the minus strand of JASPKZ010007419.1, from coordinate 202,150 downwards.
ATCATAGTGAAGCGATAATACACAGTGCCATTGAAGAAAACGAAGTTAGTATTTGTGTTCTGTTAATGAGTAACGCTACAAAGTTCACTAACAATCAGTACTCTTCCCCCGCGAAGTAAGACAACTTTTCTATAAAATAACTTTTTATAAGTAATGCCACGAGTGATTTCCAATTTATCTAGAGAATTTGGAAATCAAGAGTGGCATTTGTTAGGACTACTTAACGAATAAAATTAAGCTGTTTACTCACAAATCATTATTTAAATATAGTTATTTTAACATATGTTTATATCTAATGTAAAATGGTGATGTTTGAAAACAAATGAGAAAGATTGTACGCTTCATCTGCTTCTTTTGTTCATCACTGGAACCATATCATATTAGTCATTGCCAAAGGAACGCAATATTATAAAAATGCACTCTACTGGAGAAAAAAATGAAACACATAAAGCTGTATATTAATTCATTTCTGACGTCCTATGACAATTATATTTTTCTGGAATGTTATCACCGGGGAAAAAATACATTTAAGAAAGTGCAAACAGTGGTTTCTTTTTTTGATGGTATAATCAATTGCTATAAATGTTTTTATATTAACTCCCGCATGCGGTATGTGTTGACATTCATGCACTATATATACAATCTGGTAGCCTTATTTCTTCAAGAGTCAGTCACGCAAAATAATGCTATGACCTATTCAGAATGTTAAAAAGGAGGTGCTTTCTTTATTATGATAAACTTTAGTTCGTAAATTCTAGGCGAAACACGACTGTGGGTGGATGTAAATAAAAAGTCATAGAAATGTGATTGGTCATTGACTCCCATTTGGGGTATGAGTTAAATAGTCATTTTATACTTATATACAAAGATATTTCGGTTGGTCAAGATAAATGGAACACCATGTATACTGTACTGGGGAAAGTTCTCGTACACCAGTAGGGTATATTGAAATAAATTTCATTTTCCACCTAATGATTTATTAATTTCAATCATATAAAATTACCAACAATAATCACAACACGGTTATCATTTGCAATGACATAAATGGAACTAATCATAATACATTTTTTTTTTTAAATAGGATAATATTGTTAAACAACGGTCGCATTAATAAAGTGTCAAAGCAGTAGCATATTCTTATTTTGGACAGAGATATCAAACGTTACAATAATACAGACTTGCAAATAAACACGTAGGAAAAGGAAGGGCGTAAATACAAGTAGAAATATCTACCTGCATATCATGTACGGTATAAGTAACGATCTTTACATTTCTGACAATTCAGCTTATGTTATACAATAAAAGTAAGGGATCTTTGCATTTCTGAAAAATGGGATTCTGTACAATTACAAACCACCGCTGTGGTCTCGAAGTAGCGTGCTGCCTTGTCACGCAACGGGCCCGATTTCGATCTTCGGTCGGGACAAGTTTCCTGGGTGAGGTTTTCTTCGAGGTTTTACTCACCTGTAAGATAAATATCAGGGAACTTTTAGGCCCAAAAGTCTCCCCGAAAACTGTCTTGCTACCATTATATTCACCTCATTAGATTAAGTTTAGGATTAAGGCCTCTCCTGGCGCATCATTACCATCATCATCATCTCGTTGGTGCAGCGTAACCCCGCCTTCCAGGCACCCCAATCTCGGAAGTGAATTACAATACGCCAAGACCAGGAGAGAATGCCAAAAATGTCGAAATGACAAAATGGTGGCATTTCAAAAAAATACATATACTCGTATATATCAGAGCAATCGCTATTACAATTAATTTATGTCACGTCCCTTCGTCAAGTAGTTTTTTAAATTTAATTTTATAAATGTGAAGAAATTGTCCGAGCATCTCCGTGAATTCACATTTCAAAAAATGCAGGAAACTTTAAGGCCTAAACGGTCCATAACATATATATGCAAGAAGTATGTGAAATATGCAAGATATATGGTTAGTATGTTTTGTTTGTGCTTTATATTAAAGTGTATCTGTGATTAATGCAGAGACATTATTTTCTATGTGATTAATGTGGAGCTTACAGAACGGGGAAAACTTAGTGTAATTTAAAAAGTACGCCCGGTGTGGACCAGTTTCCCATAAGTTTCACTGAATTCTATCTACAAAAAACTTAATGTGAATTTGCATGTGCTATATGACACTGATTTTTATCTTAATACTTGCTAATACCCGGCGTGCGCTGCTACGCCTAAATAAATGGAAATTAACGTATTTTTATGTTTAGTTGAATAAGTAGAAGGAAAATAATTATAAATTTGTATCGTAATTATTTCTTAGATACACCGTGCTGATTACCCGGCATTGCTCGGGAATCTACTTATCCTGATCTTCTTGGCCTAAATGAGCTGGAAGACGAAAATTAACGTGTTTTTATGTATAGTTGAATTAGTAGAAGGAAAAATTATATATCATACTTATTTTTTAGATAACCCGTGCTGATTACACGGCGTAGCCGGGAATCTTTTTCGCATAATGAGCTGAAAGACGAAAATTGATGTGTTTTATAGTAAAGTAAAGTAAAGTGATCCCACAACAGGCCCGGAGGCCTTGGGGTAGTAGGAGGTTAAGGCTCCCACTTTTTCTAGACAATCGACACTTTATGTCAGCCGGGTTGTCAGCCCTGCGTGACTTTAAGTATAAAGGTAAACAAATCAATGAAGGAGTGGGGAAAATTAGTCATCTTAATATGGAGCCCCCTAAAAGGTCGCCTTTACCCCAGAACAAGCGTCTGGTACTCATTTCCGTTAGAGGCTAAGTCGACCCCAGGGCCATAGTGCCGCCAGATATTTGGTTGAATAAGCAAAAGGAAAAAAAAAGTGGTAATTATATTATAAATAACCCGCGCTGATTACCCGGCGTTGCCCGGAATCTACTATCCCGATTTTCTGGACACAAATGGGTTGAAAGAAAAAAATTCGTTATTGTGAGTTATCCATAAAAGAATACCCGCCGTGCGTTGGTACACTTGCCCTGGAATTTACTTAGGCCTATCCCGATCTTTTTGTTGGCATCAATGAAAGACAAAAAATAGTTATTGCGAGTTATCCGTAAAAGATAAACATATGCTGTTGCCGACTTTTTTTGTTGAGTTTTTTGAGATATTCAATTCTGTGTATTATTAAGGTTTAGGGAGTGTAAACCATTTAAGCGTCGAAAAAAATCTCTATTTTAACATTTCACTACAAAAGGTGATTTTTAGGGGTGAAGGGGTTGAGTATTACAACTCTCTTATAGCCTATAAATCTTCCAGGGAAACTCCTGAACATTTTGCATTAAACCCAATCACAATCAGATGAACGATGCGGCAGCGCATAAAATACGAACAAAAAACATTCATTTTTATTTATTAGATTGCTATGAAACTGTTGTATTCGATGAATATTTTTAAATATATAAATAATATCCGGAATAAAACTGCTTGGTAAAAAGTTACCCGAACACAAGGATAACATTGTAAACCATAAAAAAGGCAAATTTCTCCGATTTTTAAAGTTATTTGAATTTCTTAACCATTTTAGTGTAAAGAGGTCATTCTAATAGCCCCTGCTACTAGTGCATAAATGTCATGGGTCATTCTAATAGCCACCAATTTCAATGAAATATCTGACGTCTTAGAACTGGGAACGAAATGGGGAAGCGTCGTTGTAGAGCCTCATATTTCCTTTGGTGAGCAGCAGCGATGTCAACTGATGTGAATTAATGGTAGGCCTAAGCCTGGAGGGATCATGTCAACCGGCCATTAAATTAATTTCGGTGGTAGATGGTTTATTCGTGTTGTTTTTCTTTTCTGGAGTCTTGTGATTATTAAAAGTTTGATATTTAGATTATGGTGTTGGTGTTTATTCGACACGTGGGTTTTCCGAAATTTAACAGTGTTTATTTTCTTATATGGTGTTATTTTCGTGTGATTAGTTATTCAATAGATTTTGAATTTGTGTAATTTTAGTGTTAACGCGCGGAGTAGGCCTATACGTATTTGATTGTGAACGGTCACCCATCCAACAACCAGCAGTCGTCAACGAACACTCATCAAGTAGTCATTGACGGCCACTCATTCAGCAGGCAGTCGGATTCGAGGCTCGGCCTTGCCAAGGCCCAGCCATGAATTGGAGGGCGATGATCCAATTCACTTAACTTAAATTGGATGGCGTTATGCATGAACTGGCTATGCGCCATTATGTAAGTTTCGAGAAGAATACGTTCAAGTTTTAAGTCAATCTTCACCATTTATTGTAACGCCAAAACATAACATACTGGACATTTTCTTCGTTTGACAGCTATGCGTCAACATTCTCAGAGCTGGAACATTTGGCGCTTAGCTGCATGATGCAAAATTTAGATTACCATTTATGAAGATCTGATTTTGATACCCGTTTATTGCAAAACACAGAATATCTTATAGGACTGGCGACATTTGCGTTTTTTAAATAATAAGGCTATATTTAAAGATTTGGCCCTAAAAGTGTGCGCACAGTTACTTGATAAGTCAGTGCAACAGATAGTATCAAAGTATATTTTCTGAAATGGCATTTAGCCGGTTGATGCATTAATTTGTCAAATTTAGAGAAAGTACGATTCCATGTTTTCTTAGAGGTGCATTTAAATAAATTAACGATGAAACTCATAATGTTACATGAACAATAAATATCTTGTTATTAACTTCTTGAAAAAGTTGCTTTTATCATTGTTATTGACTGTACATATACTGTTTTTCTACAGCGATGATTAAATTCAGAATTAATAGTGCTTTTATTGCTTTAAAGCGAGTGAAAAAATCACTAATTAGTAGAAACAAAAACACATTTCAATAAAGCTCTTTAATTAACAAAACACGGAAAATTAAATAATTAGTAGAGCTTGTAACATTATCAGCTCACTTTATTATTGGATACACTTAGTTAATCGCTTTGTATTTCATGAAATTGCCGCTAGGTATAACCTTTTATTTTTGTAAAGTAGAACAAGGCACTGCTTAAAACGCAGAGCACGAAAGATTAAACTTAGGAAATTTCCCGGCGGGGTAAGGAATTTTGAATTTCAATTTGGGTCTGTGAGTGCGATTCTTTTCTTGTGATATCCTATGTAATGCCAAAGGTCTTTTCGCTCTGCTCACAATAACAACAGGGTGCGTCCCCTGGTGTTGGATATGGGAACGGCTGGTGGATCTGCTTGCCAGTCCTTCCGGCTAAGTCCAGTCGGACCCGCGGGCCATTTGTGAAGTCGTCAGGAATGAACGATATGACGTACTATTACTCATGCTGCTCCCACTTCAGCAACAGAACGTGTCTCCTATGTGGCGTAGAGGAGGAAAGGTCGGTGGATCTGCTAGTCAGTCCTCCCGGCCAAGTCCGATAGACTTGCGGACCATAAGTGGGGTTGACAAAAGAGCGCCCTGTTGTACTATAAGCTCACAGTCCTGGTCTCACAGCAGGACCTTGCGGCCACCATTGCGGTGTGGCGTAGTATTACGATGCGCTGCATCGATCCCCTGATTCTTTGAACTAGAGGATCATCTGTGGGGGTACCAGGTGATGTTTGCATTGCTCAGTGTGCTGAACTCACAGCAGCGTCACGACAAGGCCCAGTTTTGCAAACGGGACAATACCAAGGCGCCTTTTTTGCCGGGGAACTACAGGCCAGATCAGAAAGCTCGGCGATGGAGGGGGCGCGGTCTTTTGGCTGTTGGAATTTGCGCCGTCTCTTGGACCGTTCAATGCTGACTCGAGGACAATCTGTGAGATCGTCAGGAGTTGAGGGGCCTGACGTATTAGTGCTCAGGCTGGACCCCACTTCAGCATAAACGCGTCCCCGCGTGGCGTACAGGGGAAAAGGTCGGTGGATCTGCTAGTCAGTCCTCCCGGCTAAGTCCGATGGACTCATGGACCATAAGTGGGGTCGGCAGGTGTTGAGCTCCCTGTCGCACTTTCGCTTGGATCAGCACAGTAAGGGAGAAGCTGCCCTGACTCCCGGTTCAGCCTACGGGCTCGTGGACCAACTGTGGGGTCGTCAGGGGATGAGCACCTGGATGTACTAAAGCCTCACACTGCGGTGGCTTGGTGGGTCAAGCCTAGTCGGTCTCACAACGGCTGCAGGATGCGTCTCTGGAGTCAAAACAGGGGGATGGTCGGTGCATCTGCGATGCTTAAAAGTAAAGCAGTCCTCCTGGCTAGGGTCGAGGAGCCCGTGGACCAACAGTGGGGTCGTCAGGGGTGAGCGACCTGATGTACTATGTAGCTTACCATTCTTACCCGAATGGTTACCCCAACACCTTCTCCCGGGGTGTTGGTTTTAAGCATGAGAACTTGGAGTGGACACGCAATAGATAAGGGAGAAACATAAGTTGGGACATAAAGAGTTGGGCTTGTGCCCGAGGTATTCCAAGGGTGGTGGAGGGTCCTACTAGCCCTTTACCGACATGGAGTTTACATAGGCCTACACTGTATATTGTAATGCACAAGTACATTCATCTTACATTTACAAGAAATGAACTAAGTTGTATAGTGTCTATAAATAAAAAATAAAGATGTATTAGACAGAGTGGGTGAAGGAAGATTAATGATAGAAATCATAAAGAAGAGGAAAATAAATTTGATTGGTTACTGGGTAAGAAGAAACTGCCTACTGACGGATGCCTTGAAGGATTGGTGAAGGGTATAGGTAGAAAAATACATCATATGATAGTATGAAAATATATGGTTTTGTATGCGGATACAAAAAGGAAGGCTGAGTTAAGGAAAGAGTGGAGAATGCTGAGTTTGCAGTGAAAGACCTGTTCTTGGGCAGTACACCATGTGTGTATAGTATCCATACAATTTATTCTTCATGTACTGAATCTGAAACGAGGCCAATTCAGTCTCGTGAGGGAAAATTAGTAAAATATATATTTGACATGAGAATAACATGAGAAGAAGGGAAATATGGGTAAGAAAACGGAAATTAAGACTTAGGAATAAAACAAAATACTATGTGATCCCCTATTACTAACTACAAATTCAATGGCGCGACACTGGTCATTGGCCTACCGCCCGGTTCCTTGCTTCACATCCACACGTGTAAATATCAGAGGTACACGATCATCCAGACAGTTTAGGAGGAACATGTGGTCAGCATGTCGGGCCCCCCAGCCGTTATAGCTGATTTCTCAACCTGGAGCAGCTACGTATTGTAGCTACGTAAATGCCTCACAAAACTAGGTAGGCCGAAATTCAATGAGAACATTTATTCCTCCATGGAGACTCGAACTAGGATCCCCTATAATGTTATATTCAGTAAGAGTAACATTTTAGTCGGCAGTGTGTGACGGGTTTACATATTTTTATAGAGCAAGAGAGCATTTTATTTTGAAATTGTCCTATTTACTTTAATAATGCTTATAATCAAACCATTTATTAAGCTCTGTGGAGATTGCACCCATTCTGTACACGTAAAACAGTGATATTGTTCTCTACTCAAATCTTTCAATACGCTATTCGTTATTCTATTTGTTTTACCTGTCGATTCCTGCGTAATTTCACATCACAAACTAAAACGTTTACCCCAGGGCAGTACAAATACAACTTATAAATCGAAAAACAAATGTAAAAGATGAATATATTGACAACTGCAAAGAGATATTCAGTAAAACAATCAGAAATAAACGTTAAAAAATCACACAACCTTAATTGATTTCTTGCCATACAAAACATCAATAGACTTAACACTGATGTAAAACAGATAACACAGTGGTGTAAGAATCTCGGACTTAGGCTTGATGCAGAGAAGATCCAAGCGATAATCATTGGACTATTGCTTACCGTTAACAATATCAATCTGCCAACCTTTATTTTCTTAATCAATGCCACCAGGGTGTCATTACATCTCTGGTATTCTCGACTGCCAAGGCGTATTTGCAACCCATTTCTGATATTGGGGCCCCTCAAAGGCGGTGTTACGGCTGCCCCGATAATATGAAAGGTGATCCATCCATTGTAATTCTGCCCGAGGGCAATTATAGGTGCTTTCCACGCCGGTGAAGGATGATGATGATAATGATGATGGCCGGATGATTTTCGGGGACCGTTGGCCCTAAGCTTCCTGACATTTGTCTTACAGGTGAGGAAAAACCCCGAAAAAAAAACCTCACCCAAGAGCCTGTCCAGACCGGGGATCGAACCCGGGCACGCTGCGTGACAAGGCAGCATGCTACCTCGATTCCCGGTCGGGACAGCTCCTGGGTGAGGTTTTTTTTTGTTTTTCCTCACCTGTAAGACAAATGTCAGGAAGGCCCTACGGTCCCCGAAAATCATCTGTCCATCTTCATTATCATCCTTCACCGCTGTGGAAAGCAACGGGAAGCTACCACACCTATAATTCCCTAGTAAAGCTGCAATGCATAGCACGAAAATTCTATGATTGCAGTGAAAGACCTGCCATCGGGCCGAATTACTATGGGCGGATGGACATAACCATTTTTTTTCTTATGCAAGCGCAATGAAGAATACGTTGGGATTTAAATTGTTTTAAAATGACACATTTTCTGTAGAATTCATTAAACACTGGTAAGCAAAGCATCTGAAAAGCGTAGTTAATTATTATGAATATTTTCAAATAATTTTGAGAAAATATCCCATATTAGCCATTGACGATATGGTGAAAACAGCAAAATTTATAGGTGACTCAGCATGGAATATAAATTCTACTCATAATAAAATTATGAACTGATCACTCATTCAGAGAGGTCTTCCATGTCTTTTTATGGTCAAAAAGTGTAGATTGTGAAGTTTATATCCATCTGTTATTTAAGATTTATTTTTTTAAGATTGCGAGCAATAGCAGGATACCAAAGAACCGATAAAAAGAAAAACGAAGATATAAGAAGATAACTTAATATATTTAATCTCTGTGAAAGAATAAAATATTATCAAAATGCTTATCTTCAGCACATATTACGAATGAATGAACAGCGCATACCAAAAATAATGTATAATTATAACCCAAAAGGGTGAAGAATGTTGGGAAGAGACGGAGGACCAATTCGACCTATAATGAGATCGGAACGGCCATTGGGCTTAATCCTTGTTGTTAATGATGATGATTTTTTTAAGATTATTTAGAATTGGGTTAGTTTTTTTAAGTGTTTACTTTATTATAAATGAATTAATTTACTTTGTATGTGTGTATGATTCAGAGTTAAAAAATTCTCTCCCAACAGGAGTGTCTCTGTAAGACTCGGGTGGCGTCGTGCATGTAAAAGTGTATGTAGAGAGAGAGGTTAATCTAAGGTAAGAAATAAATAAAAAAAGGAACACGACTAATGATAATTACGAGACCAGAGATTTTTATGGAGATTTTGGAATCTAGGTAACTAATGTTATTTTAATAACCTTTATACAGAGAAACGAAGTTAGAAGTATGATTATGAATTCAAAATTTTATCGTTTTCATAAGAAATTTAACGACTAATTATTAATGAGTTGGTTAATTTAATTCACCTTATATTACTTGATTTTTATGCAGACCGGTTTCGTCGCTTCTGTGCGACATTCTCGATGCATCCAACTGCTGTTTTGCGGTTGTCCATCCTGTAAGATCATCTGTCAGCCGGCAGAGGGAGCGGAGGTCAACTTATAGGATGGATAACCGCAAAACAGCACTTGGATGCATCGATAATGTTGAGGGAAAGCGACGAAACCGGTCTGCATAAAAATCAAGGGTCAAAATAACCAACTCATTAATAATTAAAATAAACCTCATAGTGTTATTTCCTACATATATTAAACATAACGACTATTAATTTAAAGAAATAAATTGAAAACCACGGCTATGGTTTCATCTACATGCCCTTGGATTTTCAGTTAATTTCATAGTTATAATAGAAACTATAAAACATTGTGAATATTGGTTGTGGTTAAGACTTTGTTTTTGAAATCGACTGATTGAGTTTATCTAAAGAGAAGGGTTTTATTCGAGTTTATTGGTGTTTGCATTGCAATTATTCAGGTAAGGAATGAGTGCAGAATGTCGAAATACGGATCTGAGTGTAGTGTAATAAACTCCCTAACTACTATGTGACGATATCTTCCTCACAAGGGAACTGTCAACCATTGCATACCGAAACTAACGATGACATTTCTCAAAGAGAAGCGAGTGTTGACAAAGGCCGTGTCCAAAAATGTATGCCGTTTTTAATTGTAAGGCACAGAAATCGAAGCAATAATCCAACAATGGTAACCCGCCATGCGTAGCAGTTGGACGTCCCTGCTAGACTTAGAGCGGTGTGAAGTGTGGAGATGCGGCGCAGACGGCAGGTAGTGAGGGTTATCCAATCCATCAAGTGAGGAGTTTTATTACTTCCGTGTAGATTACACGAGAGATTTAGTGCTGGATTTTAGTGCCTTGTAGTTAAACACGACAGATACTTTTTTGAACACGGCCTTTGTACATCACAATGATTGTCATCAGCAATGCTCACTTCATGAGTCGTGAATTTATCGATAATTTGGAAATCAAGAGTGGCATTGTTAGGACTATTTAACGAATACAATTAAGCTGTTTACTCACAAATTATTATTTAAATATAGTTATTTTAAATGATTTATATATTTAATGTAAACGGCGATGTTGAAAACAAATGAGAAATGTTATGTTTCATTTGCCATCACTGCAACCAGATCATATTTATTCCCAAATAGAATCGCAATTTTGTAAGAATGCACCCTAGTGGAGAAAAAAAATGAAACGCATCATTACAGGTTATTAATTAATTTCTGATGTAAATATGTCAATTATATTTTTCTGGAACGTTAATTCCTGGGAAATAATACGTTTAAGAAATTGCAAAGAGTGTTTTTTTTGTGGTATAGTCAATTGCTACGAATGGTTTTATATTATATCTCACAAGCAGAATCTGGTTACATTCGTGCATTTGTATATCTGGGAGCCACTTGGTAAAATTAAAGCGATCAAATGAAAGTGATAAAATCGAGGTGAAAAACGACTGTGATTGGTTTGTAAATCAAGTTTCATTGAAATATGATTGTTCATTGACTGCCATTTGGGGTATGAGTTAAATAGTCTGGGAGAAATTTCAAGGTATGTTACGACATGCAATGGTTATACGTTCCCTTGTCAGTGTTGCAATCTACTTAAATTAAACTGAAAAAAATATTATGCTTATTATTCCGGGGATAATTAAGAATAAACAAATGAAAAAATGTACATTGTACATATCAGAAGTAGGCAACAAAATTAATTAGAAATGAAATAATGATGAATAAAAAAATCATATATATTGCAGTTGCATGTTTTTTTTTAACGAAAATGATGTGCAATAAAAAAGGCAATAAAGTAGTATTGGGCGGTGTTTTAGTTTGCAAGCTGTACATGGATACAAGGTAATATCAAATGATTCCACTGGATTTTCTCACTGCGCTTGCGTTTAATCGCATACAATTACATGATCATAACAAATAATATTGGTCTTATTAATGAATATCCATGATCAAAACACAGTCCTTCTCTCTGATAAAATATCTATATACATAATAAATAATAGTATTAAAAAAACTGAAACAACACGCTTTATTAGAAAACGGAACTAAAAAATTAAAAATAATTTTAATTTCCAACACGCTTGGGATAAAATTAAAGTGGTCAACAAAAAAATCATCTCCAACACATTTAGAATAAAACTATAGTTATCTACAAAAAAAAATAATTTTACCATCAAAAGCGTGTGGTGCTCTATATCAATTAATATATTTGATAATAAACAGATATAGGTAAAAGTAAAGTCTCTAAAAAGAAAATGTAAGAACCATAAAAAGCACTAGTTTTATTCTAGATGTGTTGGAGATGATTTTTTTGTTGACCACTTTAATTTTATCCCAAGCGTGTTGGAAATTAAAATTATTTTTCATTTTTTAGTTCGGTTTTATAATAAAGCGTGTTGTTTTAGTTTTTAAAACTATTATTTTTTTTATTATTTTAGTTTTAATATTTTACAGAACAAGATAAAAATGTAAATACATATCTTTAAATTCGATACTATTGCAGTATTAGCTAAAAGAAATACTCTCCTAAAAATCAACCGGGTCGGGTTTGAACCAGCGACCTATGGATTACTGAAATTATATACCACTACAGTCTACCGCTCTACGAACTAAGCTGTTATAACGACTGACTAAAAAGTAGATAAGTCCGCAACCTATTATACCGGTTTATTTATTTATTTATTTTCTGATGATTCTGGCCAGGATTTTAGAAAACATTTACGAAATTATTGTATTGTCATTGGTCCTTTACAAGTATACAAGGTTTCAAGTCGATCCAATGATTTTAAGTGGGTGAAAATCGTGTTGAAAGATTCCGTTACATAATTACACAGACCCTTTTTTTTATTTTCTGATGATTCTGACCATGATTTTAGAAGTAAAACATTATGAAAATATTGTATTGTCTTTGGTCCTTTACAAGTATACAAAGTTTCAAGTCGATCCAATGATTTTAAGTGGGTGAAAATCGTGTTGAAAGATCCCGTTACATAATTAAACAGACCCTTTTTTTAATTTTCTGATGATTCTGGCCAGGATTTTAGAAAACAATTATGAAATTATTGTATTGTCATGATTCTTTACAAGTAGGCTATACAAAGTTTCAAGTCGATCCAATGATTTTAAGTGGGTGAAAATCGTGTTGAAAGATTCCGTTGCATAGATATAGGTCAAGCTATTATAAAGCGTGTAGAAATGTGTGTAAGTCTGTCTGTCCGTTCTTTAAGGACTCAAAAACTACTTGAGCGATTCAATTTTTTCCCATTATTTAGAGAAATATTCTGGAAGAATTAACATACATAACATATATCTGTACGTGCTATAGGGTCAGAGCTAAAATAGAAAAGTGCATCGTTGCATTAAAAAAGACGCTTTTTAGACGTTAAATGGTTTACGCTGCCTAAACCATACAAAATACACCAAATTAATTTATATAGAATTGAATATCTCAAAAAAAATTCTACAAAAAGTCAGTGACAGCGTATGTCTATCTTTTACGGATAACTCACAATAACCATTTTTTTCTTTCAGCTCATTAATGACAAGAAGATGGGGATAAATAGATTCCCGGGCAAGGCCGGGTGATCATCAAAGGGCGTCTAAAATAATTACGATATATATTTATAATATATTTTCTTTTTACTTATTCAACTAAACAAAAAAATACATTTAATTTATTTAGGCGTGGCAGCGTACGCCTAGTAGTAGCTAGTTATTCAATAAAATTACCATTACAACATTTATTTGTGTAATTTGTTTGCAGGATCATCGCTATAGTCTAAGGGTAAGATCGTTTCTCTCACGAAGCGACCATTTAAAGATTAAAACGTGAAATGACAATTTCAGTCGAACGTCGCATGGTTATAATACAAATTCACTTACATCAGTAAGTTAAAACAAGCTCAAATTATATGAAGTGTAGGATCCTAGGGCGAATTTTGGACCAATGAGAGATGATAATGGAGAAAGTTTTAAATATCGATAATGTCAATGAGTTACTAAGTCAGTTAATGCTAATGCTCAAATATATTTATTCTCAATTAAAATATAAAATTATGGAATATTCACCTGAATCCTGCCGATGATGGGACAAGTCCCGAAAGTGCTACAGTTAAATAATTAATTAAGTTGAGGACACGGACTTTCAGGTGAATATTCCATAATTTTATATTTTAATTTTGAATAATACCTCAACGGAACACATCATGAATCTTATAAAAGTTGATATATTTATTGTCAGAAAAACTCTGTGTAGCTCTAATAACAGGGTTACTAAAATATTACAGCAACACCCAAAATACATACTTTACATTTTTAATTACCATGTATAGGTCTACCAGTTTTACTTCATAAACATTCTGAAGTCATCTGAAAAATATAGTTTTTAAACACTCTTTAGTAGGGTTATGTCTAGAGCGAGGAATTATATGATGAAAATAAATAATAGTTTTAAAAAACTAAAACAGCACGCTTTATTAGAAAACCGAACTGAAAAATGAAAAATAATTTTAATTTCCAACACGCTTGGGATAAATTTAAAGTGGTCAACAAAAAAATCATCTCCAACACATATAGAATAAAACTAGAATTATCAACAAAAAGAAAATAATTTTACCATCAAAGCGTGGGGTGCTCTATATCAATTAATATATTTGATAATAAACAGATATTGGTAAAAGTAAAGCCTCTAAAAAGAACATGTAAAAATCATAAAAAGGACCCCACGCTTTTGATGGTAAAATTATTTTCTTTTTGTTGATAATTCTAGTTTTATCTATATGTGTTGGAGATGAATTTTTTGTTGACCACTTTAAATTTATCCCAAGCGTGTTGGAAATTAAAATTATTTTTCATTTTTGAGTTCGGTTTTCTAATAAAGCGTGCTGTTTTAGTTTTTTAAACTATTATTTATTTTTTAATTTTTTAGTTTTAATATTTTACAGAATAAGATAAGAATGTAAATATCTTTAAATTCCATACTATTGTAGTATGAGCTAAAAGTATTACTTTTCTAAAAAAAAAAATCCTCCCCAGCCGGATTCGAACCAGCGACCTATGGATTACTAAAATTATACACCACTAGTTCACCGCTCTACCAACTGAGCTCTTCTAACGATTGACTAAAAAGTCGACAAGTCCGTAACCTATTATTCCAGTTTAATTTATTTTATTTTCTGATGATTCTGGCCAGGAATTTAGAAATAAAATATGAAATTATTGTAGTGTCACGAGTCCTTTACAAGTATACAAAGTTTCAAGTCGATCCAATGTCTCTAAGTGGGTGAAAATCGTGTTCAAAGATACCGTTACATAAACACAGAGACACTTTTGTTTTGATTTGCTGATGATTCTGGCCAGGATTTTACAAAATAAATATGAAATTATTGTATTGTCACGGTTATATGATGAAAATTATACAAAAATATGAAATCGTAAAGACAAAATATGAAAAATATGGAAATTATGACACAAAAATATTATCAAGCTACTATTTTCTAATTTTTTTTCATATATTTTATATACATAGGCCCATTATAACTTATAAGTGTACATACCAGCACATACATGAGACAAAACATACTTAATTATAGCTCAAGAAATCAAGATATTCACTGATTTAGATTTTAATTATTTTTTTATTAATTCTCACCCAATATAAAATATCTTCATGATTTGAAACAATTTTAATGGATCACACCATAGCGTAGTTGTATAAGGAAACGTGGTACAAACAGGAAAATCGTGGGTTCAAGTCTCAATATCGTCAAGATTTTTAGCTGGACCAGACTTTCAGGTGGCATTGTGGCCCTGGGGTCGACTTAGATCCTAATGGAAGTGGGGTACTAGATGCATGTTCTGGGAACAAATGAGGCCATCAGGCAGATCCAACAACCCGGCGGACATCTCGTGCCTATTGTCTGGAAAGATGGGAGGTTTCAACATACCCAAAAGCCCCCCCCCCAAGACTGTAGTGGAATCACTTTACCTTAATAAATCAAAACTGACAGATTATATTTATAATACAATTAATTAATTTATTGAATGTTATTCAATTATGAAATCCAAACATATTCAAGAAACAAACATTGTAACCAAAACAAACAAGCTTCCATGAAATATAGCACTAACAAAATTTAGAGCAGGTACAGTTTGGATTAGTGCTATTTTTACATTGCATGATGATATAAAAATTCCTGTAGATGCAAATGTAACAATAACATTAAATTGGACGATTTAGAATACAAGTAGACCATTCCAGTTATGTTATAAGATAAAAACTTAAAATATGTACACCCTTCGACAAAAAAATGAGTCATCTCTTGAACGCACATTTCTTCTAAGTCATACTCGGCACAGCGCTGGGTTCAAACTAGGAAACTAGTCATAATTGTGCAGTCCCTGAGCTACTGTGTAATGTGGCATGAACTGAACACTCTTCTACGTGCCCCGATAGCTCAGCGGTAAAGCACGCGGTCACTGTTTTCTGTTAATCAAGATCGCAGGTTCGCGCCTTCAATTACGCAGTTTTTTTTTTCGTGATATTTGTATTACAACGTTTTTTGAATTAAATACATTTTATTTCGACATTTGAATTAATCTATACTTTTTAAGTTCATAATTTTTTTTATACCGTTGAGGTTATAACAATGTTAAATTATATATTTTTACACGTTTTATATTAGCTTGACCTGTATCTGTCTATGTAACGAACCTGTATCTATGTAACGGAATTTTTGAACACGATTTTCATCCACTTAAAAACATTGGATCGACTTTAAACTTTGTATATTTGTAAAGGACCCATGACAATACAATAATTTCATAGTTTTTTTCTAAAATCGTGGCCAGAATGATCGGAAAATCAAAAAAATAAAAACCTGTGTAATAGGTTGCGGACTTATCGAGTTTCTAGTCAATCGTTGTAAGAGCTCAGTTAGTAGAGCGGTGGACTGTAGTTGTATATAATTTCAACATCAATAGGTCGCTGGTTCAAATCCGGGCCGGCGTTTTTTTTAGAAAAGTATTAAGCAGTTAAATTTTCATGGGATTCCGGTTTATGACAATCAATTAAATTAAAAATTAAAAAAAAAATAATAGTTTAAAAACTGAAACAACACGCTTTATTAGATAACCAAACTAAAAAATAAATAAATACATAAATAATAATTTAAAAATTAAAACAACACGCTTTATTAGAAAACCGAACAAATAATAAAAAAATAATTTTAATTCCAACACGCTTGGGGAAAAACATTAAAGTGGTCAACAAAAAAATCATCTCTAACACATCTAGAATAAAACTAGAGTTATCTACAAAAAAATAATTTTACCATCAAAAGCGTTGGGTGCTTTTTATGGTTTTTACGTTTTATTCTTAGAGACTTTACTTTTACCAATATCTGTTTATTATCAAATATAAGTATTAATTGATATAGAGCACCCCACGCTTTTGATATTAAAATTATATTTTTGTAGATAACTCTAGTTTTATTCTAGATGTGTTGGAGATTATTTTTTTGTTGACCCACTTTAATTTTATCCCAAGCGTTTTGGATTTTTTTTTCATTTTTAGTTCGGTTTTCTAATAAAGGTGTGTTGTTTTAGTTTGTTTAAACTATTATTTATTTTTACCTTGTATACTACCGTCTTCGTCAACTATCTAAAATATTTTCGTTTATTTCACTCTAGGCCTTTCGATGCATGCTTCATCTTCTGGAGTTGTTGTAGTAGTATTGAACTAACTGTATGTCTAATAGAGGGTTTTGCTTATTAGGCATATTTTCGTTGAGAATGTTTGTATTCTTGGCCTTCTTGATAATTTCGATTTCTTGTAAAATGTTAATTTCGTGTCTGTTGTTTTCCCTGTGTATAATTTACATTGTATTATCGATATTGTTGAAACTGTGGCCGCTTTCTGAAATGTGTTTAGCGAATTTTGATTTCATTGTTAAAGGAGAAGGCAAATCAAATTTCGCTGTTCACCAGGTTGAATCCAATCGAAAATGTATGGGCTAAGATGAAAATAGAGATGAACTCTAATTGGCCTGCAGATGCACGAAAAACGAAAGATGGCTCATAGGCACAAATTCAAGACGCCTGGGATGCTCTAGCCGATCGCCCACGTGCCTGTAGAAATTTGATTGCATCAATGCCCCGCAGATTGAGGGCGGCAATAGATGCTGAGGATTGTTACACCCGATATTGATTTTGTTAAAGTTTCATTTTAGAAGATATTATTTCTATCTTCATTTAATTATTAGAAGGTTTCCATTTATGTGTTTTGTGTATGAATTAAAACCATAAAACTCAAATATAAAATTAAATATGAAACTATAATACAGGCGAAATGCTATCCTAACATTCAGTAAAAAAAAAAAGTAGAACGGGAATTGAACCCGTGAGGTTACGAACGCAGATGTTGCGTGTTAAACCTCTCGGCCACGGAAACACACAAAGGCAAGCTCTCTCTTTATGTTGAGTGTGCACTACGTTAACTAGCAAACACCACAGTACAATTACTGAAAACGTGTTAATGTGAATAAGGCTTCTGCAAGTGCTCACGAAGTTCCCCGATCGGTTGATGGAATCAAGAGATGACTCATTTTTTTTGTCTAAGGGTGTACCTTTTTTTGGCAGGTGCCGTCGTCTTTAACTATGTTAAAATATTATAAAATATATTAAACATAGTTGAGGACGACGGCACCTGCCAAAAATGTACATACTCGTATTTTAAGTTTTATCTTATGACTATTCACATCAACGGAATTTGATATGCATTTTATTAGTATTGACATTTATGTTATATTTGGAGAAACAAGACGTTAAGTTATTAGTCCATTATTAATTCTAGGGATTGTTTTAGATCTCTTTGCAATTACAGTTACATTTAATATTGAACCACAAACATGGCGAAATGTAGTTAGAATTATTTTAACGTTATTTATCATGAAAGGGTCTAGCAGAATGTATATATTTGGTCTACTTGTGCTTTGAACAATCCAATTGTCAATTGTGTTCGAAATACACAGACGTTTTTTCTATATTTTCTGATAGTAAACTACAGGGCACGTCTGACAAAATTGATTTTCACGATGGAAATTATGCACAACATTACACGATATTATGCCAGCTTACTTTAAACATGCAATATTTGATAGTTTGATGTAAGTGAGAAAAACGTTGTCCTCTCCTACAAGAACTTACTAATTTCACAAAGCACTGCTTCAAGTTTAGCACGCAGCGGCAGTCTTTCCTACATTTAAATGTTGCAATCTGTTCACAAAGTAAGGACTACCTTCAGGTAGCAAGAACGAACTGACAGTTACTTGACTACCAGAATATTCCAACATTGTTCTTCTACTTATTCATCTATCTGGTAAGGACTTCAGTGTTAGATGCAGCACATTAGACACCAACTTATTCATCTATGCTCATGTTGTTGTTCTGGGGATCTAGTTTAGGACAAAAACCGCCATCTAACTTGATCAATCTCTAACTCCTCATCCAATTATTTGTTTTATAAAATCTATTTTTGCTTTCTTCTTCAGAAGGGATACTGAAGAATTTTCACTTGTCTACCACATTACACTGTCAAAAATTACATAAATACATTCATTTCCAAAGTATTTTAATGCATACCTAGATTTTTATTGAAAATGGTGCCGGAATTTGAAGGTTGAAAAATATGAAGGAGTGTGAAAGTTTTACTAAAATACGAACATTTTGCCAAAATATTATGAAATATGAAACAAGTTTTAGTCTTATTTGATTCTACATATCATAAAACGTAAATATACTTGGCCTCAGCGCTCTCTGACTAATAGTTTAAAACATGAAATTTCATAAAATTCCTGGCTCTAGTTATGTCGTAAAATGGTTGATGTTAGTAGGTAAAATTTTACAAAAAGTTTTCATAAAGGAAAATAAGAATTTGAATGATGAGGAAGAACATTGCGATGCCATTGTTCTCAATATTCACTGAGTTAAATAAGCATGTTTAGGGGTCTTCACAGCGCAGTGCTGACATAGCATAATATAAATTACTCAGCTGACGCCCTAACTTGGTATCTCGTGTCTCACTTATTCTGATTTTTAGAAACAAAATAAAATTCAACAAGTTACTGCTTCCCCTCCCGCTGTGCACGAAATTAAAACAAATGAAATATGATATGCGTGACTTGCGATGACAAATGAGCATCGTTTTATTCGCTTGGAAAAATTGCTACATTTATTTTCATTCCTCTCGTGAATACCTCTAACAACTTCACCGATATGACAATGCGACCTTATGCACCTCCGCTTTATACAGGGTGTTCACGAAAAGTTTTACAATGTGATTTAAAGCATACATGCGCAGCTTAACACATGAATCCGATAACGTCTCTGCAATGAAGTGATGTTGTAATAAACTAGAACGCTAGGGTTGCTCTGTAATCTATTCTTCTTCTTAAGCCATTTCCTTCCCTGTGCCGGGATTAGGGCATTCCCTAATGGGAACTTATTGGCCAAATTAATTAGTTGCGCTCATTTACCCATAAATGTCAGCGAGTGATTAGGGGTCAGCCTAGGACTTCGATGAGACATCTAGTGGGCAACTAAGGTATTTATGGATGGGAAACGGATGGTACAGCCCGAGACCAAGCTCTGTGTGTTTGCGGGGAGAAGTGTGGGGAATGGGAGGAGGTACACTTCTATCCTTCTCATATACTAACAGCTGAGACAGCAAATTCCTTTCAGACACACGGAGCTGGGTCCCGAGCAGTAAATTTACACAGAAGCCTTTTTTATTCAGGCTTGTGGTACTTTTACTAGCCTGAAATTCTTCAGACTCGGTACCCTCGACTTAAAGTCCCTTCTGGAGGAATTCTACCTTGGATTTTTCCATCTAAAAATATCCATTTACCACGCCCGGGTTTGAACTCGCGTCCCGCTAAAATAAATGTTAACATACTTATATTATTATTGAAGATTAAACCCACTAAAGCTAAATAAATATTTTACATTTATCAAATGTTAATATGATTACCTGTCTGTTTGATTTGCCATCAGGCTAAATCACCATGTTTTCTTCGAACTCCACGTTTCGTCTACTACTGCGGTAGACATCGTCAGGAGATTCTACGTGCTCTGTGAACTCCTCAACTGTCGGCTACAGACAGTCGGAAGATGTCTACCGTAGTAGTAGTAGACGAAACCGTCAAGTTTATAGAAAACCGGACAACGGCAATTTAACCTGGAAGACGAACCAAATAGGAATCAAGACACCAGCCCTGGAAGCCTACAATTTTACTAGTTTACCTATATTTATGTTCATCTCATCTAGGAGTCTGCAATGAACTGGAACCCTAGAGTTATTCTGGAATAAACTCGAATCTTGGAATGGTTTGTAATGCATTCAGATACGTCAGTGTTTTGTAATGAACTTGAATCCTAGAGTGACTTTACATGTTAACACGAATCTTGGAGAGACTGCTTTGAAACACGGAAGAGAATCTTCAATGATTTTCAAGTCCTAATTTAATTCTTGTATTGAAATCAAACTTGGAGAACTTCTACAATGCATTCAAATTCGATAGGGATTTTGCATGAAGTCGAATCTTAGAATGACTCTACAATGAACTCGTTCCTTGGAATTACTCTGCAATAAACTCGAATTCTGAGCTATCGGTAACTCTGCAATGAACTTGAATCTCGCAGTGAATCTGCAATGAACGAAAACTTTGGCGTGCAACAGCAATGAATCTGAATCATGAGGTGATTCTCCAATGATCTGAATTCTAGAATAACTGCAATGTACTCGAATTCTGAAGCGATTCCACGATTAATTATATTTTTGGATTGTCTCAGCAATTAATTTGAATCATAATGCGATTCTGCGATGGACTCGAATCAGAGTGTTTTTGTAATGAAATCGAATCCTGTAGAAATTCTGCGGTGAACTGAACCTTTGGAGCGTCTGAACAATTCATTTGAATTCTGGGATGATTCTGCAATGAACTAAAATCTCAGAGTGATTCTGAAATAAACAAACTCTGGAGTGACTCAGCAATGACCTCAATTCGAACCCTCGGGCGATTCTGCAACGATTTTCAAACCGGTAGGAACTCTGAAATGAGGTCGAAAAATGGGGGAATATATAATTTCACATAGGCCTACTACTGATATAACAATGATGAGGATTGATAAGCCGAAATTCATTTTCATACCTTTAACAATACATCTTCTGTTTTCTTCCGCTAATATTCAAACAACTTTTAACGATTTTAATCGAGTTTCTAAAAAATCTTCGAATTTTATTCATTTGTTCATACAATGTTAGTCTACTTCTAATTCCGCTCCCGTTTAATATCTTTTCAGAATATTTTCACAAATTCATCACAAAAGATGGAGTATCATCATCATCATATTTTTTCTTCTTCTTCTTATTCTTCTTCTTCTTCCTATTCTTCAATTCAAGGTATAGACATTGTCTGTTTCGTCATCAAGTGTTTTCAGTCATCTTCTTCTAGGTCTATCCACTGATCTGTTTCCACTTATTTTATCGTTAAATATTAGTTAATCGGGTTCGATTCCCGGTCGGAACAGGCTCCTGGGTGAGGTTTTTCGGGGGTTTTCCTCGCCTGTAAGACAAATGTCAGGAAGCCTAGGGCCCAACGGTCCCGAAAACCATCCAGCCATCATCATCATTCTTACATTATCATCATCACCCTTTACCGGCGTGGAAGTAACGGGAAGCTACCACACCTATAATTTCCTAGTAAAGTTACAAAGCATAGCATCAAAATGCTATGATTGCAGTGAAAGACCTGCCCTCGGGCAGAATTACTATGGATGGATGGATTAGTTAATCTTGTAGTTGCTATTGTTTCTACATGTTGTTTCCATTGTTATCTATAATACTTTAAACTATCATTAAAATTAAAAAAAATAATTCCCATCGTATTTATTCATTTTTATGTGATCTAGTTTTGTACATATTTTAACTTGTCTCAAGAATTTCATTTTTGAAGCCTGATCTTACTTTCTTACCTTTTTGTTGTTTTACACGTTTCACTTCCATACGATATGACTGACACAATACGTAAAAAATATTATTAAAACAGTTGAGGTTCTTGTTAAATATTTAAAACAATAAAAGTTGTACCTGGCGTGGCAGTCGTCCTCAACAAATTTAATTTTTTTTAAAATATTCAGCTAGGGCTTTCGACACCGGTTCCATTTTCAATCTGTTCTGTTGGTATTGATTATGTTTAATGGTATGTTTATTGTATAATGGGTTAATTTGGTAGGGCGTGTTTTCGTTCAACAGATAATCGCTTACCGTTTCCTTAATGATTTCTATTTCCTCTAAGTTGTTTTATCTTCCGGTTGTAATTTTCTCTATGTATTATTGAAAGGGTGTTTTTTGTGTTGAATTGATCACTTGTGTTTGTAATATGAGTAGCGAAACTTAATTTGCCTCCATTTTTTTAAATCGATGAAATTTAAATTGTTGAGAACAACTGTCACCGCAGGTATAAATGTTATTGTTTTACTTATTTAATGACTGGCACAGCCATAACTTAGAAGAAATTAATTTCGTGTCTCTTAGGGTGGATTTCTCAACCCCGATTTTCCAATTTTATTGTTCCCATGAAACCATAGACATTTGATTGTGTAATCAACAGACGTAGGTTTTTATGGTTGTTATGGAAACAATAAAACATCGGAAAACCTAAGTCGTGGTTTAGACTTCGACTGAGATATCAACCCGTAGAATTTTATTTTTAAAAGTTCTATTAATTGTTCCACATTCTCTAAAATTTGGCTAATTTTGTATCTACAGGGTGAAAATTATTTAAACCGACAAACTCTGGGAGATTGTAGGGGACACCAAAACACATATTTTTCCTTAATGTCATTTTTTTCCTATGAGGTTTATTTAAACCGGTAGAGGAAGATTTCTCTGGCGGCAAATTAATTAAACCAACAAACACTTTTGCATTTTTATTACCAAGAGACAACACATTAACACAACGCAATCACTTAAATTACAGTAGAGGTTCAAAAATGTCTCCATTGACATGTAAACAAAGGTTACACCGGCGGATCATGTTCTGTCTAACGCGGGCAAAAACTCCAGGAGTATCGTTAATTGCTCCTGCTGCTGCTACTATCCGGGCAACCAGATCCTCTTCTGAAGCACAGGAGTTGTGTAAACAAGGTTGCGCATCTCTTCCCACACAAAAAATCCAAAGGGGCCATATCTGGCGATCGAGCAGGCCATGGTACATGACCACCTCTGCCAATCAAATTTTCTGAAAACCGTTGGTTCAAGAACCGACGCACACGACGACTGAAATGTGCTGGCGCCCCGTCATGTTGGAACCACATGCGTTGTCTTGTAGGGAGCGGGACGTCTTCCAGCAATTCTGGCAATGCTCTGGCGAGAAAATTGTAATAGTGCCTGCCATTTAATGGCCTAGGTAGGAGATATGTCCCAATTAAACAGTCCCCAAAAACACCGGCCCACACATATCAGTGTACTCACTCCAGGTGTATCGCTCTATTAGTAAACAGATACAATTCACAGCTACACTGGTGGACAAAATAATTCCTACCATCAACAGCAGTTGCAGTCATGACAACAGAAGAGCGTAATACGTCCTCTACCGGTTTAAATAATCCTCATAGTAAAAAATGGCATTAGGGGAAAATATTTGTTTTGGTGTCCCCTAGAATCTCCCAGAGTTTGTCGGTTTAAATAATTTTCACTCTGTATATCGTAATCTTATTCATATCCTATATAATATCCTAAATACTTAAAGTGGTTCAATTATTCTATAATTTGATTATTATTTATTTTGTTCTAATTGGCTGATTACTTTGAAAATGTCATTACTTTTGTTTTAGCAGTGGAAAGGATACTTAGATTTTTTTGTTGAATTTCTATAAAATAATAGCAAGTAGATACATGCCATTGTTTACATGAAACTAGTGTACACATTGCAGAGAAACTTGAAGACTCAAAATTATGTAGAACGAATACAACTTTTTGTTTAGTTGGCGAACATGAAACTCTACTCAAACTTTATCAATTACAGTAAAAATCCCGCGTTACACGCGGTAATCTGCAGGTAATGAAACCCTATCACGGATTTACTTAAAGCTACACATTGCTTCATACCTGATCGAATTTGGCTCACATAACCAGGTGGCACAGAAAGTGAGATTATTAATATTACATTTATTTCCTGGAAGATTACACTGGTCAACATGTTTTTGTCTCATGAATACCAATAGTTGTACTTAATGCAGTTTTTTTATCGTGTTTTCAAATATGTATTCGGAATTTCTCTATCGCCCACAGTTTTTAATTTTAATTTCAATTAATGGATTTAAATAATTATATTTTTAATAAACTTTTTTTCGTCTATTTGTCCATTGAAAAATAAAACCAAATGAGCTAACTCAAATGGTTTCAGCTGTGGAAAAAGAGATAATAAGACAAATGGAATCCTAATATGCTGGCCGATTATTGTTGGACCATCAAGAGGGATGCCCCACAGGCGAAATATAGCAGAAAATCGCCATTTCTTATTTTTAGCTGAGTCCGATGTTCGAATATTGTGTAGTTACGAATGTAGAAAATATTAAAGTGTTTGAAATTATAAATGCATGTCTCTTGGAAACTTTCGTGATGGGGAAAAACCGATATCATATTTGAATTCAACAGAAAAAAGTACTATCAGAATCACATATTTTTCTTTCTGAGACAAAAATATATATATTTTTTTTTGTTGCCCAGTGTTACCATTATATACGCCATCATGATTAATTATGAATTTGGCAACGGATGTTCACACATAGAAATACAATATGTAATGTAAATTGACACTTAATGACGAATGAGGGAAAATATGAAGAAGCGCCTGAATTCAAATACATAGGAACAATAATTACAAATATAAATGAGATGCACAAATAAATTAAAACAAATGTTCAATATTGGAAATGCATGCTATTATGCATTACAGGGACTCTTGTCCCAACGTCTCTAAAAAAAGTTAAACTAAAAGTGCATAAAACTGTTACTCTCCCAGTTACTATATTATATGGATACGAAACAAGGTCTGTTACTTTAAGGGAGGAGAAAAGATTACGAGTGCCTGGGAATAAAATCCCTAAAATGAACAGACAAATGAATGAAGATGACTACATACCAGTGAGCTACATGTTCTTTATATGAAACCAAATATAGTAAGAAAAGTTAAGTTTTGTGGACTGCGATGGGCAGGACATGTGGCACGAATGGGGAATTAATGGGGCATGGAAGCTTCTGGTAATAAAAACAGAGGGAAAATGCCCAGTTTGTAGACCAATAATTAACTGGAAGTAATATTAAACATGATTTAAGGAAACTAGACTATACAGGAGATGATTGGAACATATTAGCTCTGGATAGGGATGTATGAAGAGCTTATGTCTGTGCGGCCTGAACCTAAGGGTTCGATAGTGCCAGGGAGTTAGTTATCTTATGACCTCTAAACTTGTTTGTATTTAGGTTTGCTCCAGCGCGTGATCCGGTTTAAATCACCAAATATCCTCTTTCTAATTGAAACAATAATAAAAACCCACATATCGTATCCGACACAGGGGCCGGTTAGAGGAATCAGGTACGATGAAACCCCTTACATTGTAGCCCTGTAAATAACAAGGATGTTGGCCGATCACACCTGACGCACCATCACACGGGCAGGTGAAAGTGATGAAATAAAATTAATGAGATGAGTATGGAGAAATGATGGAATTAAACTTTTGGAACGGGAAAACGGGAGAAACCCCGAGAAAAAACATGCCCAGATTCTGTTTCGTCCACCAAAAACCCACATGGAGTGATTGAGACGCGAACTCGAAACCTGAGCAGTGAGAGGTGTAGGAGTTGATATGAAAATAACAATAAAAGTCGCTCTAGCGGTCACAATTTTTCAGGTTTCGCAACGAACTCAATGTATGCTAATAAAATAAATAGAGGAAGGTTTATCCGGAAATAAGCAAAATACGAACTTTAGAAGTGTAAGTTTATGGGAAATACGAAATTAAACATTCGTTCTATTGTCCTCCTCCAACGAGTTTAGCGCTCAAAGGAATGTGGTGTGGGGATGGATACTGGATGACAACACCAATCAGGAAGGTCGTACAATCATATTGAAAACATATTCTCCCTATTTACGAAAAACACAGTCACAGAAAACCGCAAACTGAAAACTGCATATTTGTGAATGAATAATACTTCCCTTCGACTCGGCTGTAGGAACAAAAAGAACTGCCTGCAAGAGTAGTAAACCGAATGGTAACAATACCCTACCTACCAGCGCTAAACTCGTTGGAGGAGGACAGTACCAACCGCCATGTTTGCTTTGTCGGAATATATAAATTTACCATCCAATTAGTTACCCTTAATTTGGAAATGTATCCTATAATATACATTGGCTTAACGTGTTTAATATCTTAAATAAAGTTAATGAAAAATGAATCAGTAGATAGCCTATTTAAAGTTGTGTCAAATTATACGATATCCAATTGACAATAACTAACGGTTATGCATTGCTTGTTTTTACTGCAGTCCGACGCTTTTAAATAAACAGGCATCATAAATTGAGTTTTTACAATTTAACAAAATAAATATATATTCCGTAAACCTGCAAATTTGGACCATAAATTCAACTTGCTGAGGAATTCGCTTAGTTTATGCAATTCCTGCGTGACGGATATTTATGATTTTTAATTCCAGAAACCTCCTAACTACGTATATGGCTTTTAAATGAATCAAGAATTATTTAACTTAAGGAAATGAAGGTGACATAATTTAATTTTTATTCTTGTGAATACTTTTTGGATAAAATCTAAAATTCACGGCGAAAAACAAAGGAGCATCTAGTTTGTTGCGGATGTTGTATGTTATCAGAACACGGCGTGTTATTGCGTTTACGTAAATCTGGTCACGGATGGATGATCTTAGCAATACGCGGCAGTTCAAACAATGTTCTTTACGATAACGTTATCCCGTAACAACAACGTTTGTAAACCTTCCGGCATGAATGAATCATTCACAAACTCATTTGTATCGCGATATTGCTTAATTAAAGTTATTATTTTTTCACTAATTAACTCACTGACATCGATCCCATATGTCCATGACCGCACTCTGCATACCACCTTATCCCGAGCCAACGTTTTCCAATCATTCCCTGTATAATTTACATCTCTCAAATCATGGTTAATTTTATTTTCCTACCTCAATCGTGGTCTACTTACTGGACACTTTTGCTCTGGTGTTACTACAAGAAGTTTCCACGCTTCTTCCGATCCCCATTCGTCCCACATGTCCTGCCTATCGCAGCCTACAACCTACAAGACTTTACTTGTACTAAGGGAATTATTATTGTTATTATGTCCTGAGGGTCGGCCGCGGTGGACTAGTGGTTATGCTCCTTGCCTCTGGTCCCAAGGGTTGCGGGTTCAAGCCCGGCCGGGGTCGATGGATTTTTTAGGAAGCAAAAATCCAAGGAGCAAGTCTTCCGGGAGGGACTTTAAGCCGTGGGTCCCGAGCCTGAAGATTTTCAGGCTCGTAAAAAATCCTTAAGCCTGAATGAAAAGGCCTCTAAGCAAAATTTACCGAATTTTCCCGTCCTAGTACTACCTTGGTTTCCTAGATGTCAGTATGAGTCGGAACGCTGACCACGTACCACTCAAAATGACATCTATACGAAAACAAGTGTAACTAAAATAGTTTGGTTCAAATTCTTCCCTGTAGGGGGAGAGCGCCTAAATCTCTGTAAAGGGAAAACATAGGCTTACAATACAATACAAATGTCCACTAAAAGGGCGACAAGTTACCAGACCGAGGACCTTTGGCCTGAGGATTTTTAAATCACACGATCGCATAATAAATAATATCATTGGAGCATGTTCATTTTATGTCTTTACTTTTAATGAAAATGAAAGAAATAGTTATTAAAACACGAAATGCACATAAGCAAACTATTTGATCGTCGCTATTTTTATATCCAACAATAGTATAATATTACGATGCGAGGCTGGGAAGTGGTTTTTACAGAAGCTAGGAAAATGTTTAAAAACCGAGTGATACCTTGGTTTTTAATTTCCGAGATTCCGTAAAACACAAACGTGCGTTGTACATTATTTTTTGCGCGATGATGTTTTTCAAAATAATAAATAATAGTAAAACAATAACATCTTTGTTGGAAATATTTGCGTTCATTGTAAACATCTAACTTTAACAGTGTGGGCAATGTTTATTACTTGAAATCACAGGAGGCCGTGAGATTAATTAGTGATAAAATAGCGGCAAGTACGTATTTATTGTTTTATATTGTTTCAAATAAAGTTCAGTTCATTTAAAATTAAGTGATTTGTTTCATATAATACATATTAACACAACCTTTTGGATATTTGTTGTATATACATTGTATATAGTATAGAGGACTGTGGTTTTACTTCCCACAAGCGTTTTGTAATATGTAATATTATAGTATACGTTCACCTCTGCGGTCTCGAGGTAGCGTGCTGTCTTGTCATGCAGCGGGCCGGGGTTCGATCATCGGTCGGGACAGTTTCATGGGTGAGGTTTTTATCGGGGTTTTTCCTCACCTGTAAGACAAATGTCAGGAAACTTTAAGGCCCAAACAGTTTTAAACATCATATGGCCTCGCAATCATCATCATTCATATTCATCTTAGATTAAGCTTAGGATTAAGGACTCTCCTGGCGCACCACTATCATCATCATCATCACCCATCATATCATCGGGGCAACGTAACCCCGTATTCCAGGCGCCCCAACCTGAGAAGCGGGTTACAATTACGTCAATGCCAGAAGAGAACACCAGAAATTCCAAAAGGCAAACTGGGACATTAAAAAATTACAGTATAGTTATTTTATTTCAGTATAGTTATTTAGGTTGGCAACCCCGAAATGTAGGAAGTTGAACTTTCAATCATGGTCATCATTGCTGTAAGTACGACAAAACGCACTATCGCGCAAAAATAACTTTGTTCTAAGACTTGTATCTAGATAGTTTGATTATTCAATAATACATTCAAAATGGAAAAATATGTGAATGTTTGAGAAGAAATCTGTAAATTTGCCAAAGAAGCTGGAGAAACGTTACTCCTAAGAAGTCAGGAAAAATATACTGCAAGGAAGAATGATATTTTTGTGATGCGGATGAAAGACATGAGGATGTTGTTAATGGAGCTGTTGTGTTCGAGAACCACGCAAGTTCATTTTCACCGAACTCGTTGTGGACAAAATTCTCAATGCTAAAAAGAAAGTGGTGATGTGGATATTGCAAGTGATAAATCTGTAATTAGTTACCGTAATATGAGCTTTACGGAAATTTTAACCAATGTAATTTTTATTTCAGTTTCTATGAAGATTAAATTGTGTTTAAAAGTAAATTTTGTTAATTAGAAACACGCGCGCACGCACTCACACACACACACACATACACACACACACAAACACACACACACACACACACACAAACACACACACACACACACACACAGATACACACACATATATTAGATACAACTTTCCTCATTAGAGGATTGCCTCAAGGACAAAGTGATACAGACAATTTTTGGAATTGATGAAATACATTTTGTAAATACATTTAAAAAAATTCAAATTGTAGGCCTAACTGAAGTATACATACTATAAAGTAGAAATTTTGTAAATATGGTTTCTTAAAATTGAAATTGATCCTCTAATGGCAGCGATGGCAATTTTAGAAAGATACACCCTGTCCAAATCTAAGGAATTCCAATATATATATATATATATATATATATATATATATATATATATATATAATAACAACAATAATTATTCGATATCTTAGTAAAATATTTAAATTATTCAAGTCGACGTTTTAATCTCCTTGTGTGAGATCATTTTCATGACGTTTGATATGGTTGTTTAAAATATATAGTCACCATCACCAAGACAATTTTGTGTTTTTTTAAATTCCAATTTATGATTAAAATATTTTAACAAGGAATCATATGTTAAAATATTTTAAATCATAAATTGGAATTTTGAATTTGTACATGTAAATTTGTAAAAAAAACACACACACACACAAAATTGTCTTGGCGACTATATATTATAAACAACCATGTCAAATATCTTTAAAATGATCACAGACAAGATTGAAACGTCGACAAATTATTGAATGAATTAAATATTTGACTGAGATAACGATTAATTAATAATAATATTACTTTTTACTACTTTCAGGAGATAATATTTATAAAAACACATATCTTTCTGTGCCTAAAGTTTTATTTTTCTTCTCCACTCGTCTGCATACACTCCATGTCCTCCAGTCCTCTTATTCTCATTCCCGTTCTTATTTATTGTATCCACGAGTTTTGAGGTCTTCCTATATACATGCCTATTGTAATTGTAAACAAGTAATCGTTCAGTTTGTTACTGATTTTCTTGTAACTAATGCTATTGACGTTAAGATTTATCGCACGGTTGCTAAATTGTAGGACCCACAAAATGTCAGATACGAATGAGATGTGTGTTTTTAGTTGTCAAATTCTGGTACATACCAAAAAGACTAATGATTTTACCTTAAAATGGAAAATTCTCGCGATGAAAGACTACAAATAACCATTACAAGAAACATAAGATCCCTCCCGTAGGACTTGCTCTTTGGATTTTCCATCCTAAAAAAACCCATCGACCCCGCCGGATTTGAATCCGCGACTCTCCGAACCAGAGGCAAGGAACATAACCATTAAGCATGTAATAATGAGGAATAACGTGATGATGAAATTTAAATTTTATTTACTTTATTTGTACTTTTTTGAATTTAAAAAAAATTGCGCGATACTACGTTTTGTCGTACTTACCAGCAATGGCGATTATTGTTCAAAGTTCAACTTTCTACATTTCGGGGTTGCCAACCTAAATAACTATGCTGTAATATTACATTTACACCCACATGCGGGAAGTAAAAACACTGCCCTCTATGTATACTACGTACAATGTAGGCCTATATATAGAAAATATCCAAAAGGTAGTGTTAATATACATTATACGAAACAAATCACTGCATTTTAAATGAACTGAACTCTATTTGAAACAATATAAAACAATAAATACGTAGTTGAGGTCATGTTATCAATAATGTTCTCAAGGCCTCCTGTTGTTTCAACTAATAAACATTGTCCACACTATATATATAATTGTAGGCTTTCACGGCCGGCGTCTTGATCCATATTTGGTTCGTCTTCCGGGCTTATAGGCCGTGGTCTGGTTGTCTTCTTACTCGACGTTTCGTCTACTGCTGCGGTAGACATCATCAGGAGATACTGCGTGCTCTCTGTGAACTCCTGAACAGTCTGCAGCCGATTGTTGAGGAGTTCACAGAGAGCACGCAGTATCTCCTGATGATGTCTACCGCAGCAGTAGACGAAACGTCGAGTAAGAAGACAACCAGACCACGGCCTATAAGCCCGGAAGACGAACCAAATATGGATTGTCCACACTGTTAGCGTTAGTCAATTGTTTATAATGAACGCAAATATTTCCAACAAAGATATTATTTTACTATTATTTATTATTTTGAAAACCCCATCGCGCAAAAAAATAATGTACAACGCACGTTTGTGAAGTGTTTTACAGAATCACGGATATTAAAAACCTCGCTATCGCTCGGTTTTTAAATATTTTTCCTCGATTCCGTAAAAACCACTTCCCAAACTCGCATCGTAACTACTATTATTTCAAGACCAATATCCTTATAATTAGTATGTAACGATACGAGGCTGGGAAGTGTTTTTTACAGAATCCAGGAAAATGTTTAAAAACCGAGTGATAGCGATGTTTTTAATTCCGATAATTTTACGTTATAACTGTTAATAATCAAATTATATTGCCTGAGCCAACGCGCTTAGGAATAATATGTTAGACAGTTAGAAAGTACAATATTTAACGACGCTCTTTAATTACATAGGCTACTAGGATCATAAATCAAATCTGGAGACGAAATAGCAGATTTATTTTGCTCTAAGGACTCTTATTTCGAGCTTGAGTTTCTTTATAAAAGATTAAAATAACAAAATATATACAAAAAATCCCAGTGGTCCTCAGCTAAGTAAAATTGCAGTTGAAATATTCATAAATATTTTGGAACGTATACCATCTTCAATAAAAATAAATATATGGTCACAAGTAAAAATGCATTATATAATGGAAATGGACAGCTAATGACAAATGAGGGAAATTTTGAGGAAGTGGCTGAATTCAAATACCTAGGAACAATAATCTCAAATAGGAATGAGTTGCACAAAGAAATTAAACATAGGCTTAATTCTGGAAATGCGTGCTATTATGCATTGCAGAGACTCTTGATGTCCCAACTCCTTTCAAAAAACGTTAAACTGAAAATAAATAAAACTATTATTCTATCAGTTATATTATATGGGTGCGAAACATGGACTCTTACTTTAAGGGAGGAGAATGAGCTTACGAGTTTTTGAGAAATAAAGTTCTTAGGAAAATTTTTGGACCAAAGAGAGATGAACAGACAGGTGAATGGAGAAGACTACATAACAATGAACTACATGGTCTCTATAGGAAGCCAGATATAATAAGAACAGTTAAGTCTCGTAGACTGCGATGGGCAGGACATGTTGCGCGTATGGGGAATCAAAGACGTGCATGGAAGCTTCTTGTAGGAAAGGCAGAGGGAAAAAGCCCAGTTAGTAGGCCAAGAATGAGGTGGGAGAACAACATTAACTATGATTTGAGGGAAGTAGATTATCCAGGGAATGATTGGAAAGCATTAGCTCAGGATAGGGATGTATGGAGAGCTTATGCCCGCGAGGCCATGAACCTACGGGTTCGATAGTGCCAGGGAGTAAGTAAGTAAGTATACCATCTTCAGTAGTTAATAAGGTGCATTTTTATTTATTGATAAATGAGGACAATTGAGATATCAGGAAATAGTTTGTTTTATTTGATACTATATCGAATTTGATATGTTTTACGATATTAAAATAAATTAAACTTAAGCTCAATTATGAAAATGTATGCTATTATGCATTACAGGGCTCTTGCTGTCCCAACTTATATAAAAAGCATTAAACTTAATATATGCAAAACTGTTAGTCTCCCAGTTATATTAAATTGATGCGAAACATGGACTCTTACTTTAAGGGAAGAGAGACAAAATTACGAGTAGTTAAGAATAAAGTTATTAGGAAACTTTTTGGACCAAAGAGAGATGAACAGACGGGTGAATGGAAAATACTGCATAACAATGAGTTGCATGATCTTTATAGAAAACCAGATATAATGACAATTAACTCTCGTACTCTGCGATGGGCAGGACATGTGGCACGAATGGGAAATAAAAGAGGGGGATGGAAGATTCTTGTAGGAAAAGCAGAGGGAAAACTCCCAGTTGGTAGACCAAGAATGAGGTGGGAGAATAACATTAACCATGATTTGAGGGAAGTAGATTATACAGACAATGATTAGAAAACATTAGCTTAGGATAGGATGTGTAGAGAGCTTATGTTTGCGCGGCCATGAACCTATGGGTTCGATAGTGCCAATGAGTTAGTTACGATATTAAAATGAGTGTGGAACACGAACTAGTACAGTTCTCCCACCATTTACCACCCCAA
Source organism: Diploptera punctata (assembly GCA_030220185.1). Taxonomy (NCBI): domain Eukaryota; kingdom Metazoa; phylum Arthropoda; class Insecta; order Blattodea; family Blaberidae; genus Diploptera; species Diploptera punctata. Next base: position 167,903 of record JASPKZ010007419.1, on the reverse strand, counting down.
ACTTTCACCAATATAAAAACTGAAGTGTTACGGGTGGTAAAAAGAATACTCTATATATGATCCCGAAGCAATTTTTTTCTGATCCTTCACCTTTAAATAGGTGTTGTTTACCTTTAAACCCGTTCACGACACGTTAATATAAATGGAAACCATTCAATATACAAAAAGAAAACAATTATACATACATCGCATACCTCATATTGGCAACATTGAATCCTGAGGGAGTAAATTTAATTTCGCAGGCGGCCAGAAATTAACTTCCCACGTGGTGCGAATTGTTGAATTAATTTTAGCTTATATTTGAGTCCACCGCTATGCTCTCGAGGTAGCGTGCTGCCTTGTCACGCAGCGGGCACGGTTTCGATCCCCGGTCGGGGCAGTTTTTCTGGGCGAGGTTTTTATTGGGTTTTTTCCTCACCTGTAAGACAAATGTCAGGAAAAATTTAAGGCCCAAACGGTCCCCGAAATCATATGGCCATCATCATCATCATCCTCCTTCACCGGTGTGGAAAGCAACGGGAAGCTACCACACCTACAATTCCTAGTAAAGCTGCAAAGCATAGCATGAAAATGCTATGATTGCAGTGAAGGACCTGCCTTCGGGCAGAATTACTATGGAAGGATGGATTTAATAAGATCAGCTCGATATAATATTTCAGTTAAAATATATTAAACTATCCTTGGTTCTTTCGACCATTTTAGATAATTTCCGGAACTTCGCAGTCATCACTGAAAGGTTTTGATGATATTCTAAATGACAGTCCTGAAGTGAGCAACATAATAATACACCTGATATCTTATTATACTTCTTCCGAGCTAAGTTCAAGTTGTGACATAAACAAAGCAGATATAAGACTACTACATTTTCATTGTTCGAACAACGATTTTTACCTTTAAGCGTGTAAGAAAATGTAGTTCCTCTCTAACACTCGAAATAGAGAGAAAAAAAAGTATTATCTACAGAATGATTCAGAATAAGTATTACAGACTCCTGGGGCTGTAGAGGGGACTTAGTAGATAAAGTTTTGATAAGAAACCCATGTCCGGAAACGTACAATTTCGATGTAAAGTAAGTTTGAAGATCGAAACACAGTGGGCTTAATTCGTGTGTCTCGTGTTTCAGAATAAGAATTACAGACTTCTGGGGGTTGTATTGCGCCTGTCAAGTCGGAGGAAGATCTTCTCGCACGAATTCTGGCGGCGCGGCGGCAGAAATTTTATTGAGCACATACTAGGTCGTATGGGCGTGTGTATGAAAATATGCGTCGCAGATACACTTTATGCGACGAACAACAGGGTCGCCACGCGGAACCACACTTGTAGTACAACTCCTAGATGTCTGTAATACTTATTCTGAACTACAACACACGTAATATAAGCCCATTGTGTCTCAATCTTCAAACTTATTTTACATCGAAATGGCAAGTTTCCGGACATGGGTTCCTTATCAAAACTTTATCTACTAAGTCCTTTATACAACCACTAACTAACTCACTGGCACTGTCGTACCCGTAGGTTCATGACCGCGCGGACATAAGCTCTCCATACATCCCTATCCTGAGATAATGTTTTCCAAACATCCCCTGTATAATATACTTCCCTCAAATCATAGTTAATGTTATTCTCTCACCTCATTCTTGGTCTACCAATTGGGCGTTTTCTTTCTGGTTTTCTTGCAAGAAGCTTCCATGCACGTTTTTCATTCACAATTCGTGCCACATGTCCTGTCCATCGCAGTCTACGTGACTTAACTGTTTTCATTATATATTGCTTCCTATAAAGACCATGTAGTTCACTGTTATGTGGTCTTCTTCATTCACCTGTCTCTTCATCTCTCTTTGGTTCAAAAATTTTCCTAACCCCTAAGTAGAATTTTAACTTAGGATATATAAATATGTATACCGGTACTTGATAAATTGTAATATTAAGTTTAGGTTAAGTAGATATAAGATTAATACCTGCATCTTATGTATATTTTTATTACATTGTATAAGAAACAAATTAGTAGAAGAAGCCATAATGTAGTATAACTGTAAACACGTTAGATTAAGTTCAACTAGCCGCACTCTATAAAAGAATAATGCATTAGATAAAGAAATCACGCTAGATAATAAATAGGGACAAGAGCAGACCTGGGGACATGGACATTAAGCTCGAGGAAACCCCTAGAAGTCTGTAATACTCGTACGTATCCTGAATCACTCTGTAGAATACTTCTATGTAAGTTAGATAGGATAATAGTAAAATAAATAATAACAATTTTAATATATTAAATGAGCACTGTAATATTCTTAAGCATGCGCAATGTAGAATAGTTGGAATATAACTTACTTAAAATGGCCGCTTGTGTATAATATTATAAAATAGTGGGAAGTAAAACATTTGAAAAGCGAAGAGATACAATTACGAGAGCGGATCGGAAAGTAACGCATAATAATTTTTTTCTGCCTTGGTATTGCAGCTAGAATGTTGAAATTTCACAGAGATATAGTTTGAAGTTTTCACTACAGATGGCAATTTTTTCTCAGGTGCACCTCTTGCGAGAGAAGCTTGAACTATGCAACAAAGATGGCGCGCATGCTACAGTCGTCCACCTGTGAGAGACGGATCGGATCGGAAAGTAACGCACAATAAATTTTTTTTAAAAGTTTAATAGTAAAAAAAAGGAAAAAAATCACAAATGAACTTACATCTTTTACCTACTTCTCGACATAGTCACCAACTTTCTCAACACATTTTTTCCATCGTGTTACCAGTTTCAATATGCCCTAGGAAATGTTGAACTTCTGCGATAAGGCTCGCAGTTGCACACGCCGGTCGTTCAGAATTGCCGCCTCAATGCCTCTGACATTCTGCGGGATTGCTGCTGTTGTCGGCCGGTCGGAGCGTGGCGAATCACTAAGGTTCACACGTCCCTCTTGGAAGAATGTGCACCACCTGGAGACATTGCTACGGTCCATACAATCATCCCCATACACGCCACGCATGTCCCTGTGAATTTCACTGGGCTTATGCCCTTTGGCCCACAAAAATCGAACAACACTTCTCTGTTCCTCACAGGTGGACGACTGTAGCATGCGCGCCATCTTTGTTGCATAGTTCAAGCTTCTCTCGCAAGAGGTGCACCTGAGAAAAAAATACCATCTGTAGTCAAAACTTCAAACTATATCTCTGTGAAATTTCAACATTCTAGCTGCAACACCAAGGCAGAAAAAAATTATTGTGCGTTACTTTCCGATCCGCCCTCGTATTTTGAATGATTTAAAACAGTTTAAGGAAGAATATCCTACTTTAGCCATTGAGGGTTTGTGAAAATAACAGCATAATCTAAATGTAAGTCAGCATTGAGCATACATTCTTCTCGTAATTAAATTGTCAATAAAACATATCTACAGACATCATGGAAAAAGCGTAAACGGCAGATAATGTAGAACCTATATAAGTATTCTCATAAATAAATAAGAAATGGAAGTTCCTAATTATTGGTATGCTACCATCTTACTTTGTATTCAATCTTATTTCCCGTATAATACAATGCTACTTGAGAACAAAGTTTCTATTGATGACAGTTGTGCAGGCAATTGAATCATATGGCAAGTAAACTTAGCACCACGATTCCCCCAATAGACGTATTGGCGAATTAATATCTTATGCAGGTTTGTTTACAGCACAACTGAAACTTAGCTCGGGATTGGTATAACACAACGTTATTAATTATTTAGCGTGGTCTCGAGGTAGCGTGTTGCCTTGTTAGGCAGCGGGCCCGGGTCGATTCCCGGTCGGGACAAGCTTCCTGCGTAAGGATTTTTTTTTCCGGCACTATTTAACTCATGCCCCAAATGGGAATCAATGACCAATCACGTTACAATTATTTTTTATTTACAACCATTCACAGTCGTGTTTCGTCTAGAATTTACCAACTAAAGTTTATCATAATAAAGAAAGCACATCCTTTTTAACATTCTGAATAGGTCATAGCATTATTTTGCAGTGACTGACTCAGTAAGAAATAAGGCTACCAGATTGTATATATAATGCATGAATGTCAACACATACCACATGCGGGAGTTAATATAAAAACATTTGTAGCAATTGATTATACCACCAAAAAAAGAAACCACTGTTTGCACTTTCTTAAATGTATTTTTCCCCAGAAAAATATAATTGTCATATTTACATCATAGGACATCAGAAATGAATTAATATACAGTTTGATGTGTTTAATTTTTTCTCCACTAGAGTGTATTCTTACAATATTGCGTTCCTTTGGCAATAAATAATATGATCTGGTTGCAGTGACGAACAAAAGAAGCAAACGAAGCGTACCAATCGTTTCTCATTTGTTTTCAAACATCATCGTTTACATTAAATACATAAATATTTAAATAATGATTTGTGAGTAAACAGCTTAATTTTTATTCGTTAAATAGTCCTAACAAATGCCACTCTTGATTTCCACTTCGTGAGTCCTGAATTTATCGATAATTTGGAAATCACTCGTGGCATTTACTTATGATAATCCTCACCTGTAAGGCAAATGTTACGTAGCTTGGAGCCCGACGGTTCGCGAAAATCATCCGGCCATTATCATCATCCTTATCATTATCATCATCATCATTCACCGGTGTAGAAAGTAACAGGAAGCTACCATACCTATAATTCTCTAGTAAAGCTGCAAAGCATAGCATAAAAATGCTATGATTGCAGTGAAAGATCTGCCTCGGGCAGAACACTATAGAATAGAATAAATGTAAAAAATTTAACATAGTATAAAGATAATACGATACAAGGAAGGAAGACTTTTACATATTCGTTGTCAAATCGTATAAAAAATACTGCCTTTCACCCTTCTATTAGCCTATGCTATTAACATTTTATATACGAGTAACCTGAACGGTGGTTCATAATTACTTTTAAAAGTATCATCAAGTTAGGTACAACAACCCGGGTATAATCACAGCCTCCCTAAGAACTCTCCTCCAGACCTCTCTATTCCAGGCGACTGTGTAGTTTAACCATGTTCTGCTACCAAAAATTGCACCCTATAGGTGCTGGATCAAACCGTTATTGTTGATAAATATTTTGAATAGAAAACATAGATTGCTCAAATTAAGATAACTTTGCCCGGGCCCATAAAAGGCAAAGATTAATTCAACTTTCCTTAATAAATTTTCAAACATGTAACGTGCAGTGACCTACAAGCTATAATCGTGGAAGCTTTAAGGAAGGAGGAACTCACACACGTTTGACAAGCTTTGGAATTTTACCTTCATATCTGAGATAGGCTAGCTGCTAAATGAATAGGCATAATTAAGTAAAATATACAACTAAAGTTTTAATGCGAGTCAAAAGATAGTCAGATATAACATTGAAAATAAATAAATAAATAATTAGTTTAACAAAGAAAACAATGCTATCGTTGATCATCTTGTACAAAAATAATATTAATAAACATACATACTTTTACACTCACACTAGTCCAGCCTAGGGTTGGGGTTTACAGTCCTTGCGGCCCCACCCTGGCCTGAAAGACTAACAAACCAAACTAGCTCTTATGAGCTATACCGACTAGACTCTACGACGGATAAACAGATGATGATGCGATGTTAGAAAACACAGCTATTTATGAGAGTTCACAAGGAGGGGGAAAATGCGCGAAAGCACACGGTGCGTACTAGGAAGGGAAGGGGTCGGTAGGAGAACATTTGACACTGTTCACAAAGATCACACACGAAATGGAGACGCGATGACGTATAGTTGCGCAGCATGACGTAATCCCTGTATCGAAATCTTGATTTCGGTACACGACTATTCACCAATTTCGAATTTTAAGTATTCGGACATCTTCCAAAATTCCACTCACGCACCTACTTTTAAATCTTCCAACATTTCTTCTTCCATCTGGATGGTCCATCAATATTTTTTAACCATTTCAAAATTCATGTATTTTATGTCTTTCGGGCTAAATGGCCGTGGCCTGGTTTTATTAAAACTCGACGTTTCGTCTACTACTTCGGTAGACATCCTCAGGAGATTCTGCGTGTTCTTTGACTTGTTAACTCTTCGCACAATACTCAACTGTAAATAAGGACACGATTTCCAACACACAGCAGTCTGCAGCCGACATTTGTTAACAAGTCAAAGAACACGCAGATTCTCCTGAGAATGTTTACCGCAGTAGTAGAAGAAACGTCGAGTTTTAATAAAACCAGACCACGGCCATTTAGCCCCAAAGACATAAAATACATGAATCAAAATACCTGCCGTGAAAGTCTACAATTTTACATTTCACTATTATCCATTCTCTGTATAAGTCCTGCCCATCCCAATCTAGCTATTTTAATATCTACAACAATGTGTCGTCATTTGTACAAGTTATACTGTATAATTCATCATAGTATCGAATTCGCCATTCTCCTCTTTCCTGAGCGGGTCCATAGATACTTCTCAGAATTAAAAGAAAACTTAAAAAAATTCCGATGTGAGCAATGTTGTTTACAGTCAAGACCCAAGTCTCACTTCCATACATTAACACAGGCTTTAATTTTAAAAGTACACAGGTTCTTTTATGTGCCATTTATACACGGAACGGGATCCACGGTTTTACTTCTTCCCGAAGGAAGCCATTTCAATGTTTTAACGCCCTAAAAAATACGTAGGTGAGCAAATGGTTGGTACGGCCTCGAAAAGGGTACAGATGCCGACTATATATACCTTAATAAATCTCGAGAAATGCCACTGCGACTTTTTTAGCAGCTCTGCCAGCAAGTCCTAATCCTACGTTCTCGTCGTGCTCCCTGACTGCAGTCGTAATAGACTGTAGCTAACAGGGTAGGACGAAAGGCGAGTTCTCAGCTCCTTAAAACTGAAACCTGCCGGCTAAGGGAGCAAAAAAAAAAAAAAAAACAGGTCCTCCGTGTCTTGGGGTTAGGCGTCAGACTGAAAACCTACCCCTGGAAAGAAGTATATCGCCACGTACTTCAGTAACATATGTCAGCCGGATGGATTTAAATATGACAGACTTAAGCTACGAAAACGAACCTTTGCTATTGGCACATGGAATATTCAAGGCTTGAATACCAAAGAAGAAAAAGTAATAGATGAGATGAGAGAGAAAAATACGTAGCCATCGGTCGGGTTTGAACTCGCGAATAAAGGACGAGCATAGTAACCACTATTCTCCACCAGGACTCGCAATAGGATATTGCTTCTGAAAAAAAAATATTTGTGTAGGTTTTAGGGAATTATTATATGTTAGTTAGTATGGGGTGTATGATAAGGGGAACTGATCAATCATCCCCATTTGATGTATAATTACTGTATTACATATTTGAAATTACAATAGAATATAAGCAATTAATGTTTAATTCAATTTCCATTTGGTATTGCCATATCGCTTGTGACACATTTTCAAATGCAATTTTGTCATCGTAAACATGAAATTAATATTCAAATTTTCTATTTTCCCCTCTTTAACGAGATATATTTATGCAACAAGTTATGTAGAGAAAGAAAAAAAGAAAGACTATCGATGCAGGGACAGAGAAAGAGAGAGAGAGAGAGAGAGAGAGAGAGAGGGGGGGGGAGGGAGAGATAGAGAGAGAGAAAGAGAGAGATATTAAAAACGGAGTATTTTCAGCCCTTTATTTGTCTTCCTTATTTTTACCACTCGCTTTGCATATACGTTTTACATGTCCCAAGCCTCCTGGGCTTTTACAGTAGAACTGCTTATAAATAAAAATAAATATTTAACATTTTTTTACTCCATGGCGCTACAGGCCTAGAAGGTCCTTAACCTACCAGCCAGCTGTTAGCCTTACATCAATAAGGGTCGTTTTAAAATGTGAACAATCATCCAGGCAGCATGTGGTCAGCATATCGGATCATCTAGTTAATATTGTTAAAGTTATGATTAGAATGACAATTTAAAGGCATTTTTAATAGAAAATTATAGGTGGAATGAAATTTTATCAATATTTCTCTTTCCTATATTATAGCTCTTTTTTTCAGCCTGGAGTCGCACCCAACTCCTCACGATGCTAGTTGGGCACCGGTCTCATAATGACAGAAAGCTTTTTTTTTCTTTTTTCTTTTTTTCCCCATGGCGACTCGAACAAGCGCAAGTTTCGTAGTTCTGCACCAAGTCATGATGGCTTAAACCACTCGGCTACTGCACAGAACATCTTTTAACACAAGGAATTATTAAAAGTAATCCCACTACCGGTATTAGGAGACCTTTGTATTAGTAAGAAATTTAGGATCCTACCTATTTAGATAATCGGCAGGAGATGTTAGCTGGGTTGTCAGCCACGCGTGAAGACCGCGTTTACCCCTGAATATAAGTCATGTGCTCATTACTGTTAGAGGCTGACTCCATCTCAGAGTCATGATATTGTCAGAAGATTTAGGCGAGTTTAAAAATCCTGACCCAATCGGAAATCGAACTCGCGTCCTTCCAGCTTGTAGCATATTGTTTTGACCAACTACGCTATGCCGTACTATATGAAGAATCATTAACAAAACTAACACATTGGCACTATCGAATCCATAGGTTCATGGCCGCGCGGATATAAGCTCTCCAAACATCCCTATCCTGAGCTAATATTTTCTAATCCTCTGTATAATCTACTTCCCTCACATCACGGTTAAATTTATTCTCCCACCTCATTCTTGTTCTACCACCTGGCATTTTCCCTCTGGTTTTCTGACAAGAAGCTTCCATGTCCCTCTTTTATTCCCCACGTCACATGTCCTATCCATCCCAGTCTACGAGACTTAACTGTACTTATTATACCTGGTTTCCTATAAAAATCATGTAGCTCAATGTTTAGTGGTCTTCTCCATTCACCTGTCTGTTCATCTCTCTTTGGTCCAAAAACTTTCCTTAGAACTTTATTCTCAAATAATATTTTATTCTCCCGCGACAAAGTCGCGAGTGATTTTGTCTAATAAAAAACTCAACCTTGCGTTGGATTTGGGGCGACTATTTAGCGAATAATACATCAGAAGCTAAAAATAATTGTAATTTTTAATATTTACCAAATGTGAGGTTATGTATTCCGACCTACCTTACTCCCGAGCGATTCCTAAGCCGGCTGTATAGTTATAAATAGCGTATATTTACTGTTAAATCTGTTTGGGCTTGGGAAAAATCAATAACAGGTGATTGTATGAGAAATAACTTAACAATAATGCAGATTCATTATACAACATTTAATAATTTTTTAGAGCAATAGAACTAACCTTTCTTTTTTTTTTTTTGGTAATTTTTGTCATTTCTTGTTTTACCATATCGATCGTAAATTGTTGAATCGATATTATTGTCAAATAAGTTAATTTGCGGAGATATTTTTCATTACGAACAGGAAGAAGCAATTTTATCAACAGGAAGAGGCAACATTATCGGTCTATGAGATAAATAGTCAATATAAAATTACACCCATCCATTTAAACAACAATTAATACAGTTATTTCGAGAGAGCAGTTTTAACTCTGGAATATAAATAATTAAATAAATATACGCTTTTTTTTAGCATGTAGGGAATCCCCTGATGAATGAAAAACTCAATGCCAGAGTTACCTTAGATTGAAAGTGAACAGGTCGGCCTAACACAAGACTTATCATGCACTCATACATGCATTCATACTAAAAACGGCGATCACAATATGAATGATTATGATGGCCAGATGGTGTTTGGGAAATATTCGGCCCTAACGTTTTCTGGCAGAAAACGTCTCCAGGCCGGAGGCTTCTGCATTTGATGCAATGACGTTACCACTAGATCGCAATAATGAAAAAAAAAATGTCACTGTAATATTTAGGGTGACTAAATAACTCATGCCCCAAATGGGAGTCAATGACCAATCACGTTACAATGATTTTTTATTTACAACCAATCAGAGTCGTGTTACGCCTAGAATTTACCAACTAAAGTTTATCATAATAAAGAAAGCACCTCCATTTTAACATTCTGAATAGATCATAGCATTATTTTGCAGTGACTGACTCACCAAGAAATACGGCTACCAGATTGTACAGGGTGATTACAAATGATTGGAGCGATTTCATGATTTTATGGTAGCTGTAGTATTCGACATATTTTCACGAACTTTTACAGATACATAGAGCAACTTCCCAGGTTTTTTTTGAGATGTTACAGGTGCTCCATATGCTCCCCCTTGGTGATTCTGCAGATATCAAGTCTGTAATCAAGTTCGTCCCATACTCGACGTAACATGTCCCTATTAATTTGTTCAAAGGCATTGATTATGCGAGCTCGCAGTTCTGGTAAGTCTACTGGTAAAGGAGGCACAAACACTGAATCTTTCACATACCCCCAAACAAAAAAATCGCACGGCGTCAAATCGGGGGAGCGTGGAGGCCATGACAACAATTTCTGATCATTCTCTCCACTGCGACCGATCCATCGGTTTGGCAATCTCATGTTTAAAAATTCACGAACATCGTGATGGAAGTGTGGTGGAGCACCATCCTGCTGGTAGATGAAGGTCTCACTGTCGGTCGTCAGCTGCGGCATGAGCCAATTTTCCAGCATGTCCAGGTACACGTGTCCTGTAACGTTCTGCTCGCAGAAGAAAAAAGGGCCATAAACTTTGAACTGAGAAACCGCACAGAACACACTAACTTTTGGGGAGTCGCGAATGTGCTGCACAATAACGCGGGGATTTTCTGTGGCCCCAGATTCGCACATTGTGTTTGTTCACTTTACCATTCACAAAGAATGTTGCTTCGTCACTGAAGACAAGTTTCTCACAAAAACCATCCTCATCCATAAACTGCTGCATTTGTGTACAAAATTCAAACCGACTCACTTTGTCAATGGGCGTAAGGGCTTGTAGAAATTGCAAGTGGTAAGGTTTATGCTTCAATCTTTTCCGCAAGATCTTCCAAACGGTCGGTTGTGGAATGTTCAGCTCTCTGCTCGCTTTTCGTGTTGATTTCTGTAGGCTACGTGTGAAACTCATCCGCACACTCTCAACCTTTTCTTCACTCACTGAAGGACGACCCGTTGATTTCCTTTTACAGAGGCATCCTGTAGCTTTAAATTGCGCATACCATCGCCGAATGGAGTTGGCACTCGGTGCATCTTTCTCGAACTTCGTTCTGAAGTGTCGTTGCACAGTTATCACAGATTGAGTTGAATGAAATTCAAGCACAGCATATGCTTTCTCCTCGCCTGTCGCCATCTTTGATAACTGCTGCGCTCTCTCGGTTTAAAGCTGAAACACGGCTGCGAGAGAAAACAAAAAAAAACCTTATGAGTTTTTATACATAACTTTAAAGTTCTGTGAAGATATGTCAAATAAGATCGCTACAATAAAATCATGAAATCGCTCCAATCATTTGTAATCACCGTGTATATATAGTGCATGAATGTCAACACATACCGCATGCGGGAGTTAATATAAAAACATTTGTAACAATTGATTATGCCACAAAAAAAAAAAAAAAAAGAAACCACTGTTTGCACTTTCTTGAATGTATTTTTCCTCAGAAAAATATAATTGTCATATTCACATCATAGGACGTCAGAAATGAATTAATATACAGTTTGATGTGTTTCATTTTTTCTCCACTAGAGTTCATTCTTACAATATTGCGGTCCTTTGGCAATAAATAATATGATCTGGTTGCAATGACGAATAAAAGAAGCAAATGAAGCGTACCAATCGTTTCTCATTTGTTTTCAATCATCGCCGTTTACATTCAATATATATGTTTTTTTTTTCAAATGCCCCAGTTTTGTCTTTTCGACATTCCTGATTTCTCTCCTGACATGGCGTACTTGTAACCCACTTCTGAGGTCGGGGCGCCTGGAAGGCGGGGTTACGTTGCCCCGATGATATTATGGGTGATGATGATGATGATAATGGTGCGCCAGGAGAGTTCCTAATCCTAAGCTTAACCTAAGATGAATATGAATGATGATTGCGATGGCCATATAATTTCCGGGACCGTTTGGGCCTTAAAGTTTTCCTGACAAACCCCGATAAAAACCTCACCCAGAAAAACTGTCCCGACCGGGGATCGAACCCGGGCCCGCTGCGTGACAAGGCAGTACGCTACCCCGAGACCACAGCGGTGTACACATTAAATATATAAATATTTTAAAATAACTATATTTAAATAATGATTTGTGAGTAAACAGCTTAATTTCATTCGTTAAATAGTCCTGACAAATGCCACTCTTGATTTCCAAATTCTCTAAATAAATTCACTCCTCACTTCGTGAGTCGCGAAATTATCGATAATTTGGAAATCACTCGTGGCATTACTTATGATTATTACGTTTACAAACTTGGGGAAGAAAGAGGTGAAACCATGGGTTTTAATGTGGGCTTTTGCGATCTCGAACAATTTTTTATTCAATAATAGAATACCGTTCAATATGAACTCTGGTTTCTGTCGGTTCCAGTGGACTAGTGTCTCGCTTCTGTTTCCAAAGTTTGCATTTGAAATCCGACTGGGGTTGAACGTTAAAAAAAAGTTGAATATCGATGCCCTCGGAATGGAAGTAAACCCGTGGGTTCCGTGACATAGTTTTACGACACGTCAAAGGACCTCAATCTTGAAACAAGAGAAGCTAGAGCAAACACTTCTCAGTTATCTTCACGGTCAAATTTGAATTTGGATTCCACTAACTTAAGTTGTTAAAGAATGTAGTTGAATAAAATATTGATTAACGTCTTGTCAACCGTGGTGGTCTACTTGCCTTTAGTTTCCAGGGTCGTGGATTTTAACCCGGCCAGGATCGATGGATTTTTAGGACGGAAAAATCCAAGGGACAGTTCCTCCAGGAGGGACTTTAAGCCGTGGGTCCCGAGTCTGAAGATTTTCACGCTTGTAAAAGAACCACATGCCTGAATAAAAACGCAAAATTTAACCGGTCTTCATCCATCCAATAATAGGCACCTTCCTTAGTTGCCTACTATAGACCTATGTCTCCTTGAGGCGATGCTAATCACATGCCACTCGTTGGCATCTATGAAAATAAGCGTAACTAAATTAGCTTGGTTAAGAAACTCTTGCTAGGGAGCATCCGTGTCCCCAGGCGGAAGTATGGGTATCCAGTCTAACACAGGTTTAAGTAATTCAACGCTACGTAATTAGAAAATCTTACTATAAACTTCCCCTCCCAAACATTTTCCACAAGTTTTTATAATGATTGTTTCCGTGTGTCACGAAATTTCCCTGTGACATTTTTATTTCGTTATTAATAGAAACCTTGTTAGAGAAGTATAGTTCATTACCTTGCTGCAGGTAAGAAATGAGGGATAGGAAGCGTAGCACATCGTGCAGCGATTTACCAATTTTGGGGAACAGGCATCGAGGGATCTGCCACAACGCCACAACGTATGGATCAAGTTGGAGAGCCCAGTAAGAAAACGTATTTAGAAAAAGCAACTCTGTTATAAAAGTGTATCCTATTGGAAGGAGGTTGTACTGAGTGCTGGAAAATCATCGTAATTGTCTTCAAGGATTAGACCTGTTGGCCTGTTCTGACTCAAAATTGTTCACTCCATCTCGTCAAAGGTCGACCTTCATTCCTTGTCATCCTCGAATTATAATACAAAACAGTTCTTTCCATCCTACAGCAGGATTTTAATATCATAATAAATATGAAAGTTTAAGTTAATAATTTTATATTTTAAAATTCTTTTAATATTTAAATAGAACTTAAATAAAGAAAAAACGTCTAAATAATTAATTGTTGTTCATTGTTGAATAAAAATGTCTCAGTAACAATTAAAGAAATTGGATTACATAACAGTCTTTCTAAATAATGCATTTAAAATTGTTTTAAGTCATTGTTGTCAGAATTACAAAGCTTTCTGTTATAATTGTAATAAGAACACCTGCTTAACTTCATATTTTTTAAATAAAATTATACTAAATTCTGATTGGATGTTAAAACAATTAACTTTTTGATTTAACAAATCAAATTTATACATTATATTAACCAATAGAATTTAAATATAAAATCATGTGATGTAATAATGTTCTTTAAAATTATAACAGAATTACTCTAGTCATTCAGCATACAACTTTCATCAAGGATAGAAGCAATAACAGCTCTCCTGATAAAATGTGATATTTAATACAAGAAGAATAGTTGACTCAAGAAAAGAAAATAATTTAATTTTAATTGACAGTGAAGAATAATACCACCTATATTTACTTGATCTGCTGGGAACCTACAAAGTGAATAAATGTGAAATTATTTCTACAAGAATCATTTTTTTTTGATGATTGTGAAGTGTTTTCCTATCCAGTGTACCAACTACCGACCCTAAGACAAGAATCCGGCTCTACCGAAAAATAAAACCCAACCTGAACCAGTAATTCTTTTTGGGACACTAATCCTTCAAAATGTTACTACAACATCGGGCATTGAAGAGAGTTAGCTGCTTCAAAACGTCACCACAACGTGGGAAAAGAATTACTTCTTCAAAATGTCGCCACAACGTGGGGCATAATGAAGATCTTACTAAAATACTTCTTCAATCCTAGAGTTGGCATTCGTAGGACATGGTCTCTCCAGTTTATTCTATATTTTTCTATTAATGTTGTGATTTGTTCCATGTTAAATTCCTTTCTGATGTCAGTATTTATTTGTGGTCCAATAATGTATTTCCAGTTACAAAAGCGAAGAAATTTCATTTCTGAAACTTCGATTTGTCTTATTTGATCAGAGGTAAGTGTCAAACTTTCTACATCCTTAAAATAAGAGTGGCAATGCAACCACTCTACATAATGTTAGCAGAGTTTATGCTCGTACTTTGCATTTTAATATTCCTTGCATTGAACCACATAAGTGCCTGAATCTATCCAATTTTATTTCAACATCTTGTGATTTTCTGTATCCTAAAGCGTATTGCAAATAATTGAATCTCCCTCATAAAAATATTCAATTCAATTTCTCATATAAATAGCTGGATTAACTAAAAAGTAACGACTTATATCAAAGAGGATGGTTTCTGCCGAATATAAACATAGAATATGGAGGATTATGTTACAAATAAAATTAAATAAAAAGTTAATTACATAAAATGAAAATAGACTTTTGAGTCTTGTAAGAAATTAAAAATAAATCTTAGATGTACTGCAGCAGACTTACTTCAGAATTACATTTTAATTTCAGTGAGTCCCACAGAATTAGCATATATCTCAGGTGTTGAAGTTTTAGTGCCAAAAAATAAATATAAATACATTCTTACAATTTTATAAGTGAGAGACTAAGAAATTTGCAATATCATCATCATCATCATCATCAACAAGGATTAAGCCCAATGGCCTGTTCAGATCTCATTATAGGTCGATTTGGTCCTTCCATCTCTTCAATGGTCTTCCCAACAATCTTCTCCCTTTTGATTTATAATTATACATTATTCTTGGTATGCGCTCTTCATTTATTCGTAATACGTGCTGAAGATAAGCATTTTGATAATATTTTATTCTTTCACAGAGATTAAATATATTAAGTTCTGTTCTTATAACTTCGTTTTTCTTTTTATCGGTCCTTTGGTATCCTGCTATTGCTCTCAACATCTTCATTTCAACAGCCTCTATTTTTTTTACTATATGCCTTTGTTAATGTCCAGGTTTCACATCCAATTTGCAATATAAAATGTAAAAAATATATATCTCACAAAAAAGCGCATGCTATCATGGATTACAAGGACTCTATATAAAATATTATACTCAAAATATATAAAACAGTGTTAAAACGGTGATTCTTTTGTAAATAGTCAATAAAGTCCCAAATGAAAAACATAAAAAGTTAAGAGTCATTGACTGAACAGTCAATAGTAAGTCTTGATAATGATAGCATCGCTATTGACACGCGTTGACTCTTAACTTTAACTTTTTTAATTCGGTGATTTGGGATTTTATTGACTGTGAATGGATACGAAAGGTGGCACTGATGTACAATCCTAGAGGACGGTAGGAAGACCAATAAAGCGCTGGGCTGAACAGATGTGAGTTCGGAACAGGCAAAGACCTAATCCGTGAAGTATGTTGATGACAAATACAATTTTATCACCAAGAAGATCCTATTTATTAAATACAGTGATTCCTTTAGTTAATATATATATTACATGCTTACGAAATATGGCCTCTTACTTAAAAGAAGAGAAATTATTAGAGATTTGAAAATAATGTGCATAGGATTTTCTTTTTGACCAAACAGAGCCGGACAGACAGATGAATGGAGGAATCTAATAAAGCAAACTGGCTGATATTTATGGGAAATCAGATGTAATTAGAACAGAAAACTCTCGTAGCCTGCGATGGACAGAACATGTAGCACGAATGGGCAATGGAAGAGGGCATGGAGACTTCTTGTCGGAAAACCAGAGGGAATACGCCCAGTAGATATATAAAAAATTAGATGAAAAACATAATATTAACCGTGTTTTACTACCCTAATCGCGACAGGCCTAGAAGGCCCTTAGCCTACTAGCCGGCTGCTGGCCTCACATCCACATGTGTTCGTCACGAGATAGACGATCATCTAGCCAGTGTAGGGGTGACATGTGGCCAGCCGTTATAGCTGGTCTTCTCAACCTGGAGTCGCTACTTATTGTAGCTACCCAAATGCTTCTCGATGCTGGGTGGGCACCGGTCCCATACTGGCCGAAATTCCATGAGAAAATGTCTTCCCCCATGGGGACTCGAACCAGCGCAAGTCCCGTAGCTCTGCGTCAAGGCTTCTTGCCTTAACCACTCGGCTACGGCGCGGGACACCGTGTTTTAAGGGAGGTGAATTATACAATGATCCGAAATCATTAGCTCCGGACATGAATGTAGAAAAAGGTTATATCTGCGCGGCCATAAACCTTCGGGTTCGATATTGCCAGTAAATTAGTTATCTCAAAATAATCGGAATATAGTCCACAGATGAAGGGGAAAACGGAGAATTAATGAAGTTATATGAACAGCAGAGACAAATTGATTCGATGAACAAAACCGGATTAAAATGATTTGTAGCAGGTGATTGAAATCTCCGTGACGGAATGCTAGGAATTCATTGGCATAAATTAAAAAAAAAACGAAAAACGCACAGATTATTTTCGCAGTATGTGAATAATTACCCGAGAAAATATACATGTTGATCTTTTCAAACAAAAATGCGAAAAAATCCTTAATACGAATGAGAATTTGAGGTAATTTTAACCTAAAAATCGCTATATTTACAATTTAAGACATGCATTAGTCATTGTTAAAACAGAATAGCCAATTAATCCTTATGGGGCGACAGTATCCAATATACGTAAACTAATCTGGTGTATACTAACTTGGTCCTTTTCTCATCCTAACTTGACCATCTTCTCGCCTTACGATATAAAACGGGTAAAGAATATTATGTGGTACGAGGACTAACATGACACTAACAGTCACTTGTTCTCTGTTGGAACATTCACAGGTGGACTACTAGCATAGTATAACGCGAACTTGTTTTAAATATACTGTAATTTATACTAATAGAACATAAGTATTAAATGGATATAATAAAATGTTTATTAGTTTCTGTGTCTACATTTTTTAAAGTAAATAATGTTTTAAATATAATATTAATCCTGAGATATTCCTGGGCCAACAGAAATACTAGATTCATTTTTTTATGTCCTAACTGATGAAAAAATTATCAGAGTATGTGAAAAATACACGAGCTTATGGAGGATGTACGCATAAAGCGATATTTGTTTAGTAATGGCAAAAATGTGCTTACCAAATAGATGACATAAGAAAAAAGAAAATTAATCAACCAAAGAGGAAGTTATATAAGGTACACGTTCTATAATATCGCAGTATAAGGGGATTATATCTCATGAATTTTCTATAGAATCGTAACAGGCCTTGGCCTAATACTTGGAAGGAAGAAGAAGAAGATATGTGATGAAATAAAATTCATATATTACCCATATTGCCGAACAAGTAATGTAGATCTTGAATTCATGAATTTGAAAAAAAAGACAAAATAATAAAAGACAATAATTTAATAATAATAATAATAATAATGATGATAATAATGATGATGATAATAATAATAATGATGATAATAATGACGATGATGATAATAATGATAATAATAATAATAATAATGATGATAATAATAATTATAATAATAATGATGATGATAATGATAATGATGATGGTAATGATAATGATAATAATAGTAATAATAAGTTATTTAAGATGGCAGAGTTAAGGCCATAAGATCTTCTCTTCCACTCAACCAGCGAATAATAAAATCATACAAAGTTACATACTTATTACAATATAAAAAATATTATTAAAAACATAGACTAAACAAAGCACAATGCGGATGTAGTCTAATATTAGCTAACAAAACATGGAACAAAATATAATAAAGTAAGGAAAGCTACCTAGATGAATATTTGTAGGTATATACTAAATGCTGAATATAGTCGTTATGCAGTTAATATATTCATTGTGTGAAATTAATTTGGATTTAAATAATGACAGTGAATGACAGCGCAGAAGCATTAGGAGAAAAGAACAAAGTACAGTATTATAAATACAGGATTGCCAATATGTACAAATAATTTGAAAACAATAATAGATAACAAGGAAGAAGCATATTTGAAATACCTTCAATTGAGAAACCACGAGAATAGAGCAGATTATAAAAAGTGTTGTGCCATTGTCAAAAAAGAATACACAAAAGTGTAGAGGCAAAGCAGGGACACATAATAAGTAAGACAGAACATGAAGTACACGGAATTCAAAACATAGCATATAAAATAATAAGCAATTTGATTGATGAAATTGACAATTTCAGACGTTAGAATAAAACAATCGATTTTAAACATAGAAATTGTGGACGCGCCCTGATGTACAGGAGAAGGAAATTATTATAATACCCTCGTGCCCAACTCAGAGTCGGGTAGAGGGACGAGATGAGATGAAGCCCTTATATTTATGGAGGTATAACTTTGAAGGTTATTAGTTTAATTTAACTTAAAATCTTTCCTGTGAAAGTTAAATTAAGCTTAATAAATGCGAAAAGGATTCCGACCGACCACGCCTGACGCACCGTAACAAGGGCGGATAAACGAAATAGATGAGATAAATATGGAAAAATGGTGTAATGAAATTAGTGACATGGAAAACGCGAGACACTCCGACAAAAACCTGCCCAAGCTCCGTTTCGTCCACCACGAAACCCACATGGAGTGACCAAAAGACTCGACTTCGAGGCCCCAGCGGCGAGAGAGCGAGTCTAACCACTTCCACCATGGAGCCGACTAGAAATGAATTATTAAACAAAATTAATGTTGTAATTTTGATTGTATATATTCCGACGGTGTTGAATCTGCCAAATAAGAATGTAATTTTCTGGGAATTTATGTCTGACTTTGCCACTCGTTGCAATGCTTGAGCCGTACATGTAGCATGCACCAAGTTTTGATAAAACACAGTAAGGATTTCCCCGCTTTCATGGAACTTACATCTGTATATTAATATGACCCTCTCTTCTTTTACGCCATCTGGCTATAATACCTTAAGTCTTTCATTAATTAATCTAGCAATTAATGAACTATTTGTTGTGTCAAAAGGTTTACAATACATTAAATAGGATTTTGATGTGGCTTGAGAGTCCAAGTTTCCTACAATTCGATTAGCGATGAAATGGCCGTCGCGTCGTCTCATCAGCAGAAGTCCATTCAGGTGATTTGCCTATGTCAGCACTGATTTTTCCAAATATGTCAACATAACAAGAATCCAAGTAATACTTCCTGAGTGAGTACTCATCGGAAATGTTTCAGTTGCAGTATTTTTGTAAGAAATGTTTAAATTCAGGCACCTGAAGTTTGTGTCAGGATAATTATGTTCTCTGCAACCAAAACCATAACTTAAACACAAGATCACAACATAGTCTCTTACTTAATATACCGCAACATAGGACATCACATCACTCCATGTCATATACCATCTCCACTTCTCGCAACTGGAATTCCCTACCACAAGAAATAAGGGGCTGCCAGACATTGGCATCCTTTAAAAGAAATCTAAATTTATATTTGCTCTAAACTCGACTTTCATTATTATCCAGTGTAAGATATATATTAATTGGTGTTTCCCGTATAATGTATCATATTTATATTATTATTATCGTATCATTATTGTTATTACCCTATAAAATGTTGTTTGTACATGACATTTACATTGCTAGATTTATTGTATCTTTAACTGTTTATAATTAGTATAGTGTATATCTATATTTGTCGAATATTTATTTGTATTTGTGCTGGTTGAGTGGAAGAGAGGGCCTTATGGCCTTAACTCTGCCAGAATAAATAAAGTATTAAGTACCATGCAAAGAGCTCTATAACATCCACTATTAGATTATGCAGGCTGCTCCTAGAAACTGATTACATAGTATCTGTTTCTTTGAAGATACCCGTTGTTTATTCCTAATATGTAGGTCTTTCACTGCAAACTCAGCTTTCTCCACTCTTTTCTTAATTCAGCTTTCCTTTTTGTATCAGCATACAAATAATTTATTTTAATATTGTCTATCATCTGATGTATGTTTCTGCATCTAACTTTCTTCCCGTTGACCATTCCTTCTACGGCATCCTGCGAAGAAATATAAGGAGTTCAGGACTATCAGCTTGATATCACACTCTTCCAAGATTATCCTGCGAATACTGAATCGATGTTTACGTTCTAATATGTGGATTACGTCATAAATGTTGTTCAATTATTAGAGATTTCATCGTACACCCGTTACGTTTACCACAAGTTTGGAAGAGGACTGTTTTATCATCAATGATTAAAGCACTGTCATTATAAATCCATATTTTCAGCTTTGATGACAACGAAGACGCAACAGGTGACATGGTTAACTTGAATGATACGAATTCTGAAGCGTTTTAGGACAAGAAAGGAAAACGTTTAAAACGAGCCATTGTTGTCGGCATCGAAACTCGATAAATTTAGCTTTGAAAGTAACGGAAATATTTTGGATTGACTGAAATGTATAATATTAATGATATTAAAATATGTACAATTATCTACAATTGTGCGAATTATGTATTATAGCTCAAAATATGTATAAATATATGATTTACTTTGGAATAAGGGGTTTTCAGAGTAATTTGTCAACATTTTAGCTTTAATTATAACTACATGTACAGGAACAGAACATAATTTTCATTTTCTTTTACGTCATGGAATTAGACCATAGACCTGTTTCCACACCAAGAGACCGTATCTCTGTACTTATGGGGCGCCCAATATTTCTTCTTCCTATGGGGTTTGTATTGAAGCAAAATTTGTGGGAGTCAATTGAGTGTCATTCTTTATATATGTTGGAGCCATTTGATCTTGAGTTTTTAATTTTTACTATGAAAACGCCCAGTTGGTAGACCAAGAATGAGGTGGGAGAACAACATTAAGTACGATTTGAGGGAAGTAGATTATACAGGGAATGATTGGAAAGCATTAGCTCAGGATAGGGATGTATGGAGAGCTTATGTCCGCGCGGCCATGAACCTACGGGTTCGATAGTGCCAGTGAGTAAGTAAGTATAACACTGTAGATGTTTAATTCGGTACTTATTTCTTCATTATACAGTAAAGCTCCTTATTCTTGAGGGATAAGTTCCGCAAATATGCCGCGAATACAGAAACCGCGAATTTGGAATGGTAATCTGTATGAGTATATAAGGGATACATTCCAAGGTTACAGAATAAAATAAAAAATATCAAAATAAAATCAATTACCGGTAATAAGATATTTTGAACGATTTATATTAATTATTACTGTCAGGTTTAGGCAAGGACTTAAAGAACTAAGCAATTTTTTTCTGTTTTGCCGCTTTTAAAATGTCTTTCAATTAAGATTGATATTCAGCTGTGAATTATGCGATAGAATTCCTTATTTTGTCTTCGAATTTGTTGATTCAATAACATTAAAACAGCGTGATATAGACGTAAACGACTCGACAACGCGTATAAACAGTCAAGCATTTTTACTTTTTGCTTTAAGCGGCAACGCTATTTTTTTTTCTCTTCGGTACTAATTTTTCTGTCCTTTTACTCGACATTATAAATTGGGAACGAAGCAGAAGAGACACGTGTTATTCAATTAAAATTATTGCAACGAATTACAAGTTGAAACAGTAATATACTGAAGGTGGCGATGGAGGCATTTATCAACGTACATATCGGTACGTGAAATATGGCAACAGCTTTTAACAATGAACTTTAGGATTAATAACAATAAGGTTTCTTTTGATATTTATTTGTCCATTTGGTTTGAATCAGTATTTGTAAAAGCCGCCTTGGCACCTGCCTGCAGTAAAAAAAAAAAAACACTGCTGATGGTTAATAAAGAACACCAATTCTTCTAATATACCGACTGAATCCGCGGATAAAGAACTTTTTAGCCGCGAATACAGGAACTGTGTCGCAATTTTTAACCCGCGAATAAGGAGTTTTTACTGTATTTCTTATCCAACAATGCATAGCCTACTACTGAACGTAATAGTTGTTGATTGCCAGTAAATTTAGTATCCCGTGGTTGTTTTACGGGAGCTGCGCAGGTTACGGTATGCCTTCTTATAGCTTCTGACCAAGCTACTTTGTTTAGAAACCCCTACAAATAGGGCTGTTGTTCCTGCTCTTTTAGCCGTTGTGGGCGATCGCGTGGTCCCACGTCGCCTTGCAGACAGTTGCAGTCTTCGCAGGTATCCCTGAACAGGTAATCTCGTTATAGCCCGAGATATTGAGTCCCCAACATAATTTAGCCACCTTGTGGTGTCCGTCCCCGCGACTTGGACGCGCCTGTCGAGAGTTGTCCACGTGCAGTCAGTTATTACATAAAATCCAAGCTCTATTGATAACTGTTAATATAAGTTTACTGATCTTTTTGGAAAGTTGTGTCCCGGATATCTTGACATTTGTCTTAAAGTTGACAAAAACAATAAAAACCTCAACAAGAAAATATTACACGGTCGAGTATAGAACATGAACCTGCTTCTTGAGAGACAGTTCACTTTCCTCTAGACAAAACGGTATGATAATTGGTCGAGTGGTAGGATGGGTTCGAATGTCCATTCTGCCAGCCCGAGTTCGATTTATCTCGTGAGAGAGAATTTAAATCTCCACTTTAGAAATACCATCGTCTAATAATGTTCTGTGATATATTCGATAGCAACCATCGCAGCTTTCTATGGAGATATCCTCGAAGGCCCAATACTATGTATATGTGTAATTTGTGCGATTTATATGGACATTGATTTGTACCTACGAACTAACCGGTCAGGGCACTGGTTTGAATGTAGCACTACGGATGATAGAAAACTAAATCCTACGAAAGGGTGGAGTATAAAGGAATAAAAAAAAAAGAAAAATTAAATCATTAGATATGCTTTCCTCCTATTCCTCCTCTCTCTCTCTTTCTCTCTCTCCAGATTTAATCATGCAGTACATAAAAGCATTCACTGTTTGTGTGTTTGTCATTTATAGAATTTTAAATCACGAAACAAATCTTTAAAGAAATGACATGTGTACATAGAGGTTTCCAGGTTTGGTGAGTGTTTAGTCGCTATCTATTATTCTTTGAAAGCATTAGGCCTAAGTGTAGGATTTCACTTCTTCTTCTTCCTTCCAAGTATTAGGCCAAGGCCTGTTACGATCCTATAGAACATTTTCCCTCCAGCGTTTCATAGGACGGCCCAGTGATCTTCGTCCTCTTGGTATATAATTATAAATAGCTTTGGGGATCCGATTTGAACTCATTCTTTCAAGATGGTGTTTCCAATTTAGTTGGTACTGTTTAATATATTCCAAAATTGGCGTAGTCTTCAATTCTTTTAAGATTAGTAGGATTTCACATGAAAGGAAATTTAAAAAATCGCTCTGGTGGTCGCAATTTTCGATGTTTTACAACTAAACTTAGTAGGCCTATATGCTATTAAAAAACCCAGGTAGATATTTTCCGAAAGTCAGTGAAATCCGGCCATTAGAAGTGGGGGGGGGGGTTACCTGAAATCTTAAATAAAAATTGATTCTATAAACTGCCATGTTTGGATCGACGCAATGTGCAACCATATCATTTAACTAACTCGTAATCCTTTATATCCCTGCTCCTCATCACACTACCTATTATTCGAAATATTTTACAGTTTCTCTTGCTAGAACATGGAATTCACTTCCACCCTACATCAGAGACTGCCAATCTTTACCATCATTCAGAAACAAATTCAAAATAAAATTATTAACAGAAATAACTCACTAATATTACTTTTTAATAATTAATAATTTGTTTTTTCATTATTTAATAAAAATAGTTTTAAGATTTGCCAATGTAGGCCTATTTACCTAATGCCTTGTATTATAAGCGATAGATGAATTCATTATAGTTTATTACTTTCTTTATTTTTTCTTTTCTTTTTATGTATAGTAGATTCGAGCTGTTATTCCTTTCTGTATACATTATTTCATTACTTTAATTTTAATTGTATTCAATTTTATTGTATTATTAGACATTAGTTTCATTATTGTTCAGTTTGACAGATAATTAATTGTTTAGTACATATTATTATTGTAAATTTTTTGTATTTAAATGTAAAATCATATGTTTGTCTTGGTGAGTGGAAGAGAAGGCCACATGGCCTTAACTCCACCAGGCTAAATAAATGTATTCTAATCTAATTCTATTCTAATTTTCTTTTAAGTTATTCAACTAAAAATAAAAACACATATTTCATTTGTTTAGGCGTAGCAGCGCACGCCTGTTGTTCTCTTTATATTTACATTAAAAAAACGCTTCAAATCCTCATTAATTGAACAGCTTTAATCTGAAACAATATTATTGAATAAATTACTATATTCAAAATACACACGAAAAGAAACGTGCAAAATACAGGAAAAGACGGACCAAATAACTGGTTTCTTATTTTATGTAATGAAATACTTAAATAGAAAAGCCAAGTTAATGACGCAAGAAATAAAGTGTTAAGTATCTGGATATTTTTTTATCATATTAGAATGAAGTGCATGTGTTCCAATCACCACAATGGACCCAACGTTTTCTGAACCAAACGCTGTATTTCAATAATAGTTTACGTAGGATTGTTTTCGAAACAAATTTATGGTGCCATTCTAAGATGGTGAGAAACTAGGGAAGGTATAATAAGTAGCATTTTGTCTGAGAATGGACTGAGCACATTTTGACTTAATGTTCCCCAAATATTTAAGTTTTTATTGTTCAGTAGGATCTCTCTTTAATTCTACGTGTGCATGTGTTCCAATAACAACCTACTGCATTTTGTATTTTACGTCGGTGTTGCCAGATAATCGATAGTAATAATCCCTCCATGGTATCTTTACCTTGTCGTAGTGGAGTGGTTTGCGTGCTTAAATGATCCTGAGAGCTATGCCGGCGGTAGCATTGCTGCCGATAGGGTTACCCATGTCGGACTGGTCGAAAGTGATAAGCCAGACGAAAAAATTACCTTGGTCGAAGGAGTGACGATCTTTCACCGTAAAAATACAACCGTCAAGAAATGCGGACATGGGTTCAACTGGGGTAAAATTTTCCGGAGGTCAAATAGTCCCCCATTCGGTTCTCCGGGCGGGGGACTACTTCAGGGAACCCATGCTAAAGGCTCAAACACAGGGACATGTTCCTAGGAACATGGAATTTATACAATAGCGGGGCACTAGAGATATTAACGCGGGAATTAGATAAATCGCCCTTGGATATAGTCGCTTTTACAGGAAGTTAGGTGGCCAGGAGAACTTAGTAAGGAATCAGGAAGTTTTGCATTGCGATGGGCAGGACATGTTGCGCGTATGGGGAATGAAAGACGTGCATGGAAGCTTCTTGTAGGAAAGCCGGAGGAAAAACGCCCGGTTGATAGACCAAGAATGAGCGGGGAGAACAACATTAACTATGATTTGAGGGAAGTAGATTATACAGGGAATGATTGGAAAGCATTAGCTCAGGATAGGGATGTATGGAGAGCTTATGTCCGCGCGGCCATGAACCTACGGGTTCGATAGTGCCAGTGAGTAAGTAAGTAATCAAAATAATCTTCCGCGCTTTTCCGGGACTTCTTTTGAGCTTATATTACCTGATGGATCACTTTCCATGTTGTTCACAAGATCATTCAACTGATCTGTATAATTACACAACATTTTCCGTTTTTAACCTTTACAGTGAATTACATAATAAAAAGAAAAAAAATACAAGATTAAAAAGTATGGTTCATTTTAAGTTTTTAGAGTGTATCCAGTGATTAGAAGTTTAAACATAGATTCATTTTCGCTAAATTTGAAAAGATTTTGTGAATTTTCCCCCCCCCCCAACTATGTTTTACTCCACTCTGAGGGAATCTTGCCTTCATTCGACAAAACTGCTTCAAATACGCACTTAGCAGATAGAGAACGTATTATGATTATGATAACTATTTAACTCATGACCCAAATGGGAGTCAATGGCCAATCACAATTCAATGAATTTTGATTTAAAACCACTCATTGTCGTGTTTCGCCCCGAATTTATCAACCAAAGTTTATCATAAGTAATGCCACGAGTGATTTCCAATTTATCTAGAGAATTTGGAAATCAAGAGTGGGATTTGTTAGGACTATTTAAAGAATAAAATTAAGCTGTATACTCACAAATCATTATTTAAATATAGTTATTTTACAATATTTATATATTTAATGTAAACGGCGATGTTTGAAAACAAATGAGAAACGATTGGTACGCTTCATTTGCTTCTTTTATTCGATCACTGCAACCAGATCATAATATTATTTATTGCCAAAAGATCGCAATATTGTAAGAATGCACCCTAGTGGAGAAATTTATAACCAACGTTATAGATAATAATTAATTTATGATGTCCTATTGTAAATAAGTCAATTATATTTTTCTGCGTCATTTCCTGGAAAATAATTCGTTTAAGAAAGTTGAAACAGTGGTTTCTTTTTTTGTGGTATAATCAATTGTTACAAATGTTTTTATATTATCTCTGGTATGCGCTACGTGTTGACATTCATATACTATATATGCAATCTGGTAGCCGTATTTCTTAGAGAGTCAGTCACCGCAAAATAATGCTACGACCTATTCAGAATGTTAAAAAGGAGGTGCTTTCTTTATTATGATAAACTTTAGTTGGTAAATTTTAGGCGAAACACGACTGTGATTGGTTGTAAATTAAAAAATCGTGATTGGTCATTGACTCCCATTTGGGGCATGAGTTAAATAGTCATATTAAATAAAGCTCCTCCTATTTAACATTCTGAATAGGTCATAGCATTATTTTGCAGTGACTGACTCTCTAAGAAATACGGCTACCAGATTGTATATATATATATATATATATATATATTGCATGAATCTCAGCATATAGCGCATAGGGAGATAATATAAAACATTTGTAGAAATTGATTATACCATAAAAAAAAAGGAACCACTGTTTGCACTTTCTTAAACGAATTATTTTCCAGGAAGTGACGTTAAAGGAAAAATAATTGACATATTTACATCATAGGACATCGGAAATTAATTAATATCTATAATGTTGGTTATAAATTTCTCCACTGGGTGCATTCTTACAATATTGCGATCCTTTGGCAATAAATAATATGATCTGGTTGCAGTGATGAACAAAAGAAGCAAATGAAGCGTACCAATCGTTTCTCATTTGTTTTCAAACATCGCCGTTTACATTAAAACGTACAAATATTTTAAAATAACTATAGGTAAATAATGATTTGTGAGTAAACAGCTTAATTTTATTCGTTAAATATTCCTAACAAATGCCACTCTTGATTTCCAAATTCACGACTCACTTCGTGAGTCGGTAATTTGAAAACCACTCGTGGCATTACTTATGATGATAATGATAATAATAACAATAATAATAATAATTTTCGTGGCATTACGTATGATGATAATGATGATAATAATAATAATAATAATCACCATTATAGATGGTACTACAGTCCATTTTGAGCCCTGGTCGCAGACAATATCTTCCGGCATTCATCCTATCCAATCCTCTCCTTCTCTAGTCTCTAGTGTCAAGTTTTTTAAAGATCTTTTATTGCATCTAACCATCCTAGTTACGGTCTTCCTACTCTTGTACTTCCCTGAGGTATACATAATGTTTTAAAAAAATAGCATTTATTATCATTATCATTATTGTTATTATTATTATTATTTATGTAGAATTACAATGTTTGCAAACCTTTCGGTGACTAAAGTTTAATTTCTTCTCCACTCGTCCCTATCTATTCTTTCCATATCGCCTAATTCTCTTCCAATTATTTCCCAGGCGGACATAATTTCAACACTCTTCTAGGAAAAACTTCTTCTTGCATTATTCTTACGTATGCATACCAATTTAACTGTTAATATCTGGGATAATCCAATACCGAATAATAACAATAATAATAATAATAATAATAATAA
Organism: Diploptera punctata; assembly: GCA_030220185.1. Lineage (NCBI taxonomy): Eukaryota > Metazoa > Arthropoda > Insecta > Blattodea > Blaberidae > Diploptera > Diploptera punctata. Next base: position 139,411 of record JASPKZ010007419.1, on the reverse strand, counting down.
TAATAATAATAATAATAATAATAATAATAATAATAATAATAATACAAATAATAATTATAATAGCTTTATTATATATATATGTGTGTGTGTGTGTGTGTGTGTGTGTGTGTATGTATTAAGAAAGTTTTCTTGGATTTTCCGCGTCATGGATTGAAGGTTGGCCTCTGGCCACAGATTCCAATCAGTGGCCAGAAGCCAATCTTGAATTCATGATGTGGAAAACCCAAGAAAACTTTCTTAATCATTCTTATATCCGCAAAAATCTATAACACACACACACACACATATATATATATATATATATATATATATCCACCGCTGTGGTCTCGATGTAGTGTGCTGCCTTGTCACGCAGCGGGCCCGGGTTTGATTCCCGGTCAGGACAGGCTCCTGGATGAGGTTTTTTCGGGGTTTTTTCTCACCTGCAAGACAAATATCAGGACGCTTAGGACCCAACGATCCCCTAAAATCATCCGACCATCATCATCATCCTTATCATTATCATCTCATCATCCTTCACCGGTGTGGAAACCAACGGGAAGCCACCACACCTATAATTTCCTAGTAAAGCTGCAAAGCGTAGCATGAAAATGCTACGATTGCAGTGAAATACCTGTCCTCGGGCAGAATTACTATGGATGGATGGATAGGCTTATATATATATATTCAACATGTCTAGTCGGTATACCGTGTAAGTGTTATTTGTGACGGATATAAAAGAGCGAAATTACACCTTACTCTCTTTTTATCGGAGAACCATTTTTATTAATTTTAAATAGAGGGCAGCTATGTGTAAGTAAGGTTAGTATTGAAAAGTGATGACCAAAATATGACACAAAAAGGTGTGTAATATTGACAGATATCTGTGGGTGTGCGCAGGCGGGAGCCACACTTTATAAAGCTGCACAAGGTGGTGAATTTTACTCACATCGCTCCTGTCTCTACATCCAGGTACGACCTGCGCCCGACTCCGTACAAGTAAGTCTACACGTGAAAATATATTATCATCTGCAACAAAAATATATATTATGTTTAGCATACATTTAATCACTGTCTTAAATTATTTACAGGAATTTACTTACGTTCTACAACATTTTCAGAAATATTTTAAAAATAACGTTTTATATATAACATAAAATTACATCTAATTAAAAAAATGTATAATATACATATTCATTAAAAATCAGGCTACTTTATGCTGCACAAAAACGTTTTATTTGTTATTCTTAAATATATTTTACTATTCACTACACTTTTTAAAAATATAAATATAACATTTAAAAATAATATATATATATTTTATTCAAATACCGTATGTAATACACATATTCAATGAAATACTTACAATTTACAATATTACTTTGATAATTATTAATATAATAAATGCTTCAAAATTCAACGGAATATTTAGTTAAAAATAGAAAATACATAATATTTTATAACTTTATATTGAGAATAATATATCATTTATAATCAATTGAATTGGCGTTTACTTGATGACAATCCATAATTTATTTAATTAAATAAAAATAAAACTTTAATCAAATAAAAATAAAACTTAAAGTTTTATTTTTTAAAATTAAATATATCATTTATAATAAAATTTACAAACACCATTCGTAAATTTATATATACTTATCAGTTTTCACAATATATATTTAATTATTATCATCAACACTATCTTTACAAATTTACATTTTCCAAAATTTAACTATATATTTTAATAAATTTACTTTATATAATACTATGCATAGTTCTATTTAATATATAACGGAGTTTTGTTATATATATACGTCAGTAAGGCACTAACGTATAGGTTCCGGGTTCAAATCCCTGTTACGAATTAACTTTTCCTTTCATGACATATATATATTTATTTATTTATTTATTTATTTATTTCACATTACATAAATTGTGTTGATGCCTGATTTGAAAATGTTTTACACATATTACAAACTGATCAGTATTAAGAGCCAATGACAATTCTAAAGTGTGTCTTTCAAAAACCTTGGAAGAAGAAAAAATGATTTAAGAACTTTATTAATTGTAATACTTTGTGAACAAATAAAACTGAAAAAAAGCTTTTAAATTTAAATTTTCAACATATTTGTTCATAAAGTGTACCGTATGCTTCAGAATATGTAAAGACTACTTAAAATTAAAATGCCATTTGACTTCAAATTGTTTCAGAGTAAAAATATGTATTTTCGTGAAAGTGGTTCAGTTTATTTCTTTTTAATTTCCTGAATAAATTATTGAACTTGTGATTTCAGCAACTTATTAGCCTATAAATACTATACTTAAAAATAGTAATTTCGGGAGTAAATTAAATAAAATCATAATGAATTAGGCATACTTTATTCTTAAGATAAACATTTAAAAATGTTCCTGCAGGCAGGTGCCGTCGTCCTCAACTTTCTTAAAATAATGCATATAAAATATTATTTCGAGGCCTTTCGGAAGTTAACTTCTATCATCAGCAGAATAAGTATGTGCTACTAGTTGTATCTAAGACGTTGATGGTCTTGATGTGTCATTAGTAGCAACTAACTGGTTTTTAACTATCTCGTATAACATTATAATTATACTCATTCTACTGATGTTGGAAGTTAACTTCGGAAAGGCCTCCATAGAATATTTTAAATATATTATTTCAAGAAAGTTGAGGACGAGGGCACCTGCCAGCAGGTACATTTTTTAAATGTTTATCTTTTTCGCCTCAAGGAATTTGATATTAATTTTATTAGTATTGATACTTTATTCTAGGTATAGGCCTATCTTAAAGTCGTAAGATAGAGGTTTCGAGTTCCGATGGATTTTTAAACTGGCCCCATATCTTCTGGTGGCACCATGGCCTTGGGGTCGTCTTAGCCTCTAATGTATGTACCAGACGCTTGTTAGTCGTCAAGCAGGGCTGACTATCCGGCTGACATCAAATGCCGAATGTCTAGAAAATTGGGAACCTTAACCTCCTACTACCTCAAGGCTCTCAAAATGGCCTATAGTGGGATCACTTTACCTTTATCTAGATTTTATTATTTTTTTCCTCAATTCCACCAGGTTATGACATTTCTGGTTTTCTCCCCTGGGTTTGGCGGAATTGTAATCCATTTCTTAGTTGGGACACCTGGAAGGTGGTGTTACCCCGATAATATGATGTGTGATAAATAACGAGAAACCGCCAGGAGAGACCTTAACTTAAACTTAACCTAAATCCTAGACCATGGCAACCACAGGAATAATTATATTCCCATTGTCAACAATACGTTTCATTAAACTCTAGATCTTCGTCTTGGCGCAACGTGCCGGCTGGAGTCCCCCAGGGCAGTGTTCTCGGACCTCTTCTTTTCTCAATCTACATAAATGACTTGCCAACTGTACTAAAGCACTGCCGTTATCACCTCTACGCTGATGATCTCCAAATTTACCTACATTCACCTCCTCATTCTCTCTATAACAGCTTGACAAAAATGAATGACGATCTCATATCCATCTTTAACTGGTCTTCAAGTATCGGTCTAAATCTAAATCCTAACAAGTCACAAGTAATTCTAATGGGACAACAAAGACTGCTCACAACCTTTGACATATCTACACTTCCAAACATTACTATAAATAATATAATTATCCCTTATTCTTCTTCAGTAATAGATCTTGGACTACATCTAGACGAAAATTTAACACCTGGCAAACACAAGTGAAACACATATGTAAAAAGACTTTCTCCATCTTACATTATCTTAGACGTTTAAAGAATTTTCTCCCAGTTTCGTTAAAACAAATCCTTGTGCAGAATCTTGTGTTACCACACTTCGATTATTGTGACATTATATATAATGATCTAAACTATGACTTGTCGCAGAGACTGCAGCGTGTTCATAATGCTTGCGTTCGATTCATTTTCAATATCCGCCGTTATGACCATATTTCCGAACACTTTAATAACCTCTCTTGGCTCCGTCTTACTGACAGACGTAAATTGCACTCTCTTTCACTACTTTTCAAGCTTCTGAATTCCTACATCCCTACTTACCTGGCGTCTAGATTTGAGAAGTTATCCTCTTACCACAATATTGACACTAGATCACAAGATAGCAGTCTGCTAACAATTCCTCTTCATAGCACTCTCCTCCTAATCTACTTCCTTCACAGTAGCCTCTGCCCGCTCCTGGAATCTCCTTCCTCAAGATATCAGGGGTTGCCGCACACTTGGTACCTTTAAGTCACGCTTATACAGTTACCTGTTGTCTAATAATTAATTTTTCTTTATTTATTTAATTTTATACTATGTCATTAATCTTTTCCTGTTTTTTTATATATATTGTACATATATATTTAATTCGTTAAATTTAGAGTAAATCAAAATACATTATAAATATTAATTGTATTGTATTCATAACTTGTAATCGTTTATATTTATAGATATATATTGTAATTTAGATTTAAGACTATTTTTTGTTTGTATTTTTTTTAAACCTGGTTGAGTGGTAGACAAGGCCTTAAGGCCTTAACTCTGCCAGGTAAAATAAAGCTATTATTATTATTATTATTATTATTATTATTATTATTATTGTCTGACCGGGGATCGAACCTAGGATCTCATGAACTGTAGTAAGAAACGTTGACCACTCACCCATGAATGAAATAAAATTTGTGGAGTATTGATTGAAGATGTGCTGTACAAAAATCTATGATATTAAATATTAAAATACGTAACTACTAAAAATTAATGATTTAATGAAAATACAGGGGAAATAAAGTCATGGCATTTGTTAAAGATTACTATTGCTTTTCTTCAAATACAATTGGAACTTTTATCACAGTTTTAAATAAATTTGACTTGTATAGATACAGTAAAGGGGGCACGCCGTAGCGTAGTGCTTAAGGCACTGAGCTACAAGCCGGAAGATCGAGGGTTCAGGTCCCGCTGGGGTCAGGATTTTTAAACTGACCCAAACCTTCTGGCGGCACTATGGCCCTGGGGTCGACTCACCCTCTAACGGAAATGAGTACCAGACGCTTGTTTTGGGGGTAAAGGCGGCCGTCATGCAGGGCTGACAACCCGGCTGACATCAAGTGCCGATTGTCCAGAAAAAGTGGGAGCCTTAACCTCCCACTACCCCAAGGGCCTCCTGAGGCCTGTAGTGGGAATAATTTACTTTACTATAGATACAGTTAAACTATGGAACTTAACGGAGGGGAAAGGGGAAGGAGGGGTTAAACGACATTCAGTACTTTTTGATTTGCGAAGAAAAGTCCATATTTTTCACATAAGAAAATTTATTTTAGACCATACGTAGTTACATGTATGACACAACTAATAAGAAATGAAAACATCTTATACTGAATGGACATGGTATCCACTTAGGCCTATGTGTTCGAAGTGTAATGTTGCTTCGGACGTAGTGGATCTGGGTTCGATCCCCTGGTCGCAACAAACTTCCTTGGTGGGATTTTTATCTCATCGCTATAACTAACTCATTGGCACTGTTGAACCCGTAGGTTCATGTAGCGCGGACATAAACTCTCCACACATCCCTATCCGGAGCAAATATTTTCCAATTATCTACTGTATAATCTACTTTCCTCAAATCATGGTTAATGTTATACTTCCACCTCATTCTTGGTCTATTAACTGGGCGTTTTTCCTAGGGTTTTCCTACAAGAAGCTTCCATGCCCCTCTTTCATTTCCCATTCGTGTCACATGTCCTACCTATTGGTAGTCTACGAGACTTAACTCTTATTATGTCTGGTTTCCTACAAAGATCATGCAGCTCACTGTTATGTAGTCTTCTGCATTCGCGGTCTGTTCATCTCTCTTTGGTTCAAAAATGTTCCTAAGAACTTTATTCTCAAATACTCGTAATCTTTTTTCTTCTTATTCTTCTTCCTCACGGTTTAGGCTTATTTACTAGCCTATTCCGCTTCCAAATTGCTGCTGTTTCCATTTTTTGGTCTTCCCAAGCTTCTTCTTCCTCGTGGTGAATAGTTGTATGCATATTTTGGTATTCTATTCTCAGTTATCCTTGCTAAGTGTTCTTTCCAGGTTTTTCTGTATTTCACTATTGTTTTGTTTAATTCCTCTACTTGTAGTTGCTGTCTTATTTCTGTGTTGTGTTTTTTGTCTGTTCTTTGATATCCTGCTATTGGTCTGAGGAATTTAATTTCAGCAGATTGTATTCTGACAGATTCTTGTGTTGTCACTGTCCATGTTTCGGAACCATAAGTAATAATAGGAACTGCCATTGTCTTGTATAATTTCATTACAGAGTCTTTCCTGGCCCTATTTTTCAAAGTTCTTTTCAGTGTTCCTGTTATAGCCATCAATCCATAGTAATTCTGCGCGAGGGCAGGTCTTTCACTACAATCATAGCATTTTCATGCTATGCTTTGCAGCTTTACTAGGGAATTATAGGTGTAGTAGCTCCCGTTGCTTTCGACACCGGTGAAGGATGATGATGATAATGATAAGGATGATGATGATGGCTGGATGATTTTCGGGAACCGTTGGGCCCTAAGATTCCTGAAATTTGTCTTACAGGTAAAGAAAAGCCCCGAAAAAACCTCACCCAGGAGTCTGTCCCGACCGAGAATCGAACCCGGTCGTGCTGTGTGACAAGTCAGCACGCTACCTCGAGACCACAGCGGTGGACTCCTGTTATATAATTAAACCTATATAGTTTGTTGTTTATATCTGTAATCTTTTCTCTTCGCTATTATTTAAGCATTATGTCTTGGGATAGAGTATCAGGCTTGCGCTCATTTGAGTCCCCACCGTTGAGATTTGGGCAGCTACTTTAAGTAGCGGTTGCAGGTTGAGAAAACCGGCTATAACGGCTGGGGGATTGGACTTGCTGATCATATGTCACTCCTTTATTGTTTGGATGATCTCCACTTTTGTAACTGCACATGCATATTTGAGAGCAATAGCCGGCAGGTAGTCAAGAAACTTCTAGACCTGTTGCGCCATGGAATATTTATATTAAATTTAAGGGGGGTGATGAGTGAAAAATTTACCACTCAAGATCAAAATTGGTATTTTTTGTTTTTTACAATGAAAAATATCCTGTATTCTAATTTATATGTTGGCAAAGTTTTAGAGGCCTATGGCGTTTCTAAGTGCCCTAAATTACGTCAGAGTTAAAAGGCTGTGCCAGTTAAATACTACCTGCATGCAAATCTTTAAACTTGTTTTTCCACACTTTTATTTCCACTGCATTTTTGTACATTCAAAATTGAATGGAATTCAGAAATTGTGTCCTAGAAGGTTCAAATTTTTACTGCATGTCCTAAACATGGGTAACAAAGTAGTGCATGAGTTTCATAATTGAAGTAGTATTTTAAGAAATAGAAAATAAAATGCATGCAATTATTTTTTTTGTAATTCCACGCATGAGGCACAACATTATTTTTTTCTCCCTTTGTATTCACATTATAAGAATTCTAATGCATGATGTTTTCTAAATATTTTAGGGATGTTGTAAAAAAATCAGACATTTTACTAAAAAATTGTGGAACCCATTTAATAATAATATATGCAACTTTTTAAAAATATAATATTTAATAACTCATAAAATAAATGTCTCACAAGAATGAAACTTAAACACATCATCATTATATCATGCAGTAAATGTTTTACAAAAATCAAGTCTCTAGCTCAAAAAATGTAGAAAATAGACATTTCACCGATCACCCCCCTCAAGGAAAATTTAAGGTTTAAATAATCTCCGATCACCGTCTGAGCATCTCATCACCAATACAATATTCTGATTGTTAGTATGAATATGTGAGTGAATGATACATTTTATCTTAAATTCTCATGTTGTCTTCAAGGGTGTCCTAGAATTGGGCTGATGACTTGAACTAAAAAAAGGTATTGGTATCAACCTCAGCATTTTTATTTAATAGCATTCTCTAACATCAATAAAACTAAATATATGGTCACACATAGAAATTCATTATATAATGGAAATGGACAGCTAATGACAAATGTGGGAAATTTTGAGGAAGTGGCTGAATTAAAATACCTAGGAACAATAATCACAAATAGGAATGAGATGCACAAAGAAATTAAACATAGGCTCAATTCTGGAAATGCGTGCTATTATACATTGCAGAGACTCTTGATGTCCCAACTCCTTTCAAATAAAGTTAAACTGAAAATATATAATACTATTATTCTACCAGTTATATTATTTGGGTGCGAAACATGGGCTCTTACTTTAAGGGAGGAAATGAGATTACGTGTTTTTGAGAATAAAGTCCTTAGGAAAAATTTTGGACCAAAGAGAGATGAACAGACAGGTGAATGGAGAAGACTTACATAACAATGAACTACATGGTCTTTATAGGAAGCCAGATATAATGAGAAAAGTTAAGTCTCGTAGACTGCGATGGGCAGGACATGCTGCGCGTATGGGGAATGAAAGACGTGCATGGAAGCTTCTTGTAGGAAAGCCAGAGGGAAAACGCCCAGTTGGTAGACCAAGAATGAGGTGGGAGAACAACATTAAGTATGATTTGAGGGAAGTAGATTATACAGGGAATGATTGGAAAGCATTAGCTCAGGATAGGGATGTATGGAGAGTTTATGTCCGCGCGGCTATGAACCTACAGGTTCGATAGTGCCAGTGAGTGAGTGTGAGTTAGCATTCTCTAACAACTTAGGGCATCAGTGGCGTGCATTCAACTCTACCTTCCCCAGCACTGCTGGGGTAATTAGTATATTAATAATTTCGGATTTAAATAAAATAATATATTTGCCAAATTTAATTCAAATCAAATACGTGTGAACATCAAAATTTCCCGCCGCGCTAGCAGACTATCGCATTAGATTTGGTGGAGCCTTCTGCGTATTCACAATTCGCCATAGAGGAACACATCGAGTGTTTCGTCCATGTTATCCCCACCAACACGAGCTATTGCGCTGCAGATGAATCAGCGATAACCTACTAAATGAATATTAGCAAGCGTAATATAATATATTTCGATGTGGTGTCTGCTAAGTCCAGCGATAATCCATACTAGACTAGCAACAGCTCGCTAGACGAAGCTTGTGTCTTATTCGATTTGTATTGCATACCAGCTAATTGGACACAGTGGACGTCACAACTCGAATAAGTATGTATACACAAAGTCAAATGACGTTTCGACTTATCGATTCATGAAACATCCATTTGACGAAGGAACGTGATTGGCTGATTTGGAAAGCGCCAATTCCTCAATAATAGAATATTTCGAAATAACATTTTTTTTAATTCATAATATTTAATGTAGTCCACCGCTGTGGTCTCGAGGTAGCGTGCTGCCTTGTCACGCAACGGGCCCGGGTTCGATCCCCGGTCGGATGAGTTTTTCTGGGTGAGGTTTTTATCGGGGTTTTTCCTCACCTGTAAGACAAATGTCAGAAAAACTTTAAGGCCCAAACGGTCCCCGAAATCATATGGCCATCATCACCATCGTCATCCTTATCATTATCATCATCATCATCATCCTTCACCGGTGTGGAAAGCAACGGGAAGCTACCACACCTACAATTCCCTAGTAAAGCTGCAAATCATAGCATGAAAATGCTATGATTGCAGTGAAGGACCTGCCTTCGGGCAGAATTACTATGGATGGATACAGGGTGATTACAAATGATTGGAGCGATTTCATGATTTTATGGTAGCTGTAGTATTCGACATATTTTCACGAACTTTTACAGATACATAGAGCAACTTCCCAGGTTTTTTTTTTGAGATGTTACAGGTGCTCCATATGCTCCCCCTTGGTGATTCTGCAGATATCAAGTCTGTAATCAAGTTCGTCCCATACTCGACGTAACATGTCCCTATTAATTTGTTCAAAGGCATTGATTATGCGAGCTCGCAGTTCTGGTAAGTCTACTGGTAAAGGAGGCACAAACACTGAATCTTTCACATACCCCCAAACAAAAAAATCGCACGGCGTCAAATCGGGGGAGCGTGGAGGCCATGACAACAATTTCTGATCATTCTCTCCACTGCGACCGATCCATCGGTTTGGCAATCTCATGTTTAAAAATTCACGAACATCGTGATGGAAGTGTGGTGGAGCACCATCCTGCTGGTAGATGAAGGTCTCACTGTCGGTCGTCAGCTGCGGCATGAGCCAATTTTCCAGCATGTCCAGGTACACGTGTCCTGTAACGTTCTGCTCGCAGAAGAAAAAAGGGCCATAAACTTTGAACTGAGAAACCGCACAGAACACACTAACTTTTGGGGAGTCGCGAATGTGCTGCACAATAACGCGGGGATTTTCTGTGCCCCAGATTCGCACATTGTGTTTGTTCACTTTGCCATTCACAAAGAATGTTGCTTCGTCACTGAAGACAAGTTTCTCACAAAAACCATCCTCATCCATAAACTGCTGCATTTGTGTACAAAATTCAAACCGACTCACTTTGTCAATGGGCGTAAGGGCTTGTAGAAATTGCAAGTGGTAAGGTTTATGCTTCAATCTTTTCCGCAAGATCTTCCAAACGGTCGGTTGTGGAATGTTCAGCTCTCTGCTCGCTTTTCGTGTTGATTTCTGTGGGCTACGTGTGAAACTCATCCGCACACTCTCAACCTTTTCTTCACTCACTGAAGGACGACCCGTTGATTTCCTTTTACAGAGGCATCCTGTAGCTTTAAATTGCGCATACCATCGCCGAATGGAGTTGGCACTCGGTGCATCTTTCTCGAACTTCGTTCTGAAGTGTCGTTGCACAGTTATCACAGATTGAGTTGAATGAAATTCAAGCACAGCATATGCTTTCTCCTCGCCTGTCGCCATCTTTGATAACTGCTGCGCTCTCTCGGTTTAAAGCTGAAACACGGCTGCGAGAGAAAACAAAAAAAAACCTTATGAGTTTTTATACATAACTTTAAAGTTCTGTGAAGATATGTCAAATAAGATCGCTACAATAAAATCATGAAATCGCTCCAATCATTTGTAATCACCGTGTATTTAATGTATGCTATATTTTAAAAAATAGAAAAAAATGTTGTACGTTTTTTCAGCTATAGCAACCTATTAATTTAAATAGCTTTATTTATATTAGATATCTGAATAACATAAACTGAATTATTACGAACGTGTGGGACTACGTATCTATTATTTATGGAAAGCAACAGTCGAATTTAATATTGGCACTGAGTTCATTCAAATGCGTTATTAATATGTATTTGTGAGTTTTAAAGTATTATTGATAAATGCGATTTGTGAATTTAGTAAAAATCAATATGATTGTATAATTTATAATTTACATAGTAGATCATTTTCATGCAGACCTTTCAAAGAGGAAAATTACCTCGTAAAACAAGATAGGCCAATTCCAGATTTACCGGATCTAATAAAATAAATAATAGTTTTAAAAAACTGAAACAACACGCTTTATTAGAAAACCGAACTAAAAAATGAAAAATAATTTTAATTTCCAACACACTTGGAATAAAATTAAAGTGGTCAACAAAAAATCATCTCCAACACATCTAGAATGAAACTAGAGTTATCTACAAAAAATAATTTAACCATCAAAAGCGTGGGGTGCTCTATATCAATGAATATATTTGATAATAAACAGATATTGATAAAAGTACAGTCTCTAAGAAGAAAACGTAAAAACCATAAAAAGCACCACACGCATTTGATGGTAAAATTATTTTTTTGTAGATAACTCTAGTTTTATTCTAGATGTATTGGAGATGATGTTTTTATTGGCCACATTAATTTTATCCCAAGCATATTGGAAATTAAAATTATTTTTCGTTTTTTAGTTCGGTTTTCTAATAAAGCGTATTGTTTTAGTTTTTTAAAACTATTATTTATTTTTTTAAATTTTTAGTTTAACTGATTGTTATAAACCGGAATCCCATGAAAATTTAACTGCTTAATACTCTTCTAAAAAAATCCTCCGGGCCGGATTTGAACCAGCGACCTATGGATTACTGAAATTATATACCACTTCAGTCCACCGCTCTACCAACTGAGCTCTTACAACGATTGACTACAAAGTCGATAAATCCGCAACCTATTATATCGGTTTTTATTTTATTTTATTTTCTGATGATTCTGGCCAGGATTTTAGAAAAAAAATGAAATTATTGTATTATCATAGGTCCTTTACAGGTATACGAAGTTTCCCGTCGATCCAATATTTTTATGTGGGTAAAAATCGTGTTCAAAGATTCCGTTATATAAGATACAGGTCCGTTACATAGATAGACAGTTACAGGTCAAGCAAATATGAAGCGTGTAAAAATGTACTATTATGGAAGATTAATGGAAATACATTTACAGTCGTAAATGTTTATTTAATTTATAAGCTGAATACTCCTAATTCGGAATAAAATTATTTATAAACTATACGTCCTATTTTCGTCATATAGCTGGATTATTTGTTCTGACCACCGCACACCACTGTAGGACATTATAGTAACAACTAAAATTTGGGGATGAAAAGGTCGAAACATTTTTCCAGAGACCTCTTATTTCTGGCTTAAATTTATTTTACAGGCCGTACATCTATGGAAACCGAATTTATAGAAGCAATACTCACAAGGGAACTGACCACTGTTCCATACCACCGAAACCTACCTTCAAATTTCTCCAAGAGGAGCGTTGTGATGTACAAAGTTCGCATCCAAAAAAAAAAACTTCCTTTTTTAATTGCAAGGCACAGAAATCGAAGCCAGAATCCAGTAATGGCAACCCACTTTACGGAGTAGATGGATTCCATACAGTAAGAGCAGAGTGGAGTGAGGCGGGAAGCGGTTCGGACGGCAGGGAGTGAGGTTTATCCAATATACCGAGTCAAGAGTTTTTCGTACTTTCCTAGATTTTAGTGCTTTACAGTTAGAAAGGGCAGGATATTTTTTGATTACGCTCTTGGTACAAAACTTCTCTGTGAGAAATTTCAAGGTAGGTTTCGGCATGAAATGGTTGATAGTTCCTTTTGTCACAATTTTTGTACCTTAAAAAAAAAGCATTTAATTCAGGGTTTGAACTCGCGAACATTGGAGCAAGAGACAAGAATACCGAAACAGATTATATTGACTATTTAACTCATGCCACAAATGCTAGTCAATGACCAATCACGTTTCAATGAATGTTGTTTTACAACCAATGACAGTCGTGTTTCACCTCGCTCTTTATCGATTTCTCTTTATCAGCTCCTGCTTTTGTGATAAAGGAAGCTCCTCCTTTTTAATGTTCTGAACAGATCAAAGCATTATTTTGCTCAAACAAATACATGAAATATAGCAAATAAAAAAAAAAAGATCCTTTGGATTTTTACGTGAGTTGATTTAAAAAAAAATATAAGGAATAAAACCCTTAATGTTGATGTATTGATATACAGTTTGATGGTGTGTTCATTATTTCTCCACTTGGGGTGGCCACTCTTACAAATATTGCTGATCTTATGTGGGCAATACAAGAAATATGGATCAAGCAGCAGTGACGGGAAAAACATAACCGTCACACTTTTGATTGTTTTTCAAAACATCCGCATTTACATAAAATATATAATTATTTTAAAATACAACTATAGAAAAAACAATCATTTGTTGAGTAAAACGCTTAATTTTATTCGTTTAAATAGTCCTAACAAATGCCACTCTTGATTTCCATATTCTCTAGATAAATTCACTCCTCACTTCGTGAGTCGTGAATTCATCGATAATTTGGAAATCACTCGTGGCATTACTTCTGATATTATTATACACTGTGTTTAAAATGTGACTGGTTACCGAGTGTCCCTACTGTATGTGAGGAGCAGAGAAATTGTAGGGTCTTTTAATATATCTCTTTGCTTAGACATTGTTGCTGGGGAGTAACTAGTGCGCATAAATGACTCCGAGTACTATGCCGCGTTAGTATTGCTGCTGAAATGGTTACCCATGTCGGACAAGTCGAAGGCGATAAGCCAGACGGAAAAAAGTAGCTTGGTCAAAAGAGCGACAATCCTTTCACCGTAAAATTACAACCGTCAAGAAATGCGGACATAGGTTCCACTTGAATACAAATTTCCGGAGGTAAAACAGCCTCCATTCAGATGAGGACCACTTTAGGGAAATCATGCCAAGGGCTCAAACGTTAACAATGAGCTACATGATCTTTATAGAACCAGGCATAAAAAGACAGTTAAGTCTCATAGACTGCGATGGGTAAAACATGTGGCACGAATGGAGAATGAAAGACGTGAATGGAATCTTTTTGTAGGAAACCCATAGAGAAACGACAAGTTGTTAGATGAAGAATGAGGTGAGAGAATAACATTAACAATGATTTGAGAAAGTAGATTATACAGGGGATCATTAGAAAATATTAGCTCTGGTTAGGGATGTGTGGATAGCATATGCCCGCGCAGCCATGAACCTACGGTTTCGACAGTGCCAGTGAGTTAGTTAGTTACATAATACACACACTTAAGTGACGTGAGGTATTCTTCAGAATTTGACAGACCACTTGAACAGTATATTATTGTTTAATTATGCATTATAATATTATAATTGATATCCCCTACATTCTATTACGAATTTAAATTGAAACTCGAATAGTAACTCAAGTACTCCGCCTTTGTTTCGGCGATTTTTTAGCATTAAAGCAATTCCTGACAGTAGACCCTTTGCCTCTACCAAATAAATTAATTCTTCTTATTCTTCTTCTTTATTCTTCCATTATATGTTTAAACCTGTTCTTTCTTCAATTCTTGTTACCTCGCCTTAGATCGTCATACCACATCTTTCTGGGATGCCCCTGTTATCTTCTGTCCTTATGTAGATTATCCCCAGCAGTCTTGACAATTCTATTGTTGTCCATCCTACTTATATGCGAATCCCGTTCTTGTTTTATCCCATGCTCCCATATCTTAATATCATCGACTGCACATGTTTCTCTGATACGTTCACTCCTTTCTTTATCCCATAAAGTTTTCCCCACAATTTTACGAAGTACTTTAATTCCTGTATTCACGTAGACTTTCACGGCCGGAGTTGCTATGATGATCTTGAAGAAGATTTTCTGGCTTTAGGCCGTGGGCATGAGGCTTGTAGTTCCCCGACGTTTCGCCAGAGACCCTTGAGGATGCCAGACTCAGTCTCTGGCGAAACGTCGGGGAACTACAAGCCTCACGACCACGGCCTACAGCCCGATCATCATATTTTAATTCCTGTTGTTTCCAATAATGTTTTTGTTTTTACAGTACCTGGTCTTGTGGAATGTAGGCTTTCACGGCCGGTAATCATAATGTTAAATATTCCGGGCTATGTGGCCGTGGTCTATAACTGGTATTTATTCCAGATGTTTTTCCCTCAACTGCGGAGACATCTTAAGTGGCCAGTGCTTCTAGGTGATGTTACCTTGTCGTAGACTCGGCTGTAAGTGTCTACGGCAAGGTAACATCACCTAGAAGCACTCGCCACTGAAGATGCCCTCCGCAGTTGAGGGAGAAACGTCTGGAAGAAATACCAGTTATAGACCATGGCCACATAGCCCGGAATATTTTAACATTATAGTACCTGGTTTTGTTTCTGCCTGATTAGTTATAATAGGCATTTCTACTGTTTTATTGAGTATAGCCTTACTTTCTGCTTTAAATGTTTATTTTTCCAAATTATATCATTAAGACAACCAGTAATTTGGTTCTCTTTAATAACCTGTTGTCTGACTTCTTCTTCTATATTCCCGTAACCCGTTAATTCAATTCCTAAATATTTGACTGTTTTTTTCTTGTTGAATAATCTTACCATTAATAAATTAATAAACACCACAAATTTTCTAAATTAAAAATTTCGTCGGAAACATCGGAGAAAAATCGAAGGTCTTCTCAACCCTTGCTGCAGCTCCAACATATAAAAGCTCTACTAGCAACAGCACCAAGAATACGAAAACATTAAAACACAATACAACTACTGGCACCGTCAAACTCGTAGGTCCATGGCCGCAAGGATATAAGCTAATATTTTCCAATACTCTTTTTTATAGTTTATCTCCCTCAAATCATTCTTGGACTACAAGAAGTTTCCATGACCCTCCTTCATTCCCCATTCGTGCCACATGTACTGCCCATCGCAAGTTCATGAGACTTAACTATTCGTATTGGATCTGGTTTCTCATAAGGATCATGTAGCTCAATGTTATAATGACGTTTTGTTCATTCAACTGTCTCTCTCTTTGGTCCAACAATTTTATTCTCAAATACTTTTAATGTTTTCTGTTCTCTTTTAAAGTAAGGGCCAATGTTTCACATCCATATAATATAACTGGGGGAATATCATTTATATATATGTTATAATTACATTTTTGACATTGACAATGTAAGCCTAATATATATATATATATATATATAAAAGAAAAATTAATATTTGTACTAGACTTGCTCGGGCGTAATCGGAAAACGCATTGGGGTATCATCCTGAGATCCGGTTTCAAGTCCCGCCCGAGCGTTTATTTTTCTTATCATATATATATTCAGTTTAACATTTTTTATAGACTTTGGGAACGACAAGTAATGCATAATTGCACGCATTTAGAACTAAGCCTATGTTTAATTTCTTTCTGCGTCTAGTTTTGTTTGTAATTATTGTTCTTAGATACTTGAGATCAGCCAATTATTCAAAATTTCCCTCATTTGTCATTAACTGCCCATTTTCATTATGTGACCTTATATTTAGTTTCATACATGTTTACTTCCAGCTTCAATTCCGTAGTGTTCATAAAATGTGCGTGTTGTCCTTGTAACTCCTCCTATTGCCTAATAGGCTAATACTACATCATCAGCATATATCAACGGCTTTTAGTATAATTCAGTTGTACACCTACTTTACCCTCTTAATATTTGATGGCATTCTCTAGTACAAAATTAAATAATACAGAAGATAATACATATCCTTGCTTTAACCCGTTGTGAATTTCAATATTATCTGAAAATTGTTTGCCTATCCGTATCTTACTCTTTGTGCCATTTAGACATATTCGAATAGCCTAAGTCTAATTAACTTCTTAGGAATTCCGAGATCCAACAAGGTACTATAAAACTTTTCTCTCTTAATTGAATAGTATGCCTTTTTGAAGTCTACATTTATTTGATATACAATGCTTGATATATAACTAATTTTATTTCTTAATCCTTTTTCTTCTAAATCCACATTGACGATCTCCTATTACGTCGTCAATATGCGGAGTAAGTCAGGATTCTATTATATTTATTAGAATTTTGTGCGAAGTTGAAAGTAATGAGATGCTTCTCTATTTGTTGTAAACTTTTATCTCATTTGATATAGAATTGTACGAAATTTTATTTGGGAAGAAGAGTTCTTCCAAATCATGCTAAGCAACCGATGTATCCTGTCCATCATTTTTTTCCCCCTGATATCATCAGTTCTGCTGAGAACCCATCTGAAACTAATGCTTTATACATATTTAATTTTTCTATAACAATTTCAACCTCTAATGCGCTTGGCTCTATGACTGGTATTTCTGTTGTCTGTAAATCATCCCCTTCAGTATACAGTTCTGCATGTTCATTTAATACGGTAGCTTATTATACTAATGTTTGTATTATTGGAATCTGCAATTAGGCCTATAACCCCATTTTCATTCCTAATTATATTAGTTCTAGCCTGAAATAGACATACTCATTTCTATCCCAATTCCCGATATAATTCTCTGACTTTCTTCTTTTTTATACTAATTTTGATATCAATAATCTTCTCTCTCAAATATTCCCTTTTTTTCATTGTTCAACAACCTAGTGGTTTTCTGTCCGATGTTACCTAATTGTTCTAAACATGCTTCATTTGGGTCGTGTAACCAATTAATCTTTGTTATCTTTCATTCATTTATAATGTCGGTAAATTCCTCATCAAAATATTTTTTGTTTTACCTTCTTAAAAAAACCTACATCTTCTTATGGTGTCAATTTAATAGTACTCTTATAGTCTCCCATTCTAATTTATATCCGTTTCTTCTTTACCTAACACATTTTCATCTGAATAGTCCAGTATTTCTGATCTATAAGCAATTTTGATCTGGTATTCCTGCCGCAGTTCATCATTTCTCAAATTTTTCAATTAAAATCATTTTCAGTTTTGGTTCTTCTCATAAGTGATACCAACCATTCTCTAATTTTAATCTGACCAGATGATGATCCGAATTGCAATTTGTACCCCTATATGATTTAATGTCCATGATACTACTGTGCCAGCTTTTATCTACTAATACATTATCTATTTGGTTTCGCGTTTGACCATCTGGAGATGTCAAATTGTATTTAACAATATCTTTCTGCCAGAATTTTGTGCTCTTAACTTTAAGATATTTTGATACACGGTAACAAAGCTGACTAATCTGATCCATTGTCGTAACTATCTTCAAGGAGACTGAAAACAGCATATACTTGATCTGCATATATCATCCCGTTCCACTTTTGCTTTAAAATCTCCAAATACAACTTTCACATGATATCATGAAAACCTATCAAAGAAGCATTCAAATTCTTCATGGAACTATCCTTTATTTTGTTATTCTTATCTTCTGATGAACCATGTACATTCATGATTTCAAAATCATGTCATTTCTCTATAGAATTATGTATCATATCGCTGACAAAATTAATATCTCCGATAGGCGAGAGGATCCTCCTCCTGATAAAAAAAAATCACTCCAAATTCTAGTCTGGATGCACCGCCACATTATCATGTAATGCTTCCTGATTCCTGACACTTGCTCCTGGGCACCTAACTTCTCGTAAATCGACTATATCCAAGGTAAATTGATATATTTCCCGGTTAGTATTTCTAATGCCCCTATTATGTTATTATTTATAAAAAACTCCAAGCGCGGTAGGCCTAGAAGGCCTTGGCCTATCAATCGGCTGCTGGCCTCACACCCACATGTGTTAATCACAGAGGAAGACGTTCAGAGGGGTGACATGTGGTCAGCATGTCGGATTCCCAGCTGTTACAGCTGGTCTTCTCAACCTGGAGTCGCCTCACGATGCTGGGTGGGCACCGGGCCCATACTGACCGAAATTCCATGAGAAAATTTCTTCCCCCATAGAGACTCGAACCAGCGCAAGTCCCGTAGCTCTGCGTCAAGGCTTCTTGCCTTAACTACTTGGCTATGGCGCTGTTGCTAGGAACATGCTCCTATGTCTGAGCCTTTACTATGGGTTTCCTGAAGTAGTTCCCGTCCGGTGATCAGAATGGAAGTCTATTTTATCTCTGGAAAATTTTACCCAACTGGAACCCATCTCCGAATTTCTTTGTATTTTACGGTGAAATATCTTCGATCAAGGTATTTTTTTTACAGGTTTATCGTCTTTGACCTGTCCAGTATGAGTAAATCTTTCGGCAACGATGCTACCACCGGCATAGCTCTCTGTGCCATTTATTTACCCAAGCTACTCCATTTCGACAAGGTAATAATACCATAGATGGAACACAAGTACAACATTTTATCAAAATTACCGCCGAAACACTGTTCCTGAGAGCGGGCCGACCCTCCGTACAACAAGCCACGGCAATTAGCTGAGGATCGGCCGCTGTGAACTAGTGTTTATTTTCCTTGACTGTGGTCCCGAGGGTCGCGGTTTCAAACCGGCCGATACGATGGATTTTTCAGGATGGAAAAAGCCAAAGAAGAAGTCTTCCAGGAGGGACTTTTAGCCATGGGTCCCGAGACTGAAGATTTTTAGGCTAATAAAAGAAGAAAATAACCGCAAGCCTGAATAAAAATGTCTCTGTGCAAAATTTACCGACCTTATTCATCCTAGTAATACCTAAGTTGCCTGCTAGACATAACATTGGATCGATATGTTGACCGCATACCATTCATGACATCTCTAGGAAAATAAGCGTAACTAAATTAACTTCATCTAGTGACTCCCTACAAAGAAGAGGCTAAAGCCCAAGACTGGACTGTTATGCCATTGTAGAATCAGCTAATGCGGAAAAATCAGGGCACTGAATGGTTGATTGTCTAACTCCAAAGAAAAAACATACCAACAAACGGACGATAATCACAAAAAATAAAAATAGAGAAGGATGTACGTCCATCATATAACAACAATAACAACAATAATAATTATTACTATTACCGTACTATTATTATTATTATTATTATTATTATTATTATTATTATTATTATTATTATTATTATTATTTTATGCTCCTTGCCTCTGGTCGCGGGCTCAAACCCGGCCGGGGTCGATGGATTTTTTAGGGCGGAAAAATCCAAGGAGCAAGTCCTCCGGGAGGGACTTTAAGCCGTGGGTCCCGAGTCTGAACATTTTCAGGCTCGTAATATATCCTTAAGCCTGAATGAAAAGGCCTCTAAGCAAAATTGACCGAATTTTCCCGTCGTAGTTCTACCTTGGTTTCCTAGATGTCAGTATGAGGCGGAACGCTGACCACGGATCACTCAAATGACATTTATACGAAAACAAGTGTAACTAAATTAGTATGGTTGAAATTCTTCCTTGTAGGGGGGGAGTGCCTAAATCTCTGTTAAGGGAAAAAAAGGGCTTACAAGAAGAAAATTATTATTATTAATAATAACATATATACTTTTTTGAGGAATTAAACCAAATAGTACAACTTGGACACGACACACACCCAGATTGAGATTTTAATAATCCCTTACCCCGCCGGAAATCGAACCCGGGCCGCCGGAATGGAAGGTAGGGACTCTATCGACTACGCCACAATATTATTGTTATTATTATTAGATATTAAATTTAGACCACCGCTGTGGTCTCTGAGTAGCGTCGGTGTGTTTCGTAATTACATTGAACTGATCACGCATTCGGGGAGGCCCTCCATGTCTTTGTGTGGTCAAAAAAGTGTATGTGTGATGCAGAGTTTAAAATCCCTCTCCCGACAGGTTGTGCAATTGTAAGGCCCGGGTGTCGTGTGGCTTGTAAAAATATCTATAAGGTGATAGGTTAAACTAAGTAATGGAATTAAATGGAATAACTAATTTTAAGACTAATAACAATGAGCAACAAAAAATATTTTTTTTTGTCTCAGAAAGAAAAAATACGTGATTCTGATAGTATTTTTCTTCTTCTGAATTCAAATATGATATCGGGGTTTCTGCATCACGCAAGTTTCCGAGAGACAGGAATTTATAAATTCAAACACTTTAATATTTTCTACATTCGTAACTACACAATATTCGAACATTCGGACTCACCTAGAAAGTAAGACATTACGAATTTCTGCTATATTTCGCTTGTGGAGCATCCCTCTTAATGGTCCAACAATAATCGGCCAGAATTTTAGGATTCCATTTGCCTTGATATTTCTTTTCCATAGCTGAAATCTCCTGAAAAAAGTGTTCCCCGTTTTATTTTACAATGGACAAATGGACGAAAACAAGTTTATTAAAAAATAATTATTTAAATCCATTAATTGAAATTGAAATAAAAAAAATGTGGGTGATGGAGAAATTCTGAATACATATTTGAAAACACGATAAAAAAAACTGCATTAAGTACAACTATTGCTACTCATGAGACAAAAATCATGTTGACCAGTGTTATGAAGGTCATATGATGTTCGAGGACCGTTTGGCCCTTAAAGTGTTCTGACATTTGTCTTACAAGTGAGAAAAATCCCGGAAAAAAAAAGCCTCACTCAGAAAACTTGTCCCGTCCAGGGATTGAACGCCGGCTCACTGCGTGACAAGGAGCACGCTACCTCGAGACCACAGCGGAGGACTTTGAGCTACAGGATTAACTCTAGTAATCCAGCAACATTAATTTTAATTTATATATTTAACAAGAATAATGAAACTGTAGCTTCAACTACACTATTTAATAAAGGGATTATGTGTGGACATGAATGCTCTTTTTACATAATCTCATGGTAATTGTTATTTATAGAAGATCAAAAAACACTAGAATTACAGTACCGGTGTTAAGCTTGTCTAATATTAACTTTTTATGTTATTCATATTTGCAGACATTTCAACTCTTAAGGTCATAAGGCGTCCTGAGTAACTTCATTGTGTTCATTAGGATAAGTGTTTCTATATTTATGTCTGTCAAGTGTGTTTTTATTTTAATCGTATTTTCACTATTTGCATAAGGGCAAAGAAGTATTCATAATGTAATTTCAGGCCAGATTTTTCTATCACGACGAGGAAATGCAGGTAAAAAAAATCCCAGCGTGCTTAAAATGTAACCCTTTTTTACACGGTTTATTTTAGCTTGACCTGTATCTGTCTATTGAACGGACTTGCATCTATGTAACGGAATCTTTGAACACAATTTTCACCCACTTAAAAACATTGGATCGACTTGAAACTTTGTATACTTGTAAATGATTCATGACAATACAATAATTTCATATTTTTTTTCTAAAATCCTGGCCAGAATCACCAGAAAATGAAAATAATAAAAACCGGTGTAATAGGTTGCGGACTTATCGACTTCTTAGTCAATCGTTGTAAGAGCTCAGTTGGTAGAGCGGTGGACTGTAGTGGTATACAATTTCAGTAATCCATAGGTCGCTGGTTCAAATCCGGGCCGGAGGAATTTTTTATTAAAGTATTAAGCAATTACATTTTCATGGGATTCCGGTTTATGATAATCAATTAAATTAAAAATAAAAAAAATAGTTAAAAAACTGAAACAACACGCTTTATTAGAAAACCAAAGTAAAAAATAAAAAATAAATAATAGTTTAAAAAACTAAAAAAACGCGCTTTATTAGAAAACCGAACTAAACAATGAAAAATAATTTTAATTTTCAACACGCTTGGGATAAAATTAAAGTGGTCAACAAAAAAATAATTTCCAACACATCTAGAATAAAACTAGAGTTATCTACAAAATAAAATAATTTTACCATCAAAAGCGTGGGGTGCTTTTTATGGTTTTTGCGTTTTCTTCTTAGAGACTTCAGTTTTACCAATATTTATTATCAAATATATTAATTGATATAGAGCACCCCACACTTTTGATGGTTAAATTATTTTTTTGTAGATAACTCTAGTTTTATTCTAGATGTGTTGGAGATGATTTTTTTGTTAACCACTTTAATTTTATCCCAAGCGTGTTGGAAATTAAAATTATTTTTCATTTTTTAGTTCGGTTTTTTAATAAAGCGTGTTGTTTTAGTTTTTTTAAACTATTATTTATTACACGCTTTATATTAACTTGACCTCTATCTATCTATGTAATGGAATCTTTGAACACCATTTTCACCCACTTAAAAACATTGGATCGACTTGAAACTTTGTATACTTGTAAAGGACCAATGACAATACAATAATTTTATAAATAAAGTATAATATATAATATTAATAGGTTGCGGACTTATCGACTTTTTAGTCCATCGTTCTAAGAAATTAACATTATATCCTCTCGTAGCTCAGTTGGTAGAGCGGTGGACTGTAGTGGTATATAATTTCAGTAATCCATAAGTCGCTGGTTCAAATCCGACCCGGAGGACTTTATTTTAGAATAGTATTACTTTTAGCTCATACTACAATAGTACCGAATTTAAAGATATTTACATTTTTATCTTATTCTGTAAAATATTAATGACAATTTTGTAAACTTAGCACATTGTAATTTATCCAAAAAATATGAGAAGGATACGATTAACTGTAACTATTTATCTATATTAAAATATTCAAAAATATTATAATAATGTTAGATAATAATAATTTTAAAAATATGTAATTATATTTGTGCCTAGACACTAAAAATATCGTAAGCAATGAAATTTTCATGGGATTCCGGTTTATGACAATCAATTAAACTAATGTGTAATTCTTCAAACAAGGAAAGTACTTATGTTGAACCAGTTGGATTGTAACAAAAATTGGAGGATATGTTAATTGATTGACATTAAATATGATGACGTTAGTCATTTTGCTGCAAAATTAATAAAACCCGTGTTGTCATTAAATTTCAACCGCGTCATTGACCGGTTCGTAACGGCACGGTTGCTCATTGCAGCTGGTTTCAAGAACAAGTGCAGCTAGCGGGGCGAAGAACGTAAATATTAGTTTCCCACCTTCTTAACATCAATAACTATTTTTTAATACTTTATATAGATAGCAGATCACTGTGTAGGGCCTATTGTTTGTTACTTGAAGTTCAGAATCGGTTATAGGTTATAATTTCGTGTACTAGAGTAACAAAAACAAAACTATCATTTATAATAACATCAACGGTGATAATGAGGGTCTTCGATGAAATGGTTGTAACAAAGCTTTTACGAAACACCATGAGCATCTGATGATGGCAATCCTGGAGCAGTTATATGAGGCACATTCACTAAAACCAATGTCAAATGCATTTTTAATCACATTTGCGAATCGCGTTACACTTTGGTCCACGTTATAGCCAGATTTTTTCCAAGCATAAATACGATTATCTTTGTAAATTTCTGCTGAGAGTTGATTGTATACAAGGAAATGCAGTTTTATAATAAATAATCTATCAGACATTTTCACGTCACCATCTGATTTGAGACGCACATATTCTTCAAGTCGTCGCACATAGATCTTATATTGACGGGGAGAAAAAAAAAAACATTACGTGGTTGTATATATTTGGTGGCTCCTGCAGGAATAATTTTGCTCCTTACATTTTTATCAGGTAAACTGCCCTGTAGAAATTGTTAGTCCTTATGCCCGGACCACGATTCGCATATTAAAAATACATTTTAATGTTTTCACTAAATACATGTTTCAAGATTGTTTTCAAATGTTCTTTTGTCATTTTCCACTGGCACTACAGTCGACATACACATTTTGAGGTGTATTCTGTTCTATCTTCTTATGAACTTTGGACCCGAATTTGTTTCCAGTAGGTTCTTAAAAACAGAAGTTTAACCTCTTCCCAAGTTTTCCACACACTGAAATAAAAACATCTATCGTGTAAAAATGTGTAATTCCATGTAGGTTTTGAACTGTAGCAACAGTGAGCTTTTCGCCTTTGACTGCCAGTGTTCTGTTTCATGTCATTTCATAATTAAATTGACTTTGGTAACACATTCTTTGTTAGTATGCAGTTTTTTTGAATGGTCTGATTAACATCTCTTACAAACTTATTTGCATTTTCAATAGTTTGAGTTTCGTTGACAGTAACAAATTTGGTAATTTTTCTTGAAGAAATATTGTTTTCTTTTTTGAAATTTGAAATGAATGTCTTTGAAGCTTTAAATTCTTTGAAACCCAATTCCTTCGCTTGAAAAACAGCCCACGTTTGTAAATGCCAATAGTGCACTGTGAATCCCCGATCTTGAGAATCTCGAAACTTATTAAGGGTGTAATCTTTAATTTTGGCAATTTTGTAGGGGTCCCTGTTTTTGAATTGTGAAGCTACATAAGATGTTTTATTTTCTATATAATTTAAAACTGTTCTTACATTTCGGTTATTAATTAATGATGGTACTTTTTTTTATTATTTGTGAATAGGACTTCAGGTCAGATTTTCCTGACATTCTATATTCATAAATGTTTTCAAAAGTTTCTTCAGAATAGACAGGCAGTACGTGAGGACGTTTAGGTTTTTTAACAGAAGACGGCTCAAAGCTACTTCAACTTTCACGTTCCTCACTGGATTCGTTGGCAATTTCAAAGTCTTCAGAACATCCGGGCTGTGTGAGCTCCTGACTGCAAGTGGCATAGTCTTTGAAATCTTAAGTATTTTCACTAACGTCCTCTAACCCATTCCAATATTTTGTTCTATAATTTCTGCCAGAAAATACGCAAACTGGTCATCCTCCAATCCAGGTTCTTCGTGTTTTTCAATTTTTTCCTGAACTATAGTAATCCCCACAGCCCAGACAAATAGAGGGATTCGCTCTGGCTTTATACTAATAGGTTATTAATAATAGTGGAAATAAAATTTATGGATTTATTATGCCCATTTTATTCTTTTGATGAAATATTTTATGAACTCACAAGGTTATTACCTGTAAATGTACACTTTTAGTGCAAATATACTTTTTTGTCCTAAACAAATTATAATTTTACATCATAAATATGCTAATCAATAAATAATAACCTAAAATAAATATTCTATTGCACTTACACTGTATTGAGTTTTTTATGTTTAAATAGAAACAAAGTGTATACTGTACGAATACTCGACGGCGGGAGTGGAGACTCCGGTGCGCTGCTTTTCAAGTGACCGTGCCGCTCCGTTGCAATATTTATTTCGTTAGTTTATATCTCTCTCCCTGTCCCTTATTGTTCTTCCCTCTTTCACCACACTATCATTTTCTATTTTTATTTGTTTATTTTAATTTTTTTAATGTTTTACTTATATATTATGTCATTTACCGATGTTAAGCTTTTTTTTTTCTATTTTCTTGTTCCTTATTTCGTGTTAAATATTATGCATACTACTGAAATTGCAGTGAAATTACTAATATTACGGTGTTCAGTATCCTTCATTCAACATATCGTCCAACTTTTGTTACAATCCAACTGGTCCAACATAAGTAAGAATTCTTAATTTTTTTTGTGATCTAGTAGTGTGTATCCAGCAGTCTTCCGAAGGTATCTCATTTCAGCAGATCTAAGTCTCTTTAAATACGTAATTATATTAATCGAGTACATTATCTATTTTTTTTTCGCTTCTGCTGAACTGTATTTTGGTCATGAACGAATCGCAGTAACTGCAGCAGTCATATGCTTCGTGGATTCCCCGCCCATTTATTTTCCCGAAGTGTTTTTCTTAGGCTGGACAGAAAATAGTTACTGGCTACTAGATTTGAAAAAGTTAGCTTCTTACCACAATATTGGTACCAGGTCGCAAGATAACAGTCTGCTAAGAGTCCCTCTCCATAGCACTTCCTCTTATTCTACTTCTTTCACAGTAACTTCTGCCCGTTCCTGGAATTCCTTCCGTCAAGATATTAGGGGTTGCCGTACACTTGATACTTTTAAGTCAGGCTTATACAATTATTTGTTGTTAAATTATAATTATTTTTCCTCTCGAGAATGAAATTTATTCTACGCCGTTAATAGTTTTTTCTCTCAATTTTCTAACTTGTACTACCTAGAAACAATAATCACAAATAGGAACGAGACGCACAAAGAAATTAAACATAGGCTCAATTCTGGAAATGCATGCTATTATGCATTGCAGAGACTTTTGATGTCCCAACTCCTTTCAAAAAACGTTAAGCTGAAAATATATAAAACTATTATTCTACCAGTTATATTATATGGGTGCGAAACATGGACTCTTACTTTAAGGGAGGAAAGGAGATTACGAGTATTTGAGAATAAAGTTCTTAGGAAAATGTGATTGACACATGTGGATGTGAAGGGCCAGCAGCCGGCTGGTAAAAGGGCAACCGCTGAAAAGTGGAAAGACCCTCAATCGGAGGAAAATTTTTGGACCAAAGAGAGATGAACAGACAGGTGAATGGAGAAGACTACATAACAATGAACTACATGGTCTTTATAGGAAGCCAGATATAATAAGAACAGTTAAGTCTCGTAGACTGCGATGGGCAGGACATGTTGCACGTATGGGGAATGAAAGACGTGCATGGAAGCTTCTTGTAGGAAAGCCAGAGGGAAAACGCCCAGTTGGTAGACCAAGAATGAGGTGGGAGAACAACATTAACTATGATTTGAGGGAAGTAGATTATACAGGGAATGATCGGAAAGCATTAGCTCAGGATAGGGATGTATGGAGAGCTTATGTCCGCGCGGCCATGAACCTACGGGTTCGATAGTGCCAGTGAGTAAGTAAGTAAGTATGTACATTTTATATTTCATTCCTTAAATCTAGATTAAATCAAAAAATATTGTGAATAATAATTCGATTGTAGATATGCCATGTAATAATTTTGTTTATTGTTATTTATATGTAAGACCAATTTTCTGAATTTTTTATCCTGGCTTAGTGGTAGACAAGACCTTAAAGTCTTAAATCTACCAGTTAAAATAAAGCCATTGCTATTAAAAAATATTATTATTAAATTATAATGAATCTCATATAACAAAAACATATTGTAGATTAAAATCTAAATCACCTCCCCTCGTATGTTGGGATGAAATTTTTATGAAACAACAAGAAGTTTTGGTTTGTTATTTCAACTGCTAGAGTTTCTAACATAAACATAATTCTGTTAATTATATGCGGGTTTGTGTTTCCCACGCACTACATAAATTTAGCTGATATGGCAGGTGTTTGTCTCCAAGGTATGCTTGCTTCGATACTAGGTGCTGACATGAAGCAGATGTTCATCCACTGCCACTTCTTCAAACTGTCTGCTCTTCACTCCGATTCAAAACAAGTAAATTTCACTTAAGCACAATTTAACGTCATTGCCTTTAAAAAAATTATATTTTTGCGCGATAGTGCGTTTTGTCGTACTTACAGCAATGATGACCAACCTAAATAACTATACTGTAATATTACATATTACAAACCTCGCGCGGGAAGTAAAACCACTGCCCTCTATGTATACTACATACAATGTATATACAAAAATATATGCAAAAGTAGTGTTAATATACATTACACGAATCAAATTACTGCATTTTAAATGAACTGAACTTTGTTTGAAACAATATAAAACAATAAATACGTATTTTCCGCCATTTTATGACTGATTGGGGTCGGCAATAATGAAGATGAATTACAATATTCCACTCATCATCTTAATATAATAGCCCAACGATTTAACATGGAAATATCAACAACAAAATCTAAAGTTATGGCCTTTCAAGGGAAATTCCCAGTAAGAAGTAAAATTTGTATTCAGAATTCAATATTAGAGCAAGTAAATTCATTTAAATACTTAGGATATAATCTAACTTATAATGAGGAATGTGATATATCCTTTAAAATACAAAACTATAATAAAGCTTTAAGATTTATCAACCAAGTTTTTAAACCATCAAAAGTGCAGAGACACACAAGAATGAAAATCTATAAAATTCTCGCTAGACCCATAATCTGTTATGGCAGTGAAGCTTGGACCATCAGAACTCAGGATGATCGTCATATTACAGCCACGGAGATGAAATTTCTGCGACGAACTGCAGGTTATAGCCTTCTAGACCACCAAAGAAATTCAACAATAACCAGAGAGTTAAACATCGTACCTATATCTGAATACCTCCAAGAATATAGAAACAATTGGCTAGCCCACATTCAGCGCATGGATAGCAAAGAATACCAAAACAAATTCTTCACTACATTCCTCGAGGCAGAAAATCTGTGGGTCGACCTTTTCGGAGATGGCGGGAGACCGTAACGGGCCACTGAAAGGACGATGATGATGATGATGGTGTCACGGCCTGCTGTGGTCTCAACTAATAAACATTGCCCACACTGTTAACGTTACTCAGTTGTTTATAATGAACGCAAATATTTCCAACAAAGATATTATTTTACTGTTATTTATTATTTTGAAAACACCATAGCGCAAAAATAATATACATCTCACGTTTGTGAAGGGTTTTTTAGAATCTCGGAAATTAAAAACCTCGCTATCGTTCGGTTTTTAAAAATTTCCTCGCTTCTGTAAAAACCAGTTCCCAACCTCGCATCGTATTATACTAATAATGGTAGTAGGACTTTTAGAGTAAAAACATATAGTAAAAACACATTTATTTACAAATGACTCGCACGGATAGCAAGACGTATGTGCTTTTGGCATTCCTTATCAATACATCAATGAGTGGATTGCACAACCCAAGTCTAAATCACAATTTGTTTAATATTTCCATAACAACTGAAAATATATCGGCTGTTAATAGCAAAAACAAATATCTGAATCACTACCATGCATGGTTAGATAACAATTTTTATAGATTTTCAGATCGAAGCAACGGTTTCGTAGCATTTGGCGCTCGGAAATTAACAACGTATAGACCCTATAAAAGAAAAAATTGCATTTACATTAGATTTCTCAGGTAGCTCAGTTAGTAGAGAATTCGGATCGAAAGCGAAAGGTCCTGGGTTCAAACTCCAGTTTGAGCGTATATTTTTTCTTTAAATATAATTGATCCATAATTGAGATGTATGGTATGAATGATAAAACATCGAAAAAGGCCGTACTGGCTTTATAATGTAATGTAAAATTCCCAATAAAGGCCTTCTTAATAAAGAAGCCGCCATTTGCAAGATCGAAGCAACGCTTTCGTAGCATTTGGCGCTCGGGAATTAACAATGTATGTAAGAGGAAAAATTCGCGTTTATATTTGAGTTTCTCAGGTAGCTCAGTTGGTAGAGAATTCTCATAGAAAGCGAAAGGTTCTGGGTTCAAACCCTACTCCGAGCGTATATTTTTCTCTTCAAATATAATTTTTATAGTTATTATGGAAACAATAACAAATATTGGAAAACCGAGGTCATGGTATAGACTTGGGTTCTGCAATCCACCCAATATGTAGCAATAATATAAAACAATCCAAACTACATAACATTGTAAATTAAACAACTAAGCTGAGTACATTAATTATTTAATTTTGACTATTTGACTCATGCCCCAAATGGGAGTCAATTACAAATCACGTTTCAATGAATTTTGTTTTACAACCAATGACAGTCGTGTTGCACTCATTCTTTGTCGAATTCTCTTTATCGCATCCTGCTTTTGTGATAAAGAAAGCTCCTGCTATTTAATATTCTGAACAGGTCAGAACATTATTTTGCAGTGACTGACTCTCCAAAAAATACGTTGAATATAACAAATAATGAACAGATTCCTTCGAACTACACATATGATAATTGTGTGTTCAATAATTGTGTTTTTAAATAATTATTTTACTGAATTGTTTACTAAAAATAAATTAATAACCTATAATGTTAGTTATAATATACAGTTTGTGTTTTATTTTTTCTCGACTAGGGTGCATTCTTACAATATTGCAATCCTATTTGACAAAAATAATATGATCAAATTGCAGTGGATAAACGAATGAAACATAACCACAAATTTCTGATTTGTTTTCAAACATCGCCGTTTACACTGAATATATAATTATTTTAAAATACCGGTAACTATATTTAAATAATTATTTTTGAGTGAACAACTTAATTTTATTATTTAAATAAACTAACAAATGCCACTCTTGATTTCCAAATCATCTAGATAAATCAACTCGTCACTTCGTGAATTTATTGATGATTTGGAAATTACTCGTGACATTACTTATCAAAATTAAACATGTAAGCTAGGTACTGAAGTTGTTTAATATTGATAACTACACTTTATTTTATTTATTCTCGAATGACATCATTTTCCGTTTCTTGTTCAAAATCTGACCATGTTTAACCAAAAGTAGGTTATATGTATTTCTATGTTTTAATTAACTTTGACATTTAGCAATAAATGCCTAATCATAATTATTAGGTCTTTATTGCTGAATGCTAAAGTGCATTTATAACATCGAAATAAAGAAGCGTCACTACTATAGAGTAAACATTCTGTATAGTTTGCTTACTTGTTATAGTAGCCACGAGAGGGCAGTGAGACAGAGTTCCCGCTAACTCTCATGATAGAGGAAAAATAAATGTTTGTGCTAAGATGCCTGGATAGAACTTCAAGTTAGAGGTTCAGGCGTTTATTTTTCTTTTCATGTCATATATATATATATATATATGTATATATACACATATGTTAGCATATTGCTACCAGGTGGCAGTGAACACCGTGTTAACACTACATCTCGTAATAATGGAGAATATATATTTAGCAGGGTATATATTTGTATTACATTTGCCCGCTGAAGTACCAATTCAGAGGTCCGAGTCAAATCCAGTCCAGGCATTTATTTTTATAATGTCATATATATATATATATATATATATATATATAGTCCACCGCTGTTGTCTTGAGGTAGCGTGATGCCTTGACACGCAGCGGGCCCGGGTTCGATCCCCGGTCGGGTCAGTTTTTCTGGGTGGGGTTTTTATCGGGGTTTTTCTTCGCCTGTAAGACAAATGTCAGGAAAACCTTAAGGCCCAAATGGTCCCCGAAATCATATGGCCATCATCATCATCATCATTATCATCATCATTCTTCACCGGTGTGGAAAGCAACGGGAAGCTACCACACCTACAATTCCCTAGTAAAGCTGCAAATCATAGCATGAAAATGCTATGATTGCAGTGAAAGACCTGCCTCGGGGCAGAATTACTATGGACGGATGGATATGGATATATATATATATATATATATATATATATATATATATATATAGTAGGACTTTATTAGACAAAAAGTAAGATATTTACAATATTATTTACAAATATGGGTCGCACGGGCAGTAAGCCGTACGTGCTGTTGACAGTCCGTTACAATAAAGTAATAATTGGTACTAGTGTAAAGAAAAATAAACAACAAAAACAGCAATAACATTACAATTACATAAAGAAAACACAATAATAATATTCTAAATCATTTCATTTTCCTAATATATGTATCTCATCTTCAAAGTTCCCGCACATTGGACATATTCGCATATCGTGATCGTCGCTAATTTTTAGAAATTTCCATGCCCCTAGCCTAAACCAAGCAAGCCCTGATCTCTCCTTAAATCCTAGGTTGAGTATATACGATTCTTTTCCCCAGACGTGTTTTAGGTCTCTTTGTAAACACAGTGAGCGTTTTCCTGTACATTCGGCCAAAGTATCTTGTTGGTTTATATCTAAGTACCTCCTCCTTATTTTTATCCACACGTTCTTGCGATTTTCAGTCCCTTTTTCCCATATCCAGCCCATCCCAATCTTTTGGAGTTCTCTCCTAACCTCGTCTGCCCAAAATTTAACATCTATGTTTTTAATTTGGTGGTCGTAACAAATTGCTCTAAGCATTGTTTGTTCACCTTGGATTACTCGCAACCAGTATTTGAGTAGGCCCTACACGAATTTTACAGTTAATGTCGTCCTGGAATGACCCGAATTCATATAAAATTCCACAGTTAGAAACGGCCTTACTAAGTCCTGTAATATACTTTAGAAAATGCGTATATACCTTATTTAGTATTTCCGTTCTTTGGAAACCCCAAATCTCACTACCATAGTGCATTACTGGCCTGACCATAGCTCCATACATTTTTTCAAATGTGCTGACTGGAATATCAGGCACTCGACCCAGAATACCGAGTACACTGTTAAGTCCCCTCCCTTTAAATAATGCTATTATCTTACTTTTTGTCTAATAAAGTCCTACTACTACTACTACTATATATATATAATATATATATATATATATATATATATTATTATTACTTCTCGTTTCACTTAGCTGCCCATTTGTTCACACGAAAGTGAATGGTTCCCGTTTAAGATGATGTATCGAAGAAAATTTATTTGGCACATCTTGAAATAAAAGTCGTCCCCTGCGATGCTAGTCAGACATACTAACGTTACAATGTATAGTATATGAAGAGTACAGGGAAAGATCCAGGTACCTAAGTCGCTTTTTGTGGAAACTGAGTTTGAGGTGTCATTATATTCTCTATGAAAAGCACTATCATTTACAAGTATAAAACAGTAAAATATGCAATTTAATCGTGAGCTTTTTACCTCCAAAGTTTGGTAAACAAATAAGTAAGCGTGTAAGTTGAATAATTAAAAGTAAGTTTTCTGGGATTTCATAGAATAATTGACTTCGTATTTTTATTTAATGACGTTCTTTAACAGCTCAGGTCATTAGCGTCGTAATTCAAACCCAATGGTAAGCAGGTCGATGAATTTTGCCCAAAAGTCTGTTATTTCAGATTGAGGTTCTTCCACGTACCGTATATCTAGGATACAATATCGATGACTTTACTTCCTTTTCCAAGGTAGCCATACTCAGGATTTATACATTCTTAAAAATCAATCGGATTTGAACTCGAGAACTCGGTAGCAGAGGGTAACTTGGAAATCGAGTTCGATTATATCGTAAGGGTAGACATAGACCTACTTGATAGCAGAATATGAAAGTAAGAATCTATGATTCTTAGCCAAAAGCAAGAAAAGGAATTGAGTTGGGTACTCCTACGCTCCGAACTATTTTATCTAAGAAAAGTTTCCGATATTCATTTTACAGGAGACTGAGTCGGCCCTTTGGCGAATCTTCGTACGAATGAGCGAAGTAAAAATATCCATCTTTTCGCTGCCAGGGAAGAATAGGGTCTCCCAATCATATCAAACATCTTGTCTCATGACCTACTAGATTCAAAATACTCCTACATATTAAAGTCTTTATAATATTATAATATTGATTTTAAATTAAATTAAAATAACTATAATCCTTCAGATAAGCTATATAGTTAGCCTACAACTAAGGCAATACTCTACAAACCGGAGGGTCGAGAGTTCGAACCCCAATGGGGTCAGGATTTTTAAACTAACACAAAACTTCTGGTGGTACCATGGCCCTGGAGTCGATTGGGTCTGACGGAAATGAGTACCAGGCGCTTATTTTGGGGGTAAAGGCGGTCATCACGCAGGGCTGACAATCCGGCTGAGATCAAGTGCCGATTGTCTAGAAAAAGTGGGAGCCTTAACCACCTACTGCCCCAAGGGTCTCCTATGGTCTGTAGTGGGATCACTTTAATTTTACCTGTAAGTAGAGGAGATGGTAGGAATACGAGATACATATTTCTGTTTTTGAATTAGTGAGCCTCAAAATAGATACCGATAGGAAAACTTGATAAAATATTCGTGAATTTTATGAGACGTACACGTACACAATTGCGTAACGACCGTAAAGTTGAGTCTTAGCCTCTCATTTGTTAATTTAGTTACTGTTATTTGCTCACAGATGTCATGAATGGTATGCAATTAACGTACCGACTTAATGAGACATCTACCAGGCAAATGTATTACTAGGATGATGAGGTCGGTAAATTTTGTTGGAGGGGCATTTTCTTCAGGCTTAAGGAACTTTTACAGCCTGAAAATCTTCAGACTCCGAACCCACAACTTAAATTCCATCCCGGAATACTTGTTTTCTTTGGATTTTTCCATCCTAATAAAAATCCATCGACCCCGGCCGGGTTTCAACCCGCGATCCTCGGACCAGAGGCAAAGAACATAACAACTAGTCCACCGCACCTGACTATTTATGACATATGCTACAGCGATATAAGTTGTGTGCGAATTATTGAATTTTCAAATTTTAATTTTTACTGAATCTAGGCAAAAACCCTGTTTTTTTTTTCAAACTGGATAGTGGACCTAAAATGAGACAGTGTCATTTCAATTAGTTGTAGTTGTAGTTATAAAACTAAAACAGAACATACAAAAATAAGTATGATTAAAATACATATGTAATAGCTATGAATGTAATACTATTCCATTCACTTGATATTACAGTAGTGAGAGACGCAGGTCGCTCCCTCCGGTCTCTGAGCAATCACTAAGGCCCTACGTATCACCTAAATATTTATTTATTTTACCTGATGGAGTTAAGACAGTGAGACCTTCTCTTCCATTTCACCAGGATTGAATTATACATATAATAACAATTACAAATTATCTACAACTTTGTTAATAATAAAAAATAAGCATAGGCTACACAATATAGAATTGACAAGGAAAGAAAATATAGCAAAATAATAATAATAATAATAATAATAATAATAATAATAATAATCTTCGTCGCGGTTTAGGCTTATTTACTAGCCTGTTCCGGGTTCAAATTGCTGCTGTTTCCATCTTTTCTTTGGTTTCCCTAAACTTTTTCTTCCTCGTGGTGAATAGTTGTATGCTGCTTTTGGTATTCTATTCTCAGTTACATTTGTTAAGTATTCTTTCCAGTTTGTTCTGTATTTCACTATTGTTGTGTTTAATTCCTCTACTTTTAGTTGTTGTCTTATTTCTGTGTTATGTTTTTTTGTCTGTTCTTTGATATCCTGCTATTGGTCTGAGGAATTTCATTTCAGCAGCTTGTATTCTGGCAGATTGTTGTGTTGTCACTGTCCATGTTTCGGATCCATAAGTAATAATAGGAACTGCCATTATCTTGTATAATTTCGTTATAGAGTATTTCCTGGCTTTATTGTTCAAAGTTCTTTTTAGTGTTCCTGTTATATAATTAAACTTATTTACTTAGTTATTTATATCTGTTTCCGCTGTCGTATTTTTTTTATATTTCATTCAGTTTATATAGAATTTTTTGTAATTCGTCTTCTGTTTTTGCTATTAAAATCTGGTCATCTGCAAAGACTACTGTTTTTATTAGGTTACTATATTTCCTAAGTTCATTCCCCCAGTCGTCATTTGCTTCCATGATCTTATCTTGTCGTCAAAATAAATGTTAAAAAGAGTGGTTGATAGTGGACAACTTTGTCTAATTCCTCCTGTTATATCTTAATAATAATAATAATAATAATAATAATAATAATAATAATAATAATAATAATAATAATAATAATAATAACCTATCATTTGATTAAGTAGTTGGCTTGGCAAATAAAGTGTAAAATAAAAGAGTAATAAAATTATACCTGGAACCCGGTTATAGAGGCCTATATAATATTCTCTTAGGAAATATTTAGTGGGCTTTTTCTTAACATTTTAAAATCTGTTGGTAGCATCTTTTGATTCTGTTCAAGATATCAAGGATCGCCGATATCTTAGTTACTACCATGATCCAATTAAAATGATCGTATTACTTGAGTAATTTTTAACTCTTTCTTTTTCAACAACCAAATTCTGTTTCCATGTGGATGGAAACACAGATCGCTTGGGGATACTCTGAATAAGATTATGTTTGTATCGTGTAATTACTGGAAACTCCTGTTTCACGTCCAGATCTCATTAATGCACCCGGATGAAGTCAAGAGGACTTACCGGTGATGAAAATGGAGTGAATGAGTGTGTCTGTTGTTCTCAATCAGTTACAAATGTGGATGGAATCAAAGTTATCATAGACTGTCTCTTTATTTTTAGGCGCACTTTGTGCCCATTACTCTATCATAGAGGCAGCTTTCTGCCGTAGTGGCAGAAAATATATCCTGAATAATGTGAATATTCCAATCATTAGGGAGGCATGGCTTAGCATAATTGCTTAAGGTATGCCTTGGCGTAGAGTTACGGGTCTTCCACTGGTCCATAGGGGAAGACATTTTCTCAAGGAATATCGATCAGTATGGCCACCCATCATCTTAGGCATTTGGATAGCTACAATAAGTAGCTGCACAGGGGCGAGAAAATCAGCTATAACGGCTGGGGGACCCGACATGCTGACCACATGTCACATGCTGGCTCAATGATCGACTACCTATGTGATTAACACATGCGGATGCGAGGCCAGCAGCCGTGGTAGGCTAAGGGCCTTCTAGGCCTGTCGCGGGAAGGATACGCTTCAAGCCGGTTGGTCGGAGGTTCGAGTCACGGAGTCAGGATTTTTTTAAACTATCCCAAACTTTCTGTAAGCACCATGAGCCTGGGGTACACATAGTCTCTAATTGAATTAGTACCAGGCTCTTGTTCTCGGGGTAAAAACGGCCGTTACACAGGGTTGACAACCTGGCTGACATATCGTGCCGATTGTCTAAAAAAAAAGGTAGGAGCCTCAATTCCTACTACCCAAAGGATCTCTTGAAGTCTCTAGTACGATCACTTTACCTTATTTCAGACATCAGGAAGCCATTCACTGCAATTGGAACCTTTAAAACCATCAATAAGCTTTGCCGAAAAGTTCAGAACTTCAAAATGACCGATACATTTTTCTCTTCACGTAAGAACAACCTTACTTACTCACTTTAATGTGGTTTCAAAGGCTGTAGTTTGTGAGTCGAATTCAGT
Organism: Diploptera punctata; assembly: GCA_030220185.1. NCBI lineage: Eukaryota > Metazoa > Arthropoda > Insecta > Blattodea > Blaberidae > Diploptera > Diploptera punctata. The sequence goes on along the minus strand of JASPKZ010007419.1, from coordinate 101,663 downwards.
GGCAATGAGACAATTGTCACAAAATTCCTTCCGACCTACTCGATCACATCCACATGCGTGTGTGGCTGTTCTGACCATCTAGTGTCAACACAACAGCGGATTCTAATAGATAGATAATCGGTTGATTAATGTTTTTTGACATCGTCTGATTTCTAATAGCCAATTTTGTCGGTCCATACAATCTCCTGGTTTTAGAAGTTTTTCCTTAATTTTTAAATATATTCCCTGCCTCCAGGAGGTTTTAGGTCTTCCTCTGCCTCATTTTCCCTCAGGTTTCCATTCCAAAACACATTTTGGTAGGCAATCCTCTTCCATTCGCTGGACATGTCCGTACCATCATAATTGCTGAGTTTTAATATAATCTAAAATAGTGTCTTCAATCGTCATTTTCTCCCTTAAAAACTGAGTTTCCAATTGTTTCTCTTCATGAAATTCTTGCTGCCCTTCGTATAAAATTAATTTCCGTTGCCAGAAGATACTTATTTGTTTTTGTTGTTAATGACCAAAGTTCTGCTCCATACGTTATGATACTTTTAACAAATGTATGATATATACATTAATTTTATTTTTATTACTTATATTTTTATCCCGTCGGCCGCGGTGGACTAGTGGTTATGCTCCTCTGGTCCCGAGGGTCGCGGGTACAAACCCGGCCGGGGTCAATGGATTTTTTTAGGATGGATAAATCCAAAGAGAAAGTCCTCCGGGAGAGACTTCAAGCCGTGGTTCCCGAGTCTGAAGATTTTCAGGTTCGTAAAAGATCCTTAAGCCTGAATGAAAAGGCCTCTAACCAAAATTTACCGAATTTTCCCGTCCTAGTACTACCTTGGTTTCCTAGAAGTCAGTATGAGGTGGAACGCTGACCACAGACCACTCAAATGACATCTATACGAAAACAAGTGTAACTAAATTAGTATGGTTCAAATTCTTCCCTGTAGGGGGAGAGCGCCTAAATCTCTGTTAAGGGAAACATGGGCTTACATGGCAAGAATATATTTTTATCCCACAATATTCCATTGAGGCAAGCAATTGCAAATTTTCCTTTATTATTTCTATTTATTATTTCCTCTTCATAACTTTCATTTTTATTTATTTTAATTCCTAAATATGTGATCTCACTACAATACTTTATGGTTTCTCCAGTCTTGAAAATTAAATTCTGTTCTGGTTCACCAATTGATAAATATTTTGATTTCATGTTCAAAATTAATCCTCATTTATCATATTCTTTTATTTATTTTCTAATCATATATTCTAAATCTTTATAATCCTGTGCAATTAATAATTGATCATCTGCAAAATGTAAGTTGTATAAGGTTTTATTGTTTGAAAGAGGAATTCCCATGCTTGAACATTTTCTCCTTCAATTCTTCAATATTTAATGTACATATATTTTAAACAGAGTCAGTAATTGACAACAACCTTGACGTAGATATTTATTTTTATCGTAAAACGGATTATATATATATTGAAATATTTTTGTGAATAGTGGCACTTGAATCCAGCCAGATGGATGACTTACACCAACGGATCCATAAGATTTGCCTTTCATAAGAAGTCCATCCGCCCACGTTCTGCCTTGCGTTTTCCAAAAGGATGTTTAATTCTATTTCCGACTGCAACTTGGTAAGCCCATTACCTTGATGCCATTAGCAGTTAATTCTATATTCCATCTTAAGGATGGGGTTTACCACCCGGTTTTTCAAGACAACTCCTAAGATAAAAATATTGCTGAGCATCGTTTCTCACATGCCATTCTGTTTTTCCTTAATTTTGTAGCAGCTACTGCTCGGGACCCATCTCCTTGTGTCTGAAAGGAATTTGGTGACTCAGCTGTTAGTATTTGAGAAGCATAGAAGTGTACCTCCTCCCACTCCCCACACTTCTCCCCGCAAACACACAGAGCTTGGTCTCGAGCTGTACATTCTCAGCAGTATTATCACCATTCACGTGTGAAAATATATTAACGTGAAATATATGTTTATCTAATAAAACGTAGAAAATTGAATCTCAGCATAAATATCTGAATACCATCGAACAGAAACATACAAGGGTAGATCGAGATACCACCATTTAATTTTTACTGCATAAACAGCTTAACAGTCTTTATCACATATTCTTTCCGGAAGATTCTTTCTTACAAGGGAACTGTCAACCATTGAATGCCGAAATCTACCTTGAAACTTCTCCCAGAGAATCTTTGTGTTGTACCAATACGTCCACAAAAAATGATATACCGCTTTTAACTGCAAGGCAAATACATGAAATGGCAATCAGCAATGGCAACCCACTGTACGGAGCAGATGGACTCCCTGCTTGAGTAAGAGCGATGTGAAGTGAGGTAGGACGCAGCACGGACGAAATGTAGTGAGGGTATTCAATCTACCAATTCATGAGTTGTATATGTTCCCTATAGTTGAAATAAGAGATTTGGCGCTGGATTTTGGGCCTTACAGTTAAAAGGCACATAATTTTTTGACACGAACTTGGCACATGATAATGCTTGTCTGAAAAAAATCAAGGTAGATTTCGGCATGCCACGTTGACAGTTCCCTTGTTAAATATTTATTTTTATGTAACTTTATATTATATAAATATGTTGTTCATAATGTGGACCCTTCTGTTTGAGTGGACCCTGTTAATATCTTCTTTAATTGGTGCTGCCCTCGAACAGAAAATATTTTAACTTCTTACCCTCATCAACTTTGACGGGTTCAAGACCAGTTTCTTTTATTCTTTGTGTGAAGAATGGTTTATTTGTGATATTTTGATATTTATGAAAATGACCACTTTAAAAGTTTTTTCAAGCTAAGAATCAATTCTTAATTTCTGCTATTTAATATTACAAATGTTGAAAAAACGTCTAAATAAATATATTATGTAGATGCTGTTTTAATTTACTGACGGGTTTGGTTTGATATTATATGACATGGTGGTTGTGTAAAATAATTAAACATAACAAAGGAATGTCAATGTGGACCCTCCACGAGGACCTGGTCCCCTGTACTCGAATACGTATATTTTATCAACGAGGATGCTATCTGTAAAAAAAAGTCACTTAATTAATTTTATTTAACAACCTTGTAATTTTACTAAACCCAAAGACCGTCACTTTCTGCAGTTGAATGACGTGTGAATGTTATAATTAACAAAACATTTCAAAACATTAAGTAAATATCAACGATTTTTAATAATGATCACTGATCAGTCATAAATATTTTCAGATTAAACTGTGCCTGTCTGTATAAATTAATAGAGTAAATAAACTTAAAAATAGACTAAAAGATAAGGTGGACTATGGGGTCCACTTTATCCGAATATGCAAGTTAAAATGGAACTTTCTTGTAATGTAAAAAAGTTTAACATTATGAAGATGTTTCCATATTTGAATAAAATAAGAATGTTATTTCATAGTTACAACACTAATGATATTCACTGTAATTAAACAAAATTGAAATCCCTTAATTAAAAGGAGAAAAACAACAAATTTCAAAACAGGGGTCCAAATTACCCGAAGTTTCTCTGTATATAATTATGTATTATAAAATAATTCTTATTGGCTATCTTATATCAATCTTGCCTATAGTCGTTATAAAACTATACAGTTCTATACATGTTCGAAATCTTTTACAGTTCCTCTTGCTAGAACATGGAATTCACTTCCACCCTATGTCAGAGACTGCCAAACTTTACCATCTTTCAGAAACAAATTGAAAATAAAATTACTAACAGAAACAACTCACTAATATTACTTTTTAAGAATTAATAATGTGTTTTTGCATTATTTAATAAAGATAGACTTAGGATTTGTTAATATATTTACCTAATGCCTTGTATAAAAGCATAGATTAATTCATTGTAGTTTATTACTTTCTTTGTATTTTTTTCTTTCTTTTTAAGTATAGTAGATTCGAGCTGATATTCCTTTTTGTATTCATTGCATCATTAATTTAATTTTAATTGTATTTAGTTTCATTGTATTATTATACATTATTTTCATTATTATTCAATTTGACAGATAATTAATTGTTCAATATGACTATTATTGTAATTTTTTTGTATTCATATGTAACATATGTTTGTTCTGTTTAATATGACTATTTTTGTATTTTTTTTGTATTCATATGTAACATATGTTTGTCCTGTTTAATATGACTATCATTGTATTTTTTTTTGTATTCATACGTAACATATGTTTGTCCTGGTGAGTGGAAGAGAAGGCCACATGGCCTTAACTCCACCAAGCTAAATAAATCTATTCTAATCAATTGAGTTGGTGTTTACTTGATGAAAATCCATATTTATTAATTAAATAAAAAATAAAACGTAGTTTTATTTTTATTTAATTAATAAATCTATTCTATTCTATAGATTGTCTAAATCTATTGAACTTATAAACCTTGTTAAACTCTTGGAACATTTGTTCACTAGTTCATTGTTTGTTATCGGCCATTTACCACCATTAATTATTATTTCAGTTTTTAATATTCATCTTTTACCTTCTTATATTTCACAATCCCATGTAAGGCAATTTACACTAGTCACTTATTAAAATTAAAGATATTCGATCGATTAAAACATTATTTAAGAAATAAATCGCATTATCTATCATGAATCTGGATTATCTATCAGCGTGGCGTAGTCGGCAGAATCTCTACTTTCCACTCTGCCAATACGGATTCAATTCCGGCGGGAAAGAGTAAAGAACATAAAATGGAAAACAGTAAAAAATGAGAAGAAAAAATTATGCTATGCTATTGTTTTACCATAAAATAAAACCGAGAGAAATGAGTGGAATGTAAGTAATCACGTACCTTGTGCCACAGCTGGTGCAAATCTTAAGAATCACCGTTTGACAGCAACATTTGTACTAAAACGGGTCATTTTGAAACACGACTTTAGTGCTATACGGTGCCGCCAATAAAAACATGAAATACTGACATTACACGTACATTTATCACCGCGACAGATCGTAGTTACACCTGTCGGAGAAAATGACAACTAAAATTAAATTGTTTTATTGGTGAAGTAAATCAGATTAAGTGAGCTGTAACAAGATTTTTTTTCTTTTTCAATTTCCCATCATCTTTTATCGTCGCTGCTTCAATTTCACGGGACGTATACGTCAATGACTGTGCAATGGGTTCGCTTAATAAAACCTTCGAGTTGTATAACCAGCTATATATCATCATCATCATCATCATCATCATCATAGTCCATTCACGAATTTAGGCCACAACAGAAACATCATCCAAGAGTTGTTTGAGTGGACGTCCTGGTCTTTTTCCTGCAGGTTAATAGCTTAACATCTGCTTGGATTACCGGTGATCTTCCACTCTATGAACATGTTACATCCAGCTTGACTAATAATAAAACATAATTTTCTAAAGATTCCGTTTCTAAGAAGTCTTCAATTTTTATGATCTAGTAGTGTGTATCCAGCAGTCCTTCGAAGTTATCTCATCTCAACAGCTCTAAGCCTCTGTATATCATTCTGTTTCAATATATATGGTATGATAAGAAAAATAAATGCCTGGACGGGATTCGAACCCGGATCTCTGAGTCTGTACCTCAGTGTGATATCCATTATACTACCAGGCGAATCCAATTCAAACATTTATTTTTCTTATGTATGTATTATACTCTCCATTATTACTAGATGTCGCGAGAACACTGTCTTCACTGACTATATCAAGTAAGCAAATTAAAGAGAATATTTTATATATATATATATATATATATATATATGTTATGCCCCAAAATGAAGAGGTTTTTCTTTGTTTATTAGACTCAAAATTGATAGTGTGATAGCCGGAAAGTATAGTTATCAAAAGGGCGTTTAAAAAAAAAACAAAATTTAATTATTCCCCTATAAATATTTGGTATTTTAATTATTAGGGTTTTTAGACAATTATTTAATTATAAATGCATATCCGATGGACGTGTACCAATCACGTATTGGCACGAAAGGATTTCTTACTACCGCTTTCACGTCAAGTGAAAGCGACCCACTTTAAGTATATAAAAACTAGGGGTTGAAACCCCTAAATCATCTCGTCGGTGGCTAGCGATCTCTAGCCCGTACGTATCTCAACGCAGTTGTAACCAGCTCTACTTGGATGTCACCTATAATAATCATTTGTAAGTCTGCTTCTTTATTTTGACTTAATATAAATAATATATGTCTTATACATTTGGTTTGCTGGAATAAACTCAGTTTTCTAACGTAGTCGGTCAAAGACATTTAACTTATTAAAGATATTTTATTATTTGCTCAGGTTCATTAAGTATTCAATTGAGGCAATTGGTTTAGTGTAGTAAATTTAAAGATAGAATATTGTTTATCTCTTTAACTAATTTCTATTGTGGTTTTTATCTTTGTTTTACTTATTGTTTTAATCAGTTTCTTTTAAATATAGTATTATTGTTAAAATATTTAATTTATTTCTATGTATAGCAACCTGGCTTTTGTTATCCTACTGAATAATTATCCAAATCTTAGGTGACCAATGTTAACCCGTCTCTAGATTGCCGCAGGCCAGTTGATATAATACGCTACCATTGTTTTAAAGAGACGTGGCCTTAACAATATATATATATATATATATATATATATATAGGCCTATATAATAAAACATTATGGGGTTTATCGAACTATAAACGGCAAATGTTAGATTAAGCTTATATCAGTCAATCTATCTTCGTACATGTACGGTAACAAATGGCTATGCAAGCGTTGATCGATGTTTGTAATGCTTTTATACACATAAAAATATTGACTATTAGCTAATGCATGACAAACAAGAGGTGAACGAATAAGATGTTGGTTGCAGAAAGAGAAGAATGTATCAGAATCGCTTCATGCAGGAAATGCGACCACTTGTTGATATACAGAAATAAATCAGCAAGAACATAAATGACGGAAACACCGCTAGAATACAATTTTTATTTTATGGAGCTTCCACTTTTTCAGATATTACTGAATTGAAATAATTCTAATAGTATATCTACGTGTAATAATAGAAACATTTTCATGTAGCTATAGTATTGATAAAAATACATTAGGGATGTTATGTCTGTGCAAGAGAAGCGATTTATATTTAAATGTATAATGCGGTTCTACGTGCTTGTAATCCTTCAAAAGGTACGGGTTCATGGAGACGAAGTAAAAAGACACTCTATATACCAGTTGGACAATTGTAAGAGGAAGATCAAAAGGCAAGTAACTAGGATAAATAGACGTTACTGAAGAAGACTTCAAGAAAAGATGCAAATACTTATTTTTTCCTCAATTTATTGATTTTCTCATAATTTATTCAACCTAAGAACATTATGGAAGAGAGAGAGAGAGAGAGAGAGAGAGAGAGAGAGAGAGAGAGAGAGAGAGAGAGAGAGAGAGAGAGAGAGAGAGAGAGAGAGAGAGAGAGAGAGAAAATGTCGATTTCATGAGAAGTGTTGTTGCTGCCCAAGTCTCCTACACCTGGTTCAACTTAAGAAAGGTCCACGTGACGTTATTCATGATTAATATGGATAACTTTTTTGAAGATTAAAATAATATATAGAAACATATCTATAATTAAATATTTAAAGAATGAACAGTATGCTATATTTTTAATATTGACTATTTAACTCATGCCCCAAATGGGAATCAATTACCAATCACGTTTCAATGAATTTTGTTTTACAACCAATGACAGTCGTTTTTCACCTCGATATTTAATCGAATTCTGTTTACCAAAATAAAGAACGCTCCTCCTTTTAATATTATGAACAGGTCAGAGTATTATTTTGCAGTGACTGACTCTCCAACAAATACGTTGAATGTAGCAAATAATGAACAGATTCCTTAGAACTACACATCTGAAAATTGTGTGTTCAATAATTGTGTTTTTAAATAATTATTTTACTAGTTGTTTTCTAAAAAAATGAATAACCTATGATGTTGGTTATAATATACGGTTTGATATGTTTTATTTTTTTCTCCACTAGGGTGCATTCTTAAATATTGCGATCCTCCGATCCGATTGAGGGTCTTTCCACTTTTCAGCGGTTGCCCTTTTACCAGCCGGCTGCTGGCCCTTCACATCCACATGTGTCAATCACAGAGGTAGATGATCAACAGCCAGTGTAGGGATGACATGTGGTTAGCATGTCGAGTCCCCCAGCCGTTATAGCTGGTTCCTCAACCTGGAGCCGCTACTTATTGCAGCTACCCAATTGCCTCACGATGCTGGGTGGGCACTGGTCCCATACTGGCCGAAATACCATGAGAAAATTTCTTCCCCCATGGAGACTCGAACCAGCGCAAGTCCCGTAGCTCTGCGCCAAGGCTTCCTACCTTAACCGCTCGGCTACAGCGCGATCCTATTTGGTAATAAATAATACGATCGAGTTGCAGTGGGTGAACAAATGAAACACAACCAAACATTTCTCATTTGTTTTTAAACATCGCCGTTAATTTTAAATATATATAAGTATTTTAAAATAACTATCTTTAAATAAATATTTGTGCGTAAACAGCTTAATTGTGTTCTTTAAATAGTCCTAACAAATGCCACTGTTGATATGCAAATCCTATAGATAAATTGGAAATCACTCGTGGCATTAATTATGATAAACGTTCCGTGGATATATTAATGAATTTATTAAAATTATTAGCTTTTTGTGTTTATACCGCTGTGGTCTCGGGCTAGCGTTGCTCTCTTGTATGCAGTGGGCCTAGGTTTTATCTCCGATCGGGACAAGTTTCCTAAGTGAGGTTTTTCCGGGGTGTTTCCTCACCTGTAAAACAAATGTCAGGAAACGTTAAAACCAAAACGGTCCATCATAATCATCATTACCATATTCGTCATGTATAGTATGAATGGGTTCGTGAATGGTGTGTTTCATCTTAATGTTACGCTGTCTCGAAGGAGGTACTTACATTGAGGTAATCGCTAATTATGGATGCCCTACACGTCCGATGTGGTCAAAAAAGTATGTGTATGATCCATAGTTAAAATCCCTCTCCCGACAGGTGGTGTCACTGTAAGGCCCGAGTGGCATGTGGTAATGGAATTGAATTTTTGTGCAATTACACAAAATTCTTACTTACATATTGATCAGAAAGCTGGACAATAAATGCAAGGATGCAGAGAAGAATCTTGGCGACAGAAATTGATGGATTACGGAGAAGTATGAGAATATCGCGGCTACAACATATTCGAACTACATATATCAGACAAGAAGTGGATGCACAAGAAACTGTTATCGATAGGATATCAAAGAGAGCTCTGCAGTGGTATGGACATGTACAACGGATGTCGGAAGACCAGTGGTCTAAACAGGTGTTAGATTGGATGGTACCAGGCAGAAGGAAGAGGGGGAGAAGTAGAAGAACATGGTATGAGGGAATATATGATGTCACGATGAAGAGGGGTATGGAAGAAGGACAATGGGGAGATAGGAATCTCTGGAAAGCAGGAATCAAAGGCAAACTGCTGTAAAGTGGAAAGCCTGTATTAAGTATTAAGTAAGTATACTTAGTTTCGTTACGAAAGATCGAAAATTTCGACTGCTAGAGAGATTTCTAAATGTTTGTTTCAGCTGAGTTCCTACACCCAATAGCTACGATTTTGCTTATTAACAAACTAGACCTTATTTCTTTAATTTAATACTACATGACGAGTTTGGTTAAAGAACAGATTGCAGCTGCTAGAGAGCGTTAACAGACATGTAAATGATTTCACATAAGGAGATAGAAAAATTTAATAAATTAATATTTTGACTGAGATAACGATTGATTCTTGTTGTAATTATTATTATTAGCACAAATAATGGTAAAGATTCTAATAAGTAGAGCTCGGACATGAAGTTAGATTAAGTGCACTGTTACTATACATAATATTGCTTGATGAGAGAGTGGTAGGGGGTGTAGTACCACCAGTCTGACTAGTATGGCATTTGTGTTGTACTGTTTACAGAAGGTATAGGCGGGTAATGAAATAAGTAGCTAATTGTGGATTATAAGTTTATTTTGTTGCGTAAAATAATTTTTAACTTTTAAAAATTTAAACGCTACAGTACAACAAAAAGTTAAACAAATTTATAATTTCCGTACATTAATTATCTTTGTGCATCTATAAATACCACGCTGCAAACAGTATTACAAAAAATAACAAGTTCATTATTTCTGTACAATTATTTTCTTCCTACAGTTTTAATTAAAGAGGTAACACAAAAAAAGTATGTGCACTGTACATAGTATTTTGAAACCCTGTTAGTTAAAACTTGTTTCGCTTCTGTAGAGCTGTTACAATGAATAACAATGTATTTCCATAAAGTTTAAAAGGAAAAATGTCTTCAGTGACTGTTCAAGCAAAGTTTATATTTAGAAAAACTCCTTTCTACTTCACATGAGGTAACTGGCGAAAAACAAAAGTAGGGTATATCACAGGTATCTAACATGGACACAGTACATGCGTTCTTGTTTTCCATTAGAAAATCCTTTATATTGCAAATAGCTGAGTATCCAAGGTTCTTCAGCAATACACTTTGCAATTTCTGTTTTGCAATTTCAGATGCCAAAACTACCTCCTGTCTCATCAAAATGTCGCGATAAATTTTTTACCAGTTTTATGTAATCAATCAATGCTATATGTGAAGATTCCAATTTTTATTATTATTAAAGGTATATCTTCGTAGACGTTGTTGGTTACCAGCAAATTTTGATACAGTTGTCCTGACATCAGAGATTTCACAATTTTTATCGCCGAACTTTCTTCAGCATCAAATGTATTAACTACTTTAACAATCACTTCATTATGCTGTAAGTAGTGTGCAGTGGTCTGCAACCAAGTCCCCATCGAGTTAAAACAGGTGGAGGTGGTAAAGGGATTTGTGATGCAATTTCCTTAAATTTCTAGAAGGGGCCTTTAAAAATATTTTCACATGTTTGATACAAAAAGTCCACATCAGAGAAATGCAACTTAATTCTTTCGGCTACTCGGTGAAGTCCGTGGGCCAAGCAAGTTAGATGTATCATTTTAGGATATCGTTCTTTAATTCTGGAAGCTGCTTACAACATATAAAGGGCTGCGTCTGTTACAAATAGAAAAATATTGTCTCTTTTTATTTCATTGGGCCATAGCATTTTCAAAAAGGTTGTCGATTTCAGAATGGTTGAATTTATTTAAGACATTGGTAGTTAACAAAAATTTATTCCCGCGGTTTTCAGGTGATAATATCCCCACTATCACATTTCCTATAGACCTTCTGGACGCATTCTGGGTTTCATCGATTGACACCCATATTTTATGATCTGCCACAGTATTTCTAATGTATTTGAGAACGTCTTCATAACAAGGAGATAAATAATATCTGCGTAAAGTTTTTTCACAAGGAATTTTTCTTCCCGTATATTTCTAAAAAAAAATAACCTTGATTTTGCACTTTATTGAAAGGAATATTCGCGGAAACCATCGTTTCGCATAAATCCTAGTAAAACTCACGCTGATTACGAGTGTCTGAAACTCCTTGTGCAGATGACTGTATTTCATCGTCACAACTTATGGTTTACATTCCCGATGTGTGTTTTAGATGTGCAATGACTCTTGATAAAAATTCTTCTCCCCCCCTTCAACTCTACATTACACAATTTACAAAATATTTTATATTATTTTAGGCAAAAATACTCATGGCCGTACTCACGTACAAGTAAATTCATCTTGTGTGTGTTTGTTTTCGGCAAGTTGTAATCATTCATCAGATCGTGGTGATCGGTATTATGACTTGACTGCATACTATACTTGTAGCAGCACAGCAAAGACGCCACTGACTGTGGCACTGCGCACGGGACAGGACTATCTGCCTGTGTAGTCAACTGTTTGAAAGCGACACGGCAATGAAAAGGCAATGGAGTCCGAGCTCTACTAATAAGGTATCCATCCATAATAATTCTGCCCGAAGGCAGGTCTTTCACTGCAATCATAGCTTTTCATGTTATGCTTTACAGCTTTACTAGGGAATTGTAGGCGTGGTAGCTTCCAGTTACTTTCCACACCGGTGAAGGATGATGATAATGGTAAGGATGATGATTATGATGACCGGATGATTTTTCGGGGACCGTTGGGCCCTAAGCTTCCTGACATTTGTCTTACAGGTGAGGAAAAACACCGAAAAAACCTCATCGTGGTGTTTTTAATTTAACAACATTTTATTATACGGGGAAAGAGAACAAGAATATAATAGTAGGTATGGTAGGATTATTAATTATAGTTATGTTAGTATGCTCAATATTAACATGATTAATTTTTCCCACTCCTTCATTTATCTGCTTACCCAGGAGCCTGTCCCGACCGGGAATCGAACCCGAGCCCGCTGCGTGACACAGCGGTGGAACTAATAAGGTATAACATAGTAAATGGGTATCCGGTTACGCGATCCGAACTATGGCACTCAGGCATTTCAGCACAAACATTTATTTTTCATCCTTATATATGATTCTCTATCATGAGGGGCAGCGGGATATCGGTTGAGGTGCCAACTTGTGGCTTTTGTAACAAGTATGTATATGAAGAGAATATTTACTTATAGCAGTCTTTATTTTGATGTTATATATATATATATATATATATATATATATAGATGTCCACCTCTGTGGTCTCGAGGAAGCGTGTTGCCTTGTCATGCAGCGGGCCCGTGTTTCTATTCCCGGACGGGACATGCTCCTGGGTGAGATTTTTTCTGAGTTTTTCCTCACCTGTAAGACAAATGTCAGGAATAGTAGGGCCCAACGGTCCCCGAAAAGCATCCGGCCATCATTATCATCATCATCATCATCCTTCACCGGTGTGGAAAACAACGGGGAGCTACCACACCTACAATTCCCTATTAAAGCTGCAAAGCACAGAATGCTATGATTGCAATGAAAGATTTGTCCTCGGGCAGAATTACAATGGATGGATATACACATTTTTATTATTGTAATTTTTGGTGTCTACTAGATAGAATCTTTGAAGATTATGTAAATTATTTCAATTTTTAAAGATATTTTCACAAGCATAGAGATAAGATATGTATAGATCAGTTCGAAACCATGCTATTGACAAACATGAAAATATTTTCAGGAGAACAACTTCAATCACTTAATACTTTTGGAATTCGCTAAAAGTTATAAAATCATGGCCCACGGTTCTCAGTGTGTTCTTGAGATTAAGTTTATTTTTTAAAAGTATTTTTTGCGCGATAGTGCGTTCTGTCGTTCTTACCAGCAATGGCGACCATGATTGAAAGTTCAACATCCTACATTTCGGGGTTGCCAACGTAAATAACTAAACTGTAATATTACAACCCACGTGCGGGAAGTAAAACCACTGCCCTTTATGTATATACAAAAATATATCCGAAAGGTAGTGTCAATATACGTTATACGATATAAATCACTGTATTTTAAATGAACTGAACTTTGTATAACTGTAGGCTTTCACGGCCGGCGCCTTGATCCCTATTAGGTTCGTCTTCCGGGCATATAGGCCGTGGTCCAGTCGTTCTTCTACTCGACGTTTCGTCTACTGCTGCGGTAGACATCTTCAGGAGATACTGCGTGCTCTCTGTGAACTCCTCAACAGTCGGCTGCAGACTGGGGCCAGTCTGCAGCCGACTGTTGAGTAGTTCACAGAGAGCACGCAGTATCTCCTGAAGATGTCTACCGCAGCAGTAGACGAAACGTCGAGTAGAAGAACGACTGGACCACGGCCTATATGACCGGAAGACGAACCTAATAGGAACTGAACTTTATTTGAAACAATATTGAAAGCTGTCTTAACAATATTCTACTAAGAACTTTTAGACTTTTTAGCTTCATGTCCAATATTCTTCTTTTTGAGGGAGCTAACTAGTGAAACAAAATCTGCAATATTGATACCTTCTTTTAAATTTAGCATCGTCATCAGAATTGGATATTCTGACCACAAACTCGCTGGAGACTTAAATGTTTCACTCCTAAGCATGAAATAAGCAACCATACTTTTTTCACTTACACAACAATTGTTCTCCTCCAGCCACTTTCCGAATGAAATTTAATGTTTCTTTTTCATATCTTAATTTAGATTTCTCTGCCACTAAAGAAGAACACCCAACTTCCCACGCTTCTTCAATTTCGTCGTTTTGATTACAATCATTCATACTTGCAGCCATTTTATGCGAGATTGATATCAATGCCTGCTGTAATCTCAATAATTATTTTCGGCATTTAGCATATATATATATATATATATATATATATATATATATTGGCCAGACTGCTAACGTCAATCAATTGTTTATAATGAACGCAAATATTTCCAACAAAGATGATATTATTTTACTATTATTTATTATTTTGAAAACACCATCGCGCAAAAAATAAGTACAAAGCACGTTTGTGAAGTGTTTTAGAGAATCTCGGAAATTAAAAACCTCGCTATCGCTCGATTTTTAAACAGTTTCCTCCATTCTGTGAAAACCACTTCCCAACCTCCTATTGTAATATACTACAGTAAAACTTGATTAATCCGTAACGTGAATAATACGGAAATCTGCCCAATGTGAACAAATTTATTGGTGCCGGCAAAATAATAGTAATTTTACGTGTATTTATTTTGTCTAAAACTGAATCTGTCCAACGCAAAAACGGAAGGATATTTGTACACTATTCATAAAAAAAATGTTTATAAGGCAGAAAGACCGAGAGAGAAATCAATTAGTTTCCACTTCATTGAATTCCCGTTAGGCGAATTAACAATAAATGATGATTCCTGCCGCCGGGTGAAGTAGAGTTTCTAACTGTATCTGGAATTTTCTTTCGGCCTCACAGCACACCCGTTTTATGAAATACAGGTTCGCTTAACAAATATTTAGCGTGTGACATCTGTCTTACAAATAACCAGTGCACTGTAAAATCTTAAATTAGTTTAAGATCTGAGAGCGATCGTGTAAGTATCTTTCACAGGAAGCGTTCTCAATTTACGGAATAAAGATGGCTAAATCGTATGTATCATTGTCATTAAACTAAAAAGTGAAGGCGATTGAAGATAAAGAAAAACAAACTCTCAGTATGCGAAATAATGAATAAATTTAAACGTGGAAAAACCAAAGTTTAAGATATTTTAAAACACAAAGAAAAAATCAATGAATGAACGCAAGGAAATGGTCAAATGAAGAGGAAAGTAGAAAAAAAAATTAAGAAATCAACGAGGTGTGGGAGCGTTTTACAAGTCCACGATCAAAAAATCTCCAATTTTCCGGACCGATGCTCCAAAGTCAAGCTCTAGCTCTTACTATATCCCTAGGGAATAATGATTTCAAGACATCTTCAGGTTGGTTATGGACAGTTTTAGAAGAAGATACAATGTAGAGTGGAACGAAAATTGCGAGAAATCAAAGGATGTGGACGAAAGTATAGTTAGTGAATGAAAACCGAAACTGTATACTTTACTTTCAGGATATGCGCCTAAGAGACATTTTTAACGCTGACGAAACGGGACTTTGTTTTTTTTACGCGCGTTACCGTCGAAGTCGCTCGTAGGCCTACTACTACGGTATGCTTCGCTTTCCAACAGCAGCGGAACTACAATTAATCCAAGGTACATAAAAAGACATATACAGTGCTCTGTAATCTAAGATTGGTTAATATTTTTTAATGCGGAATGTTGTATAATGTGAAAAAAAATGGTCTCGTGAGATTCCGCTTTGAACAAGTTTTACTTTATTTGTAAATACTAACAGGTCATTACTTTGGAATTAGTACCTTCGATATAAAGTCTCCATTTCATTATTGGAAATCACGTGGGCAATTCACAATGAACACATAAGCTTGATTACGCTTCGTTATACAATGAAGTGTTTCACATAAGCCCTTATAGTCAGGGATAAAGCAATAGCGACATCAGTGTCACGAGAAGGAAATACAAACAAATGAGAAACAATAACCGTGGATTTTATTGTGGCTGGCAAATGGATTCTAACAATTACAACTACACGGTAAAGGGAATAAATTCTTATTTCATTAATTTCTTCATCACAATTTTTACAGCCGCGTTATTTTAAAGCGTCAACGCTGTCCCATTTGTTGAAATAACATTTATTTCGGTTACCTAGCAACACTGAGGACGCAATATCCGTCTTGTGCATGGCCTTCTAACGAAACACTTTTATCTTTGACAGTTTTCCCCCTTTTTTAATTTAACGTAATAATATGAATAATGCCGAAACATGCACTACCTTTTGTTTTCAGTGAAATTATATTTTACTTTAACAACAGAACTGTGAGAGATTAGTCTTTTCTAAATTGGATTTTACACAATAATACATTATACAAAATGTATTATAATCACAATAAACTCTAAAATTCTAATTAATACTTCATTTCTAATAATAGATAGCCTGCAACAGAATTATATTTCAAAAAACGTTAAACTGAAATATATAAAATTATTATTCTACCAGTTATATTATATGGGTGCGAAACATGGACTCTTAATTTAAGGGAGGAAAGGAGATTATGAGTATTTGAGAATAAAGAACTTAGGAAAATTTTTGGACCAAAGACAGATGAACAGACAGGTGAATGGAGAAGATTACAAACAATGAACTATCTGGTCTTTATAGGAAGCCAGATATAATAAGAACAGTTAAGTCTCGTATACTGCGATGGGCAGGACATGTTACGCGTATGGGGAATGAAAGACGTGCATGGAAGCTTCTTGTAGGAAAGCCAGAGGGAAAACCCCCAGTTGGTAGACCAAGTATGAGGTGGGAGAATAATATTTACTATGATTTGAGGGAAGTAGATTATACAGGAAATGATTGGAAAGCATTAACTCAGGATAGGGATGTATGGTGAGCTTATGTACGCGCGGCCATGAACCTACGGGTTCGATTGTGTCACTGAGTAAGTAAGTAAGAAATATAGGCCCACTTTAGCACTTAATTGAAATATATATTTGTACAATAAAAGGGACTTCATCTCATCCTTCGATCTGGTATTTCGTCGGACATGAGGTTTTTTTTTTACCTTAGGCCTATGTAGACTAAACAGCCTTTTACAGATACAAATAAATTTCTTCAGAAAGGAACTAAAATTTCCTTTAACTTCTAACTGTATTTCTTACTTGCTAATACCCGGCGAGCGCTGCTATGCCTAAACAAATTAAATGTATTTTTATGTTTAACTGAATAAGTCAAATGAAAAATAATTATAAATTTATATCGTAATCGTTTTTAGATACCCCGTGCTGATCATCCGGCGTTGCCCGGGTACTTGGCATAATGATCTGAAAAACAAACATGCTTATTGTGATAGACATTTTTCTGTAGATTTTGTAGATTTTTTTTAGATATTCAATTCTTTGAATGTTAATTTGATGTATTTGTTATGGTTTAGGGAGCATAAGCCATTTAGGCGTCCAAAAAGCGACTTTTTTTAGTGCACTGATGCTCTTTTTTAGCTCCGGCCCCATAGTACGTAGGGTAATATGTTATACGTTAATTGTCCCAGAAAAAAATATCTAAATGATGAAGAAAAATAATTATTCAAATCGGTCAAGCAGACAGACAGGCAGACAAACAAACTCACACTCATAGTTATATATAAATATTATTTTGCACCTGTATTTAGTTCATTTTTATATTTATTATTATGAATAATGTTTCCTGATTCGAGAGGATTATACTCATTTAAATTGGATTTTCATTTTTATTTTTTTAGTTTAATATAAATTTGGAATAAGTATATCAGAAAATATAAAATTAAACACCCTTTTGTTTGCAGATGACCAAATAATAATTGCAAACTCAGAAGATAATCCGCAGAAAGGTCTGTATGAACTTAACAACATTACAGAATAATATGGATTGAAGGTATCTACAGAGAAAACAAAAATTATGGCATTTCAAGGTGTAGATCCTGTCAGTAAAATTGTACTTGACAATAAAATTTTGGAGCAGGTGAATAATTTTACATGTAAAATAAAATAAATGCAAAAATATCAAAATTTTAAAGAATTTTAGGGTTAATAAATTCTATCTTCAAGCCACAGTTAGTCCAAAAACATTCAAGACTGAAAGTGTATAAAACAGTGGCTCTTCCAACTCTCTTGTATGGTAGCGAAGTATGGACGTTGAAACAGAAGGATATACAGAGACTTAGAACTGCTGAAATGATATTCTTTCGGAGGACTGCAGGATACACCCTACTAGATCACAAAAAAATGAAGACATCTTAGAAGAATTACACATGGAACCTTTAGAAAACAAAATTACTGATTATAAGTCAAGATGGATGCAACATGTTCATCGAATGGAAGATCACAGGATACCCAAACAAATGTTAAGATATCAACCTGCAGGAAGAAGAAGACCAGGACGTCCACTCAAGACTTCTGGATGGTGTTTCTCTTGAGGCCGAAACAGGTCAACAAATGGCCTAAATTCGTGAATGTCCTATGATGATGAGTTTAATGTAGTGAAAATTGGAATTTAATCCAGGCATCTAGTTTACAATTTAGCAATTAAACATTATACATCATTATTCTTCTTAACACCAAGATTGAACATTTACTATCCCGCGAGGTCCCGAACCCGGATATTGCAAGGAAAATCCCAGTAATAAGTTGAATTACTAGGCATAGTCCTAATAAAGATCCAAAATTTTATCATCTTCCATTTCTACTGTCAGATTCAAAATGTTGTTTTCTATGTATCGTTGGTATATAATCCAGGCTCATTTGTTAAATTATTATCTTGTGACAGTTTCTGGAGTTACAAATTGTCGAGTATTTTCAAGCTTTAAATGGAATTACATTTTTTATACAAATTACCACAATATTTCTTACTCGTATACTCACAGCAAATAATATGAAATTATACTGAGCTAAATTTATTGACATTCGTAGTATAAGGTAAAAAGCTTAACTGAAAATATATAAAACATTTATTCTTCCAGTATAGTTTATGGATTCGAAACATGGGCTCTTACAGTAAGGGAGGAGAATAGATTATGAGTATTTGAGAATAAAGTCCTTAGGAAAATATTTGGATAAAAGGGAGATAAATAGACAGGCGAATTGAGAATACTACATAACAGTGAATTAATGATCTTTATAGAAAACCACATATAATAAGTACAATTAAGTCTCATAGATTGCGATGGGCAGGACATGTGACACGAATGGGAAATGAAAGAGGGACATGGAATCTTGTGTTAGGTAAACCAAGAATGAGGTGAGAGAATAGCATTAATCATAATTTGAGAGAAATAGATTATACAGTGGATGATTGAAAAATATTAGTTCAGGATAGAGATGTATGGAGAGTTTATGTCCGCGCGGGCATGTACCTAGGGGTTCGATAAGTGACAGTGAATTCGTTAGTATGGGTATAGAAACCAGTCAAGTTTGATGAAATTTTTTGGACGAGGGAATTTTTTTTAAAGGTCATTGCTTCGGAAATTAATTTAAACGTTATAAGATCTGTGTTATTCTAGATAAGAAAGATTATCCCTAACAAAATTTCCAGTCGGTCCTGGTGGTCTAGTAACTATGCTCGTCTGTGGTTTCGTGGGCCGCGGGTTCAAATCCGATCAGGGTCTATGAATTTTTCAGGGCGTAAAAATCTGGAACATGGGATCATTCAGAAAGGAATTTTAAATATTGCTTAACTGACTATTTAACTCATGCCCAAAATGGTACTCAATGACCACTTACATTTCAATGAATTTTTGTTTTAAAACCAATCACAGTCGTGTTTAACTTCGCTCTTTATCGATTTATTTTTATTAGCTCCTGCTTTTGTAATAAAGAAAGCTCCTCCTCCTTAATATTCTGAACAGGTCAGAGAATCGTTTTCCAGTGACTGACTCTCCAACAAATACAAAATAATATTGAATAAAGCAAATAATGAACAGATTCCTTCGTACTACACATTTGATAATTGTGTTTTTAAATAATGATTTTACTGAGTTTCCTAAGAAAAACAATTAATAGCCTATAATGTTGGTTATAATATACAGTTTGATGTGTTTCATTTTGTCTCCACTAGGGTGCATTCTTACAATATTGCTATCCTATTTGGTAATAAATAATATGATCAAATTGCAGTGAATAAACAAATGAAACATAACCACACATTTCTGATTTGTTTTCAAACATCGTTGGTATTCTTACAATATTGCAATCCTATTTGGTAATAAATAATATTATAAGTTGAAGTGAATAAACAAATGGAACATAACCACACATTTCTGATTTGTTTTCAAATTATCGTCGTTTACATCATATATACAATTATAAATTATAAATCCCAGTAACTATATTAAATACTGATTTTTGAGTAAACAACTTAATTTTATTCTTTAAACAGTCCTAACAAATGCCACTCTTGATTTCCAAATCCTCTAGAAAAATTCACTCGTCACTTCGTGACAACGTAAATTTATCGATGAATTTAAAATCACTTGTGACATTACTTATGATAAATTAGTCTCTCGTATCTACTTTTTATGTAGATTAGATAGGGACAGTCTACTAAACAATTTAATTTATCTTACTTGTGAACATTTTATTGTTAGTTTTAGTCCTAATTATAATTCTACATCAGTTAGGAAAACCCGGGTAAGTCAACTTTTGGTCGAAAATGAGTTATTAACATCTCCCGATCACTTTTGTTCCGATGCACGTTCGGTAAAAACGGGTACGTCGTCAAGCGAATAGTGACGGTGTTATTAAGCATTGCATTTTCGATTTATTAATGTAAGTCATTGAACTAGTTTTTGCTCTCCTGTAAAAATTACTTTTTAGACTTACCTGGTTTTTCCTAACTGATGTAGAATTATTATCAACATTATTATGTTATCGATCTTAATTATATATATATATATATATTGCCTTAATGATAAAAATTTTTATTTAGTATTTAATATTAGAGTTAATTGTGATGCTTTATTCTAATGTAACTCAAATTTGTCTTGGCGAGTGGAAGAGAAGGCCATATGGCCTTAACTCCACCATGTTAAATAAATAAATAAAACAAATAATAAATCCGTGAGTCTTAACTCATAAATTTATGGCACGTAAAAGAACATAAAGCCTTAAATTTTAGGTCCTCTCACGCCATATTTGAACAATGACGCAAATGACCATAATTGCTAAAGAGAAACATTAAATAAATATCATGTGTTAATTTATGTCTGTATATACGTGTCCATGGGGCAAGAGTGCACCCTCCTGGTAGTTACTCAACCATTCTAATATAGTTACACTTATTTGCCTACAGCATTAGTGAATAATAAGTGGTTAGCTCATCGCATCGAATATCCCTTAGTTAAATTTTTACATATTCGTTTTCGTTGTCTTAAACAGTAAGTTCTTGAAATAATTCTCAAACAAATCTGTCTTTTAAGCAAGACGCTGTAAAACAATTAACACGCCCCGGAAGACCTTTCTGGAAAACAGATGCATAGGACACTATGTTAAATTACCGGATTCCCTGAAAACATCCCCATAGTCATTAGCCGGGGTACTGTCGATTAACCGGCTGGAAACAAAATTCTTCATTTTATTCTTAAGAACATTTTATCACGACCGAAAGTTCCAACTTCCAAGTTGACTTTAATTAAACAGTGGATAGATGAGTTTTCCCATTTCACATCGAATGGAAAATTTGTATTATGTGACGTTTGCAACAAACAGGTGATTTGATTTTGTTTCACATTTCCCTTTAGAGCAAGTACTTAGCTCTGCGGATTTAATGTGTTTAATTCGTAGGCCTACTATTATTCTATGCTAACAATTGTAAAGACACTAAACCAAGAAATACATTAATATTTAATAATTATTTTATAATATATTTAATATAAAGTAATTTCATAAATTTAAAGCTTTATCAGTTAATCAAAATAATATATTTTTTAATGTACTATTTAAGTCCTAGACCGACAATCGTGCCTCTTCCTGTTGATAATCGTGCCTCTTCCTGTTCTTATGAGAGATATCTCCGCAAATTAACTTCTTTGACAAGGACATCGATTCAACAATGTACGATCGGTATGGTGCAGCAAGAAATGCCAAAAGAAAACAACTTAAAAAATTACCAAGAAAAAAATGTTAGTTCTGTTGCTCTAAAAATGTATTAAATGTTGTATAATGAATCTGCATTATTGTTAATAGTTATTTCTCATATAGTCATCTGTTACTGATTTTTCCCAAGCCCAAAGATATTTAATAGTAAATATTTACGTATAACTATACAGCCGGCTTCGAAATCGCCTGGAAGTAAGATCGGAATACATAACCTCACATTTGGTAAATATTAAACATTATAATTATTTTTAGCTTCTGATGCATTACTCGCAAAATAGTGACCCCAAATCCAACGCGAGGTTGAATTTTTCATTAGACAAAATCACTTTATCTCTCGTGATTTTTTCAGAAAAAAAAACACACATCTTGTTAGATTACTGTTGGTAATTGTGTACTAAAATTAGTAAACTCGAATATGCCAAAAACATTTTATGAGAACTGATTTTGCATGTGATTAGTACTTATTTTAGGCCCCTAAAATAAGACTTTTAGAACCTAAAAATCCGAAGTCTAGTGCTACTACATAAAAAGTGTGTATTTGAATAATCCGATAGAAGAACATCTGCATACCACGTCAGATTTGTACTTTACCGCAGGTAATACCAGCCATACATTCACGTAATTTGTAAATTAACGGATTTGCTATTAATGAGAACAGTGTCTATAGATATGCTTACTGGAATATTAGAAATGCGAAAGCCGTTTATGTGTTACTAATTAATACCCCCTTGCGCTGCTGCTCCTAAATGAATTAAATGCATTTTTATGTTTAGTTGGATAAGTAGAAAGAAAATATTAAAATACCTTTTTTGGGATCTTGGCCGTGTCTTGTAGAATTGTATTCTAGACGTTTCATCGCCTTCCGTGGGTGACATCTTCAGGAGATTTTGCTTACTATGTCTTCAGGAGATTTGACTTGCGTATATTTTCGTAGTACGGTAACTGTTAATTAGTTAACTTGTGATTTTACCGTAACTATGATTTTTAGCAAATAATTTCTAATTGGTTGAGTTAAACAAAGAAATCACAAGTTAACAACTAATCAACAGTTACTACGAAAATCTACACAAGCAAAATCTCCTGAAGATGTCACCCACAGAAAGTGGTGAAATGTCTAGAAGGCAATACTACAAGACACGACAAACAATCCCGGAAAGGTATTTCAATATACATAACGATAGCCGTGAAAGTCTTAGCCAATATAAAAGAAAATAGTTATAAATTTATATTGTAATTATATTTAGATACCCCGTGTTGATTACCCGGCGTTGTTCTACTTATCCCGATCTTCTTGGCATCAATTAGCTGAAAGACAAATATTGTTTGTGAGTTATTCATAAAAGATAAGATAAACTGTCGCGGACTTTCTTGTGAATTTTTTTTTTTTTATATTCAATTCTGTATACATTCATTTAGTGTATTTGTTATGGTTAAGGCAACGTAAGCCATTTAAGCGTTCAAAAAGCCTTTTTTAGTCCACTTTTTTTAGCTCCCTATAGTACGTATGGTAATATGTTATACACTTATACGTTAATTGTCATAAGTAATGCCACGAGTGATTTCCAAATTATCGATAAATTCACGACTCACGAAGTGATGAGTGAATTTATCTAGAGAATTTGGAAATCAAGAGTGGCATTTGTTAGGACTATTTAACGAATAAAATTAAGCTGGTTACTCACAAATCATTATTTAACTATAGTTATTTTAAAATATTTATATATTTAATGTACACGGCGATGTTTGAAAACAAATGAGAAGCGATAGGTACGCTTCATCTGCTTCTTTTGTTTATCACTGCAACCAGATCATACTATGTATTGCCAAAGGAACGCAATATTATGAGAATGCTCTCTAGTGGAGAAAAAATGAAACAATCAAACTGTATATTAATTCATTTCTGATGTTGTATGACGTAAATATGACAATTATATTTTTCTGGAATATTACCTGGGAAAAAATACATTTAAGAAAGTGCAAACAGTGGTTTCTTTTTTTGGTGGTATAATAAATTGCTACAAATGTTTTATATTAACTCCCGCATGCGGCATGTGTTGACATTCATGCACTATATATACAAGCTGGTAGCCGTATTTCTCATAAGCTCAGTCACTGCAAAATAATGGTCAGACCTGCTCAAAATATTAAAAAGGAGGAGCCTCCTTTAATATGGTAATTATAACACTGGTAAATATTTCGTGAAACACGACTCTGGTTGATTGTAAAACATAAATCATTGAAACGTGATTGGTCATTGAGTCCCATTTGGGGCATGAGTTAAATAGTCCCAGAAAAATTCTCTAAGTGATGGTAAAATCACCATTCAAATCAGTCAAGTAGTTTTTGAGTCCATAAAGGGCTGACAGACTCACTGATAGACAGACATTCGTTTTTTTTTATACAGGGTGAAAATGATTTAAACCGACAAACTCTGGGAGGTTGTAGGGGACACCAAAACAAATATTTTTCCCTAATGCCATTTTTTCCTATGAGGATTATTTAAACCGGTAGAGGGCGTATTACGCTCTTCAGTTGTCATGACTGCAACTGCTGTTGATGGTAGGAATTGTTTTGTCCACTAGTGTAGTAGTGAATTGTATCTGTTTACTAATGGAGCGATACACCTGGCGTGAGTACACTGATATGTGTTGGCCGGTATTGTTGGGGACTGTTTAATTGGGACATATCTCCTACCTAGGTCATAAAATGGCAGGCACTATTACAATATTCTCGCTAGAGCATTGCCAGAATTGCTGGAAGACGTCCCGCTTCCTACAAGACAACGCATATGGTTCCAACACGACGGGGCGCCGGCACATTTCAGTCGTCGTGTGCGTCGGTTCTTGAACCAACGGTTTTCAGAGAAGTTGATTGGCAGAGGTGGTCCTGTACCATGGTTTGCTCGATCCCCAGATATGACCCCTTTGAATTTTTTGTGTGGGGAGAGATGCGCAACCTTGTTTACACAACTCCTGTTGCATCAGAAAAGGATCTGGTTGCCCGGATAGTAGCAGCAGGAGCAATTAACGATACTCCTGGAGTTTTGCACGTATTAGACAAAACATGATCCGCCGGTGTAATCTTTGTTTACATGTCAATGAAGGCATTTTTAACCACTACTGTAATTAAGTAATTGCGTTGTGTTAATGTGTTGTCGCTTGGTAATAAAAATGTAAAAGTGTTTGTTGGTTTAATTAATTTGCCGCCAGAGAAATCTTCCTCTTCCGGTTTAAATATCCTCAAACGAAAAAAAATGACATTATGGAAAAATATGTGTTTTGCTGTCCCCTACAACCTCCCAGAATTTGTGGGTTTAAATAATTTTCACTCTGTATAGGCTTAAGGTTTTAATATTTAAAGTAATCTTCACATCGATATAGCATGACTGTTGGACAGCCCTGAGAACTAAGTTGTAGAACTAGTGAGAAGTCTGAGAGTTTGCAATTTAAACATTGAATGGAAGCTTCGCCAAAAACTTTAATGAAACCATCAACATCACAGTAGGTGCGCAGTGCACATATTCAATGAAGTTATCTTATTTCTTCACGCATAGGAAAAAATCGAAATTATATTTCAACGCCAATTTTATTGAATGTAATATCAAATATTCCTCCTTTATTTGACCTTCATTCGTTCAGTTTTAATAGTACACACTACAATAATAATGATGATAAAAATACTATTAATAATAATAATAATAATAATAATAAAATAATAATAATAATAATAATAATATTTCTTTTCATTATTTAACTTCTCCCTTTGTATGTACTCTTACATGTCCCACTATAAGATAGGTCAGACATGTTAACATGTGACAGAAGTTACAACAATTGAGCCTTGCGGATATTATGGGCGAACTCGACTTACTTACTTGTATTTAAACTATAGTGGTTCCCCGAGATAATTCGCTCCTAATATCCGCAACGCCTCAATTATCTCCGCCTGGTTTCGCTTCTACAGCAGCGTTGCCACTATTTTTGTTACAGCCCACGTATTAATGTTATATCAGTGAGCTGAAACCTACTTACGATGTCTACGTAATTTGCAAAATGATAATTTTAGTATTTGTTAGGACAAATTTCACTTAGTGCTTTTATGTAATTATTCATTATGAATTTTTCCTTAGTCCGCCATTCTGACTCAGGTGGTAGCATGCCTACTTCCTGACTAGCGGGTCGATACACAGCGGGGTTGAAACTTATATTTGTTAAATTAATTACATTGCAAAATTTTCAATCTTGGGCCAGAAGATGTTTAATCGCTAGATTATGCTCCAGATTCCTGCAAACTTCTCCGCAGTAAAGATGTTAAGGAGATATATGGTGCTGTTGACAGAGAGATTCGCCTATCGGATGGGAATGTTACGCCTGGCGGCCCCCTTGGTACTTTTCGACAGGAGTATGCTACATACCGACACCAGGTTTAACCTACTCCTTCTCTTCATCATCATCCGCCATACAACACACTTTACACTACACAAACATAAAACATACATTCATATATGTGTATAACAGAAGAATACATCTGCACAAAGTGATCTGCCAAAGTGGTGCGTAAAAATTGAAAACAGATCACAATAACGCCTTCTATCCACCAGCGCGGAACCCGAGGCACGTAATTTGCGATAGGTGGCATTAGAATACATACACTTTCTCTTTACAAGGTATCGAGTCACGATAAAAATGCGCTCTTTTAGCAATACCTGCAAATAAACAATGGGACGGAATAGTGGGGTAAAGTTCAATATACGACGGAAATCACATACGTGAGGAGCAAAAGCAATAGTTCACAAAACAAGAGATAATGGAGTTATGTAAATTCTACGTGCCCTGCATTTTATACTTGGACATAATTCAAGATAAGAATCAATACTTTTTATGAAACAGATAGATTCATCACAAGAATAATTTAATACATTTAAGAGCATTTTGTATTTAAGATGGTCTACAGAAATCGCTCTTTCAGTTAAATAATATTATATACAGAAATATCAATAAGTAAAACGAAAATCCTAGCTTTTAAGGGATCAGATACCGTAAGAGCTAAAATAATTCTGGAGGAGAAACCCATTGAGCAAGTGAACAATTTTAAATACCTGGGTTATGAAATCTCCTATTTTAAAAATGAAGATCTATTTAACAAACTTAATATATTTAATTATATATGTGGAACACTCAAAACGATATTTAAAAGCACAAGAAAAGAAACAAAACTAAAATTTTATAAAGTAGTGGCAGTCCCCTTACTATTGTATGGTAGTGAATTTTGGGTTTTAACTAAAAGAGAAGAGAAGATCATAGAAGCAGCTGAAATGAGATTTCTGAGAAGTGTGGCTGGTTGCAAACTTCTAGAGAAGAAGTGAAGATATTAGAAATGAGCTAAATATCTTTAAACTCTTAGATAGAATAAAATAATCTAGAAAAAATGGAAAGAACATGTTCAAAGAATGTAAGATGATCGCATTCCCAAAATTATACTTAAATACAAACCAAAAGGACGCAGGAATGTTGGTAGACCGAAGAAGAGATAGATCCAACTTTTGAATGAGAATCTATGAGACCGGAACAAGCCACATGGGCTTAATCCATGATTTTTGTTGTTGTTGTTGATGATGATGATGATAGTATTTAAGAGAATCAACTCTCTACGATACTAGAACTCCAAAGTACTCGTTTTGTACTTAAGCATGTTTTTATTGCAGGGCCATATATAAATATAACGCCCAAGTAATTTGGATATACATTATTTCAATGTTTATATTAGTTTGAATGTTAAACAACTCTAAATAAACATGTGATTCGAAATAAACAGATAAAGCCTGTAACGCTGGAAATGCGTAAACTAAGAAAATTTTTCATCCAGTGGAATTTACGGCTCGTTGTAATATGATATTATTATATTGTTAATTAAATATTATGTATCTAATTGCGTGCTAGAAAACAAAGATGGTGGCTAGTAGAGCGATTTCCAAATTTCTAATGGACGGATTTCGCTGATTTTTTATATACCTTTCTCGTTTTATTTCAACAGCATATTCAGAGTTTCAATGGGAATAATCGAAAATTAATTCATGGTTCACGTATCATAAATTTCCGGAAGGAATTAAAAAAACAACATTCCTGGAATAAGAAGTCTCAGGAAAATTTGTCTGCTATTTCAAGCTCATATTTTAATTGCGTCATGATGATCTCGGACATTAAAGGCAATCTTAAATAAAAACACTAATAGAATAAAAATCTTCTTATTCTTCTTCGTCACGGTTTAAGAATTTTTGATAGCCTGTTCCGGCTCCAAATTGCTGTTGTTTCCATCTTTTCTTTGGGTCTTCTCAAACTTCTTCTTCCTCTTGGTGAATAGTTGTATGCTGCTTTTGGTATTCTGTTCTCAGTCATCCTCGCTAAGTGTTCTTTCCAGTGTGTTCTGTATTTCACCATTGTTATGTTTAATTCCTCTAATTTTAGTTGCTGTCTTATTTCTGTGTTGTATTTTTTGTCTGTTCTTTCATACCCTGCCATTGGTCTGAGGGATTTCATTTCAGCAGCTTGGATTCTGCAGATTGTTGTGTTGTCACTGTCCATATTTCGGATTCGTAAGTAATAATAGGAACTCCGTTGTCTTGTATAATTTCATCATAGAGTCTTATCTGACTTTTTCTTTTTAGTGTTCCAGTTATATAATTAAACTTTTTAATAATAATAATAATAATAATAATAATAATAATAATAATAATAATAATAATAATAATAATAATAATAATAATAATAATAATAATAATAATAATAATAATAACAATAATAATAATCATCATCATCATTATCCAGGGATTAAGCCTGTTGGCTCGTTCCGGTTTCATGAAAGCTAGATTTGTTAAAACTGTTTAGACCATCTTCTGCGTGGGCGTCCAACATTTCTCCTTCCGTGCGGTTTATAATTTAGCAATAATTTTGGAAATCTATCAACATGTTCTTTCCAATTAATAATAATAATAATAATAATAATAATAATAATAATAATAATAATAACAATAATAATAATACTTTTTTACAGGCTTTCCACTTTACAGCAGTTCGCCCTTGTTTCCTCCATTTCAGAGATTCCTATCTTCCTATTGTCCATCTTCCATACCCCTCTTCACCTGGGCATCATATATTCCCTCATACCATGTTCTTTTACTTCTTCCCCTCTTCCTTCTGTCTGGAACCATCCAATCTAACACCTGTTTAGGCCACTGGTCTTCCGACATCCGGTGTACATGTCCATACCACTGTAGAGCTCTTTTGTTATAATTTCGATAGCAGTTTCTTGTGCATCCATTTCTTGTCTGATATATGTATTTCGAATATGTTGTAGCCTGGATACTCTTATACTCCTCCGTAATCCTTCCATTTCTGTCGCCAAGATTCTTTTCTGCATCCTTTCATTTATTGTCCAGCTTTCTGATCCATATGTAAGTATACTTTCTATTATTGTCTGTATAATCTCTTTATTTTCTGGTCAAATTTCTATTCCATAAAAGATCATTCAGGGATCTAATCGCCTTCCTTGCACAATTTATTCTATTAATAATATATTTTTCACAAGTACCAGATTTATCTATTATAGATCCAAGATATTTAAAGTCTTCAACACGTTTAATTATCATATTATTTATTAGTAGATCTTCTCAATTTCCGCCGATTACCATACATTCTGTCTTCATATAATTTATCTTCAGTCCACCTACCTCAAATGCATCTACCAACTATAATAATAATAATAATAATAATAATAATAATAATAATAATAATAATAATAATAATAATAATAATAATAATAATAATAATAATAATAATAATAATAATAATAATAATAATAATAATAATAATAATAATAATAATAATAATCATCATCATCATCATCATCAAATAACTGAGTAATGTGAACTAGGTTCATCTAACTACAGGAAAGTGAACGATTCCCATTCATGGAAGTAGAGAAGGTTGTCAAGATTATATGTAAGAGATTTTATTTCAATTAATTGCATTGCTTTACAGCCCTAGTAGGCCCTGAACTACCATCCGGCTGCAGGCCTCACATCCACATGTATTAATCATACAGGTGGACGATCATCCACGTAGTGTAGGGGTGACATGCTTTCTCAACCTGAAGCTGCTACGTATTGTAGCTACCTAAATTCCTCATGATGTTGGGTAGCACAGGTCTCATACTGTGCCGAAATTCCACGAGTAAATTTCTTCCCCCATGCAGACTCTAAGCAGCGCAAATTTTGTGGTTCTGCATCAAGACACTATGCCTTAAACAGCTCGGGTACGGCGCGGGACCTTTTCTTTCCAGTAGAATCTATAAATATACCAAGAGGGTAGTAGTAGTCAAAATAATAACAATATTAATAATTAATAGCAGAAGTGTTTCATTTAGGGATGCTCCTTAGCATTTCATATGATTAGAGTCGTGATTCAAATATGGTCATGAAAGGGCCGACATTTGTTCAGTACTGAAGTTCTTTCGAATCTAAACAATTAGGAACTATAGAACCGAATAAGAGGGTAATAGTAAAATTATTTCAATTATTTGTTTATTTGCTTAGCCTGCTGGAGTTGAGGTCATATGGCCTTCTCTACCATCTCACTAGGCCAAACATATTTAACAATCATATTATTAAAGAACTAACTCATTGGCTCTATCGAAATAGCAGGTTCAAGGCCGCGCAGATATAAGCTATAAATATATTCCCATCCTGAGCTAATGTTTTTCAATCATCCTCTGTATAATATACTCCCCTCAAAATACTGTTAATGTTATTCTCTCTCCTAATTCTTGGTCTACCAACTGGGCGTTTTCCCTCTGGTTTTCCTACAAGAAGCTTCCATGCACCTCTTTCATTCCCCATTCGTGTTACATGTTCTGCCCATCACAATATAAGACTTAACTGTCTTATTATATCTAGCTTCCTTGTAAAGACCACGTAGCTCACTGTTATGTAGTTTTCCCCATCACCTACGTGTTCATCTCTTTTTGGTACAAACATTTTCTAAGAACTTTATTCTGAAATATTTGTAATCTTCCGTCCTACCTTATAGTAAGAGTCCATGTTTCGCATCATATAATGTAAAAGGGAGCACATAATTATAATGTTATTTTTTATTTTTATATTATTTATTAATCCAAGAGGACGAAGATCTCTGGGCCGTCCTATGAAACGCTGGAGGGAAAATTGTCTATAGGATCGTAACAGGCCTCGGCCTAATACTTGGAAGGAAGGAAGAAGAAGAAGATTAATTTAGCCTAACGGAGTTAAGGCCACGTGGCCTTCTCTTTCACTCACCAGGACAAACGTATGTTACATTAAAATAAAACAATCACAATTAACAATTTGACCATTAATATAATATCTATAAGAGTAAGATCGATGACATAATAATTTTAATGAAAGGTAGAGTTAAGAATGAAACTAATAATAGAATGTACACAAAACAAGATAAGTTAAATTGTTCAGTAAACAGTCCCCATCTAATGTACATGAAAAAAAAATACAAAGAAAAGTAATAAGATAAATTGTCGGATTACAATATTCGAAACACCAACTTATTATATTTGTCAATCTTAATACTACTGCATTTTTATAAATTAAATTAAATTAAATTATAATTATTTAATTAAATAAATTATGGATTTTCATGAAGTAAACGCCAATTCAACTGATTAAATTATTATTATTCGTTAAATAATACTTTCAGTGAACTGTATAAGTTAGTTGGTTATTAAATAAAATTTAGTTTGTTTTTGAACGATGTTATAGTTTAACAGTTTCTAACATAAGGCGGAAGAGAATTCCAAGTTTTCGTAAGTGAATCTATAGATGGTAGTGAGTAACACACAGTGTGGTGGAGGGATATAAAGAACAATGTGATGATGGGATCGAGTGTCTATGAATTACATGTGTCAGAGAGTCTAATAAAGCGTCGTGATAAGTAATTGGGCGATTATGTATGTAGTATTTTATGGAGAAGGGATAAGGAATGGACAGCTCTACTATCTCGTAGACGAAACCATGATAAATATTCCAGGGACAGTGTAACCTGATCAAATCTGCGAATACCACAAATAAAACACGCGCAAGAATTATGAAGGTGTTGGAAGTTTTTGAGTGCAGTAGTACGATGCGAGGTTGGGAAGTGGTTTTTACAGAAGCGAGGAAAATGTTTAAAAATCGAGCGATAGCGAGGTTTTTAATTTCCGATATTCAATAAAACACTTCACAAACGTGCGTTGTACATTATTTTTTGCTCGATGGTGTTTTAAAAATAATAAATAATAGTAAAATAATAACGTATTTACTGGAAATATTTGCATTCATTATAAATAACTGACTAACGTTAACAGTGTGGGCAATATTTATTAGTTGAAACTGCAGGAGGCCGTTACATCAATCAGTGATAAAATGGAGGCAAGTACGCATTTATTGCTTTATATTGTTTCAAATAAAGTTCAGTTCATTTAAAATGCAGTGATTTGTTTCGTATAATGTGTATTAAGACTACCTTTGCATATGTTTTATATACATTGTATGTACATAGAGGGCAGTTTTTTACTTCCCATACGCGGTGTGTAATATGTAATATTACAGTACAGTTATTTTATTACAATATAGTTATGTAGGTTGGCAACCCCGAAATGTTGGAAGATGAACTTTCAATCAGAATATTGTTTTACACGAGCCATTCACCATTTCATAATATCGTCTTCTTTTTAGGAATTTCTCTACAACACAGTAGTTTTCTTACAACCCATTGTAAATTTTACTCCTCCATAAATCCCTATTCTCTACATTACTCTCTGTTATTCCTCCCTATACCATATTTACATGCACTCCTTGAGTCCACTGTTGTTTTGGTCTCCACTTTCTTCTGTTGCGTCCACTTCAAAATTTAATATGACCTTAGGTATCCTGTCATCTGACATCCTCTTTACGTGGTCAAACTACTTCAGTTTTCTTTCAATAACTTGTAGAACGTTTTTTGATCATCCATTATTTCTCTGATTTTACCGTAGTATTTCTAATTTAGTCCACCGCTATGGTCTCGAGGTAGCGTGCTGCATTGTCACGCAGTGGGCCCGGGTTCCATCCCCGGCCGAGACAAGTTTCATGGGTGAGGTTTTTTCGGGGTTTTTCCTCACCTGTAAGATAATGTCTGGAAACGTTAAGGACCAAACTGTCCTCGAACAACATCTGATCGTCATTATCATCAATATCATATTCACCTAATTAGATTAAGTTCAGTTTAAGGTCTCTCCTGGCGCATCATTACCATCAACATCAACTCTCACATCATCGGGGTAGCGTAATCCCGCCTTCCAGGTGCCCCAACCTTAGAAGTGGTTACAAGTACGCCATGTCAGGAGGGAACTCCAGAAATGTCAAAAATGACAACCTGAGACATTGAATAAAAATACATTTATAATGTTGTCATTTCATTATATCGATAAAATTAAATAAGTCATCTTCTACAAAAAGGGGAAAAATCTCACGATTACTTACAGAAAAATAACAAAACTTGAAAGAGAAACGGATATTAATAATACATGGATTACACTAACCTACACAGGACACGAAACCATAGAATTGGCAAAAACATTGAGAAAAATAAATAAAAACTTAAACATAGCCTACAAAACTAATAATAAACTAAATAATGTAATAAGTAATAGAAAAACAATAAATTTAATGGCAAGGGTGTATATAAATTAGCAAGCAAAGACTGTGACAAGTTCTATATAGATAGAATGAAAAGAAGCTTCAACATAAGATTTAAAGAACATCGTAACGATTTCGTATACGCATATCCATACATCCATCCATAGTAATTCTGCCCGAAGGCAGGTCCTTCACTGCAATCGTAGCATTTTCATGCTATGCTTGCAGCTTTACTAGGGAATTGTGTAGGTGTGGTAGCTTCCCGTTGCTTTCCACACCGGTTAATGATGATGATGATAATGATAAGGATGATGGCCATATGATTTCGGGGACCGTTTGGGCATTAAAGTTTTTCCGACATTTGTCTTACAGGCGAGGAAACACCCCGATAAAAACCTCACCCAGAAAAACTGCCCCGACCGGGGATCGAACCCGGGCCCGCTGCGTGACAAGGCAGCACGCTACCTCGAGACCACAGCGGTGGACATGTATACGCATATGGAAAGTCTAATTACGCTAAGCACATAATAAACGCCGGCCATAGAATGAACTCAATAAAAGACACCCTTACAATAGCACACAAAGAAGGAAATCCAACTAGAATCAACCTATTGGAAGACCTGGAAATTATCAAGGAAATAGACAACACGCTTTTAATAAATGAAAGCACTCCCAGACTAAACAACCCACTATACGATATCGTCAGGAAGAAGCTTTAATCACGACATAGCCACATTAGGACCAGTAGCATCAAACACCATAGTGGATGCTGTAGCGAAGAATGAACTGCTGAAGATGGGACGGATGTCCTGAAAGGCCTACAGGCATAAAGAATATATATTTTATAAGTTGAGGACGACGGATTTTACCTAAGAAGGTATATTTTAACTTATTGTATTTTAGAAACATACATTTGCTTTACTCGCATATCCCTCTTAGTACATTTCTATTTATATTACATCTTCTATATTATGATGGGATTTATTCAGTGCCGTATCAGTCAATCACAAACGCAATATTGATATTATCGTACTCATTACATGCAATAGAATACAACTAAAGAGAAAAATGTCTGCCTAAACAGGGATTTGATTAGATTGCCTAAGTAGCATAATTGATTAGTGCGTCAGCGCAAAAACCAGGAGATCTTGGGTTTAAATTCAGGTATAGGCAGAATGTTTTCCCTTAAGTTGTATTATCACCGTAAGATCTTCTGTTACACATTATAGAGTGCGTTCCAGAATGTGATCGGCCTTTCTATGGAATAAATGAATATATCTCTTTAACATATAGAATATCTACAAAACTCATTTGTTTACAAAACTCAATTCCTGTAATAACATGAAATAAGAAGCATTTCCGATATTTAATGAGTAACACAAAGCCAGGTTAATTTTATAAACGTTTAGTAAATATTAATTTACGTCTCTGTACACAATGCGAATATAAAGCGTACGCACGCGCACACACACACGTACGCACACGTACGCACACTCACACACACGCACACCCACACACACACACACACACACACACACACACACATATATATATATATATATATATATATATTTATAAAGATGATGTATCTCACTATTATGAAGTCTTCTCCATTCGCTAGGCAGGACATGTGGTACGAATGGGGAATGAAAGAGGGGCATGGAAGTTACTTGTAGGAAAACCAGAGAGAAAACGCCCAGTTGGTTGACCTAGAATGAGGTGGGAGAATAACGTTATTTGAGGGAAATATATTATAAGGGGATGATTGGAAAACATTAGCTCA
Source organism: Diploptera punctata (assembly GCA_030220185.1). Taxonomy (NCBI): domain Eukaryota; kingdom Metazoa; phylum Arthropoda; class Insecta; order Blattodea; family Blaberidae; genus Diploptera; species Diploptera punctata. The sequence goes on along the minus strand of JASPKZ010007419.1, from coordinate 66,088 downwards.
GGATACGGATGTAAGAAAAGCTTATATCCGCGCAAACATGAACCTTCTGGTTCGATAGAGCCACTGAATTATATATATATATATATATCCATACATCCATAGTAATTCTGCCCGAGGGCAGGTCATTCTCTGAAATCGTAGCATTTTAATGCTATGCTTGCAGCTTTACTACGGAATTGTAGGTGTGGTAGCTTCGCATTGCTTTCCACACCGGTGAAGGATTATGATGATGATGATGATAATGATGATGATGGTGATGATGGCCATATGATTTCGGGGACCGTTTGGGCCTTAAAGTTTTCCTGACATTTGTCTTACAAGTGAGGAAAAACCCCGATCAAAACTTCACCCAGAAAAACTGCCCCGACGGGGATTGAACCCGGGCCCGCTGCGTGACAAGCTAGCACGCTACCTCGAGACTACAGACTACAGCGGTGGACATATATATATATGTGTGTGTGTGTGTGTGTGTGTATCCACCGCTGTGGTCTCAAGATAGCGTGCTGCCTTGTCACGCAGCTGACCCGTATTCGATTCCAGGTCGGGACAGGTTCCTGGGTGAGTTTTTTTCGGGGTTTTTCCTCACCTGTAAGACAAATGTCAGGAAGCTTAGGGCCCAAGGGTCCCCGAAAATCATCCGGCCATCATCATTATCCTCATCATTATCATCATCCTTCACCGTTGTGGAAACTACCACACCTATATTTCCCTAGTAAAGCTGCAAAGCATAGCATGAAAATGCTATGATTGCAGTAAAAGACCTGCCCTCGGGCAGAATTACTATATATATATATATATATATATATATGTATATATGGTATGATAAGAAAAATAAATGCCTGGACTCTGAGTCTGGGGCAGAATTACTATATATATATATATATATATATATATATATGGTATGATAAGAAAAATAAATGCTTGGACGGGATTCGAACCCGGATCTCTGAGTCTGTACCTCAGCGTGATATCCATTACACTACCAGGCGAATCCAATTCAAACACTTATTTTTCTTATATATGTATTATACTCTCGACTATTACTAGATGTCGCGAGAACACTGTCTTCACTGCCATCTAGTAGCTGACTATAACAAGTAAGCAAATTAAAGAGAATATTTATTTTACTTTATAGCAGTGACGCTTTATGTATATATGTATATACAGGATGATTCACGAATAACATTTCGTCTCATTATATGAAAACTATGGGCATTAGTGTGAAACGAATTGTGGAAACACGTAAATGGCTGATGCGCCTCTATGTGGAGATGTTCAGCACATTTTGATGTTTATTCGTCTTTAAGTTATGGCGTCGAACTTCGTTATAATAAATAGATCATGACACATTTCTTTCCTTCGTTCGAAGTGTCCTTGAAAAAGAAATACATTGCCGTTGGAATGAGGTTTGTATCTCTATTAGTTAACGTGTTATAGAAGTGTGAAAGTTGCCGTCTGCTACCGCTACCGCTACCGGCTAGGATTAGTGCACCGTCCGAATGTTGCGTCTTTCATTCACGGTCCCGGCGACTTGGTATAACCATTAAATTCGTGAACTACGATCTAGATACTGTATTCTTTCAAGTTCAAAGTTTTATTTACGAGTCGTGTTAACGGAAGTGGGAGGAGATATAAGGCAGAATGCAAACATATAACAAAAGTAAAACAGCGTATCATACAAACACAGTACATGGGTACAATGTCTATCTGTTGAGCTCTTGATATTTGCTTGCTGATTGCACAGGCATAGCATGTGTTTGTATAGCAGAAGGAAATACTATACAGTACAATCAGTCAGGAAGACGGTACACCAGTACAGTAGTTTCAGAACGGCTTGATACAGTTTTTGAGCGAGAGAGCAGAAGTGAGTCATAGGTGGAGTATTTGGTAGGAGACATTGCAAGGTGTCTGTCCGTGGCTTATCGAGAAATCGAACGCAGTACTAGGTAAAGCATAACACAACATCCCTCGAATTACAGCAATGATTCGTCTGGTCTACGGCGCATCTTTCTGAGCGGTAGCATGTGATTGTTTACAAGCTGTGCGCATCTACTGTATCTTCCTACTGTACGAATATATGCTTGAACTTGATGTAGTACAAAATGAGCTACATATGAAATGAAAAGGTTGACATACTGCTTATTTTGGGCGAATGTCACAATAATGAAGAAGCTAGCAGAGTATATGCAGTGCACTATACTGACAGACGGTATCCTGTACCAGTGACGTTTTGAAGGGCAGATCAAAATTTCAGAAATGGAATTATCAACATGAAACCTTCTGTAAGACCTGCAGTTGCTCCTAGTGAAGCAAATGTAGTGTTTGTGTTGGGGGCTGTGGTAGTAGACCTGCACGCAAGTACCCGTGATATTGCTGCAGTGGCGGGTATCAGTCAGTCGTCGGTGTGGCGCATATTACATAAACATGCGTTCCACCCATATCACATATCCTTAGCCCAGGAACTGCATGGACCTGATTTCAATCGTAGACAGTTTTGTGAGTGGATTAAAATAACTGGTATCGAAGATATGTTACCATTCATACTGTTTTTCAGATGAAGCTACATTTACCAAATCGTGGTGAGCTAAACAGCCATAACATGCATTACTGGACAGCGGGAAATCCTCACTGGATGTGACATGTTGCTTGTCAACAAAGGTGGTCAGTGAATGTGTGGTGCGAGATTCTAGGTAACTGCATGATAGGGCCGTATTTCGTGGACGGAAATGTGACAAAACGAAGCTATGTACTTTTTCTCAGACGCCATTTACCTCAACTACTGTAAGAAGTAGATTTACATATCCGGCAGACGATTTGGTTCCAGCACATTCGGCCCATTCCAGTAATGTCGCAGTTCGTGTGCTTAACAGGACATTCCCCAATAAATTGATTGGTAGTAGAGGTCTTCATGACTGGACACCAAGATCACCTTATCTAACCCCATTGGATTATTTCTTATAGTGAAACGTGAAACAACGTGTCTATGCGGCGGAACCAACCACTCCTGACGATATGCAACATCGGATCAGGGAAGCATGCCAGTCCATTTCAATTCACCAACTAGTCCTCATAAGAAGATTATTTTGGAAATGTACTCGAGAATGCGTAAACAATAACGGTGGAACTTTTGAACATCTACTTGGTGATTAGACGCCTGATCCTGTTGTAATAGGGTAAGGTATTTGGAAACAAGAAGTCTATATATTGGTACACAGCCCATGTGTAAAGCGGACTGCATATGCTTCTGGCAATCCAACATCTTGTAGGAACTATTCTAATATGGGATAACTAATTACTCAAATTGTAAAGCCAATAAATATATCTTTCATCCCATCTAAAATAAGATAGGAGGTTGCATTTAAAATAACAGAAGTCAATGCTGTATATTTTCTATGAATGTACAGAAACCTTTCCTAAGTGTCTCCGCATACTCACAACATTATGCGATTCATGTTTCAAGTATCAAACTCATGATAACATATATGGTTTTCACATAACAATAGCAAACACAATTCATGAATCACCCTGTATATATATATATATATATATATATATATATGACCAGTATTAAGATGTGGTAGTAAAGCATGAACAATACGAAGAAGGCATGAATGCTGATTAACAGCAAATGAGTGCTATTTATGCGCCGTACAGCAGGCAATACAAAGTGGGACCATAAAATAAATGAGGACATTATGTAAGGGTTGGATGTAAAACCCATTCTACATCATATTCAAAACTACCAGAACAACTGGAAAGCCCATCTTCAACGAATGACATGTTACAGAATTCCAAAAGCTATGCTTCGTTACCATATTCAAGGCAAAATATCGTTGGAGGTTCAAAAAAGCGATGGATGGAAAATTCCTCTTTGAGACACAGTCCACATGGCCTAATACTTGCATGGATGATAATACATATATATATATATATATATTCTTAATGCAAACAATAACACTTCATACAACTTACATTTTGCAGATGATCAATTGTTAATTGCACAAGATTATGAAGATTTAGAATATACTGTATGACTAGAAAATTAATAGAAGAGTATGATAAATGAGGAATAATTTTGAACATGAAGAAGAAAAAATATTTATCGATTGGTGAACCAGAGTAAAATTTAATTTTGGAGATTGGAGAAACAATGGAATCTTGTAGTAAGATCACATATTTAGGAATGAAAATAAATAAAAATGGAAGTTATGAAAAGAAAATAATGAAGGAAAACTTGCAATTGCTTGTCTCAATGGAATATTGTGGGATAAAAATATAATAAAAATAAAATTAATATATATCATACAATTGTTAAAAGCATCATTAGTTATGGAGCAGAACTTTGGTCATTAACAACAAACACAAGTATCTTCTAGAAAAGAAAATGCATAATATACGGAGGGCAGCTAGAATTTCAAGAAGAGAAACAATTAGAAACTCAATTATAAGGGAGAAAATGAAGATTGATAACACTATTTTAGATTATATTAAAACTCAGCAATTAAGAGGTACGGACATGTCCAGCGATTGGAAAAGGATCGGCTACCAAAATGTGTTTTGGAATGGAAACGTGGGGGAAGACGAGGCAGAGGAAGCTAAAACCTCCTGGAGTCACAGAATATATTTATACATGAAGCAGAAACATCTACAACCAGGAGATTGGATGGACAGATACAATTGACTATTAGGAATCGGACGATGTCAAAGATAATAATCAACCGATGATCTATAAGTCATCATTGCCCTCTGTGCTCCACGAACACCAACATGGACAGAAACCAGCTACTACAGGTGTCATGCACTTCACTCTGCTACGCTGAAGGATAGATACTGGGAAACAAGAGCCAAACTTTCTATTTTGTTATGATGTTTTATTGTTTTAATTTATTATTATGTCATTTATTTGCTCATAATTAAGAACAATGACTTCTGTCAAGTCCCCTGCATTTGTATAAATCATCATCATCATCATCATCATCATCATCCGGTATCATGGTAGCTGCCCCCGTCTTCCGGAAACCCAACGCCATTCCTCTCTGTTCATCCATTGATCTTCCTGTATTCCTCTGATATTCATAGCTGCTTGTACCCCTTCTATCCAAGTTTTCTTCGGTCTTCCTCTCTTCCTCCTTTCCATTGGGATCCATTCCATAATATGTTTAGGCAATCTTTGTTCTGGTATTCTTTTGACATGGTCATACAACTGTAATATTTTCTTTTCTACAATGTCTATGATGTCTGGCTCATCTTGCACACTCATAATTTATCGTATTTCTTTATTTCGTATTCTATGCATTCTAGATTTTCCAGCTGATCATCTTAAAACATCCATTTCTGTACTTACATTTTTTTTTTTCATTTCCCTGGTAGGAATTTGCCAGAATTCAGCACCATATGTTAAAATGCAATGAATTATGGTTTGATACATTTGTAATTTTCTATTTTTTGTAATATGTTTGCTCCACCAAACAGAGTTTAAAGCATTTATTGCTTGGTTTGTTTGTGCGATTCTATTTTTAATTTCCACTGTGTTATCGCCTGAATGGCCTAATTTTGTTCCTAAATAAGTGCATTCAATACTAGGTTTTAGTTCTTCTCCATTGTTGAAATTTATATTTTCCATTTCTTCTCCTATACACAGGTATTTAGTTTTCTCAATGTTTATATAAAGTCCCCATATATATATATACAGTAGATACAGTAGATGCGATATGACCTTAGATGTTAAAGCATATATATATATATATATATATATATATATATATATAAAGTATAACTTAATAACATTATTCTAGAAATGAATAAATGTTAATACGTTCATTCAGTCACTGGATTTGATATCGAGTTCTCCCACTACGGTTGATCTCCACCGTCGATAATGTATTTCAGTTGAACTGTAACATTAGAAATACGTATGTGATAATTGGATAAATACGTAGATAAGGAGAATGGGAAACTGATAAAAAATGTCAATATAATTATTGTAATTACAATAAAATGTAGACAGAGGTAATTTGAAAGTATTGTTGTGCATAATTATGATGGTGATGATCGAGTTTATGCGATGTTTGTAATCACGGAAGGGGTGAAAATTACAGGAATAAAATTATCATGCACCTGTCATTAGCTTCGTTATAGATGCGAGAGAAAATCAAAATACTGGAACATCATTAAAACGTAACTACCCTCTCAAATTATAGCACAATCCCGCTTAGAATAAACAATTGAGGGGAGGGGATGATATCAGGTAATCAGTAAAAAATGTAGTACTTTTACTCCCACTTCGTATTACTACAACTGCAATTTTTTTTCTTCCGATCTCAATCCATAAATTTGCAACTGGCATGTAAATTAAAATATATATACAGTCAATATGCCCATTTCACCAATTAATGTTTAAAAAGGTCAACAAGTTTCCACAAGCTAAGCTGTCATTCTCAAGACCAGATATTGACTCAGTCAATATCTGGTCTTGAGAATGACAGCTTGGCTGTGGAAACTTGTTGACCTTTTTAAACATTAATTGGTGAAATGGGCATATTGACTGTATATATATTTTAATATTTGATCACCAAGAAGATCATTTGTGTATTAAATGTTAATTAAAGTTACGTTATTAGTATGAATTCCAAGTTCAGTTAACAGAATGTTCAAGAGACCAATAACATTTTTTTTGCGCGATAGTGCGTTTTGTCGTACTTACCAACAATGGCAACCAATGTTGAAAGTTCAACTTCCTACATTTCGGGGTTGCCAACCTAAATAACTACACTGTAATATTACATTTACACCCACGTACGGGAAATAAAACCACTGTCCTCTCTGTATACTACGTACAATGTATATACAGAAAATATTCAAAAGGTAGTGTTAATATACAAATCACTGCATTTGAAATGAACTGAACTTTATTTGAAACAATATAAAACAATAAATACGTACTTGCGGCCATGTTATCAATAATTGTTATCAAGGCCTCCTGTTGTAACTAATAAATATTGCCCACACTGTTAACGTTAGTCAACTGTTTATAATGAACGCAAGTATTTCCAAGGAAGATGATATTATTTTACTATTATTTATTATTTTGAAAACACCATCGCGCAAAAAAATAATGTACAACACACGTTTGTGAAGTGATTTACAGAATCTCGGATATTAAAAACCTGGCAGTCGCTCGGGTTTTAAACATTTTTCCTCGATTCTGTAAAAACCACTTCCCAACCTCGCATCGTAATATAGGCTACTATTTTGACATTGCACATTATTTTGTAACTATGTTTTTATGTCCTATTTTGAATGTTTGCAACACACTTTACACTGCAGACAAACACACAAACATACACTCATTCACACTTCTATCTGTAAACAATACAAGAATACGTAACATGGTCTACTGAAATGGTGCGTTAATTTTAAAAAAACATACACATTGACACCATTTCTTGGCCCAGCACGGTACCCGAAGCAATAAAAGTGAAGTGTGTGGCATTAGAAAAACTAAAACCAAATTAAGGAATAAAAGTACACTACCCCCTCCTTATAGACGACTCTCCATACATCCCTATCGTGAGCTATTGTTTGAAATCATCTCCTGTATCATCTACTACAATCATGGTTGTTACTGTCCTTCCTCATTCTTGATCTATTAACTGGGTGTTTTTCTTCTGGTTTCCCTACAAGAAGCTTTCACGGCCTTCTTTCATTCTTCATTCGTGCCACATTTCCTACCCATCCCAGTCTACGAGATTTAACCGTTCTTCTTGTATCTGGTTTCTCATAAAGATCATGTAGTTCACTGTTATGTAGTCTTCTCAATTCGCCTGTCTGTTCATATATCTTTGGTCCAAACATTTTCCTGAGAACTTCATTCTCAAATAGCCTACTCGTAATATTTTCTCCTTCCTTAAAGTAAGAGTCCATGTTTCACATCTATATAATATTACTGATGCAGTATCTCTCCAGTTTTGTTTAACCTATACATCAATGATATAATAAAAAAATGGAACGAAGAAACAAATAAAGGAATGAAATTAGATAAAACACACTACTTGAAAACATTATCATATGCTGATGACCAGGTAATAATAGCAAATACGGAAGACGAGCTTTAAAGGAATATTTTTAAATTACATAACATAGGCCTATGTGAACAATATGATCTCAAAATATCCATAGAGAAAACTAAGGTAATGGCATTCCAAGGGAAAAATCAAATCAGATCCAAAATAGTAATAGGAAACAAAATCATAGAACAGGTGAACCATCTCAAGTATCTAGGATGTGACATGTCATTTAATTATGATAAGGATATAACTAATAAAATAGCAAAATTCCAGGGAATATGTGGTACGATAAAACGATCACTAAATAATAAAACAACAAGAGAGACCCAATTGAAATTTTATAAAACATTTGCAGTACCGGTACTGCTCTATGGATCAGAAGCCTGGATACATAAAAAACAAGATCTAAGTAGGATAACGGCGGCAGAAATGAAATTTTTGAGATCTGTTAAAGGGTGCACTAAGGAAGACACAATCAAGAACACAGAAATAAGACAGGAACTTGGCATATTTGCAATAACTGATAAAATAGATACATATAGACAAAAATGGAAGCAACACATAGACAGAATGAATGAAGATAGATATCCAAAACAAATAACAAAATACAAACCCAAAGGCACCCGAGATGTGGGCAGACCTGGAAAGAGATGGGCTGAAGTCGGAACGGGTCAACAGACCTAATCCATGAATGCAGATGACGATGATGATGATGATAATATTACTGGGAGAATAACAGTTTAAAATATTTTCAGTTTTACTTTTTTGAGAGGAGTTGTGAGGACAAGAGTCCCTGCAATGCATTTCCAGAATTAAGCGCATATTTAATTTCTTTGTGTACCTCATTTCTATTTGTAATTATTGTTATGTATTTTAAATCAGCCACTTCTTCAAAATTTCCCTAATTTGCCATTAACTTTCCATTAGCATTACATCATGAACATATATTAAGTTTATTGATGATTAATTTCACCCAAACCAATAGATTTACTCATTTCCCAGGATGGGGAGTGATTGAAATAACATTTTAACGTAAGACAAAATAATTAATGTGGAATTTTTTAATTTGTGTTGTACTTTACGAATTTTATAAAGAGTGCTGATGAAGCACAAAGCCATATGTGTGGCAGGAAGGAAACAAATCTACCGCATAAATCGCAGCACTTCCATAGTATCATTAGTTGCCAGATGTGTATGTCAGATCCGTGTAACATGTAAATCTCTATAGTCACAACAGGTGTAAGTACAGCCATCGTATTACGGATTTAAAACGCGCTAAAGGGTTTAATACACTGTGGGCGGAAAAAAAAAGTACGGAAATTAAATGTGTGAATTTCAGCGTTAAATATTTTGAGTACTTTCATGAATATAGAGTTATGAAGTATCCTTTTATTCAAAATATTTTGGACTTTTTGTTTGTATGAAATTGAATAATAATAATAATAATAATAATAATAATAATAATAATAATAATAATAATAATAATAATAATAATAATAATAATAATAATAATAATAATAACAATAATAATAATAATAACAATAATAATAACAATAATAATAATAACAATAATAATAATAACAATGATAATATTAATAATAATATATTTATTTTACCTGACAGAGTTAAGGTCTTAAGGGCTTGTCTACAATTCAATCAGGTTTAAACAATACAAAAAAAATTCTTGCATCTAAATTACAATAAACATAAATATACATGGTATATCTACAATATAATTATTATTTACAAACTATTTCGATTCAATCTAGAGTAAACGATTGAAATATAAAATGTACAAGATAGAGAGGTCAGATAAAAACTATTAATGACTTCTTCTTCTTCTTCTTCTTCTTCACGGTTTAGGCTTATTTACTAGCCTGTTCCGGCTCCAAATTGCTGCGCTTTCCATCTTTTCTTTGGTCTTCCCAATCTTCTTCTTCCTCGTGGTGAATAGCTGTATGCTGCTTTTGGTATTCTATTCTCAGTCATCCTTGCCATGTGTTCATTCCAGTTTGTTCTGTATTTTTCTATTGTTGCGTTTAATTCCTCTACTTTTAGTTGTCTTATTTCTGTGTTATGTTTTATGTCTGTTCTTTGATATCCTGCTACTGGTCTGAGGAATCTCATTTCAGCAGCTTGTATTTTGGCTGATTGTTGTGTTCTCACTGTCCATGTTTCGGATCCATAAGTAATAATAGGCACTGCCATTGTTTTGTATAGTTTCATTATATGGTCTTTTCTGGCTTTATTTTTCAATGTTCTTTTCGTGTTCCTGTTATATAATTAACTTATTTAGTTACTATTAATCACACAGAACAAATTTAGTTGTCGAGAAAAATTAATTATTTAACAGCATGTATTTGTATAAGCGTGACTTAAAAGTTAGACTTATACGAATGTGTCTAAATGGCTCAACGAGTAGGGTGCGTGTAGGCAAACAGTTTTCAGACACGTTTGAAATCCAGAATGGGTTGAAGCAAGGAGATGCACTATCTCCTCTACTATTTAATTTTGTACTAGAGCATGCCATTAAATCTTTAGAGAATAAGGAAGGCTTACAACTGAATGGTATTAATAAGCTGTTAGTTTATGCTGATGATGTGGTACTACTGGCCGATAGCAAGGAGATACTAAAGGCCAACACGCACACACTATTGAGTAACACTAAGAAATTAGGACTGGAAGTAAATATCAGTAAAACTAAATATATGGTCACACGTAGAAATACATTATATAATGGAAATGGACAGCTAATGACAAATGAGGGAAATTTTGAGGAATTGGCTGAATTCAAATACCTAGGAACAATAATCACAAATAGGAATGAGATGCACAAAGAAATTAAACATAGGCTCAATTCTGGAAATGCATGCTATTATGCATTGCAGAGACTTTTGATGTCCCAACTCCTTTCAAAAAACGTTAAGCTGAAAATATATAAAACTATTATTCTACCAGTTATATTATATGGGTGCGAAACATGGACTCTTACTTTAAGGGAGGAAAGGAGATTACGAGTATTTGAGAATAAAGTTCTTAGAAAATTTTTGGACCAAAGAGAGATGAACAGACAGGTGAATGGAGAAGACTACATAACAATGAACTACATGGTCTTTATAGGAAGCCAGATATAATAAGAACAGTTAAGTCCCGTAGACTGCGATGGGCAGGACATGTTGCGCGTATGGGGAATGAAAGAAGTGCATGGAAACTTCTTGTAGGAAAGCCAGAAGGAAAACGCCCAGTTGGTAGACCAAGAATGAGGTGGGAGAACAACATTAACTATGATTTGAGGGAAGTAGATTATACAGGAAATGATTGGAAAGCATTAGCTCAGGATAGGGATGTATGGAGAGCTTATGTCCGCGCGGCCATGAACCTACGGGTTCGATAGTGCCAGTGAGTAAGTAAGTAAGTAAGTGACTTAAAAGTGCCAAGTGTGCGGCAACCCCTGATATCGTGAGTAAGGCAATTCCAAGAGCGGGCAGAGGCTACTGTGAAAGAACTAGAATAAGAGGGATTGTTAGCAGACTGTTTATATTGTGACCTAGTGAAATATTGTGGTAAGAAAATAATTTGTCAAATCTGGACGCCAGGTAACTAAGAGTTTAGGAATTCACAAGTTTAAAAATAAATGAAAGAGAGTGCAATTAAAGTCTGTCAAAGGCGGCCGTCACGCAGGACTGACAATCCTGCTGACATCAAGTGCCGATTGTCCAGAAAAAGTGGGAACCTTAACCTCCTACTACCTCAAGGGGCCTCCCGAGGCCTGTAGTGGGATTACTCTACTTTACAGTAAGACGGAGCGAAGAGAGGTTATAGATTTGTTTGGAATATGATCATAACGGCAGATATTGAAAATAATCGAACGCAAGCATTATGAACACGCTGCAGTCTCTGCGACAAGTCATAGTTTAGATCATTATATTATATAACGTAAAAGGAATGAAGAATTAGTTTTGTGTATTTCTTGTGTTTGATAGTATATTTATCAACGAACCCTCGAAAGGAGACCCTGAAACTCCGGACTTCTCCCTGAGACACGTGTTCACCAGGACCGCCATACATGGATTCCACTACAGAATATGTACCCAAAAAGGGTTCCACCTCGCATCGAACCAGTGTCTCGGCAAGCTATATGACCAAAAATGTCAACAATACAACCTAATTGACTGTATAGCAAGAATAAATCCTCTAAAACTCTACGCAGACGATAATAAGTAAAGTAAAGTAAAGTAAAGTAATCCCACTACAGGCATCAAGAGGCCCTTCGGGTAGTAGGAGGTTAACGCTCCCAATTTTTTTGGATAATCGGCACTTGATATCAGCCGGGTTGTCAGCCCTGCGTGACGGCCGCCTTTACCCCCAGAACAAGCGTCTGGTACTCATTTCCGTTAGAGGCTGAGTCGACCCCAGGGTCATAGTGCCGCCAGAAGGTTTGAGTCAGTTTAAAAATCCTGACCCCACCGGGAGTTGAACCCTTGACCTTCTGGCTTGTAGCGCAGTGCCTTAACCACTACGCTACGGCGTACCCCCACACGATAATAACTTTCAATAATTGTATCCTAATGTAAACTGTGTGTTTAATAATCTTTATATATTATACAACGTCACAATAATCGAAGTGTGGAAACACAAGATTCTGCAAAAGGATTTGTTTTAATGAAACTGGGAGAAAATTCTTTAAAGGTCTAAGATAATGTAATATGGAGAAAGTTTTTTTTACATATTATGTGTTCCACTTGTGTTTGCCAGGTTAAATTTTCATCTAGATGTAGTCCAAGATCTATTACTGAAGAAGAATATGGGGTAACTTCATAAAAATAACTTACAGTTGACAATACAATAATGATAAACCGTACATTACTGAAGGCAATATGTAAGTACGATTTATCATTTACTTTTTTATTCATTTCAATTTTCGATAATTTAACAAACTATTTTGTAAAATCGCCTCTTTTGTGATTGTTTAGCTTCCCCGGATTACTAGATTTGATTATCGCCTGTATCATACAACATTTTATTTGAGTACAAAGTCTGAAACAGGGTTCATTGAGGCTCGTAGAGATAACTTTATATGCACAATTGTCAAAGTCTGTTAAATAAACTGAAAGAAAAACTGAGGGATTGCGTCATGCTAATCTTGTGTCTCCCGGTTTTCTCAACTGCTAGACACGATAGCAAAACTTAAGTTGAGATTAAGATATCCGAGTAGTTGTACCACGCATTTTTATGTCAGAAAATAAGTTAAATAAGGAAAATAGTAAACTACAAAATTCTTACAGTACAACTAACTATAGGTCCTTATGGCTCATCGAACCCATAGGTTAAATTACTTCCATTGGACTCTATCTTCTTTAAACTGAAACAAATTCATATCACCGATATCTAATTTCTTCAAATCCGTCCGAATATTATCCTCCCACCTATTCCTAGACCTTCCTAATGATATTGTTCCAAGAATTTCCGAGAACAAATATGAAAACATTTCTACTGCCTCCCATTGGAGCTACCTGACTTTCCTATGTCAATCTCCTAGGCTTAATAAACTTTTTCAATATGACGAATTTATAAACTCAGTGGAATTATCGAACCTCAAGGTTAATAAAATAATAATAATAATAATAATAATAATAATAATAATAATAATAATAATAATAATAATAATAAATAATAATAATAATAATAATAATAATAATAATAATAATGCTTTATTTTAGCTGGCAGAGTTACGACCATAAAGTCTTCTCTTCCACTAAACCAGCGAATAGTAAAATTATATAAAAATTAAATACTTATTACAATTTAAGGCATTAAAATACAGTCTAAACAAAAGACAATGGTGACGTGATCGAATGCTAGCCAATACTAACAAAACATGGATTATAATAACATTAAAGTAAAATAAAATAAAGCAAGAAAAGCTTTTTTTACCATCCTGAAGTTCATAATAAATTTCAAAAAAATTTAAGAAAATTGAATATAACATTGGCTGTAATTAACAAATTCAGCCAGGGTAATCTTCTGTTAACTAATAATAAAGTTAACAACACAGGCAATAACAAAAATCTGGAATTTATCAAATTGATTGCAAAGACTGCAATAGGATATATATAGGAAAAACAAAAAGGAATTTGGAAACTCGTAAAAAAACACCTAGAAACATACAACATGGAGAAATTGAAAAATCAGTTATAGCAGCACATATTTTATTAGAGAATCATATAATTGAAAAAAGAAGCAAAACTTTTGAAACATCTATCTAAACCTTTGGAATTAACAGTTTGGGAAAATATATATATATTAAAAACAAAAAAAAAGTACTAGAACCATGAACTTCGAGATTTAGGACGAACCAAGCTTGATTACAAAGTTCTTAAAAAAATACCCCAGATGCCAGTTTAGAAAATTACTCCTTCAAAAATAAACCAGATTGCAGTTTGGATAATTACTGGCAAAATAAAAAAAAAAGACATTCGTAAAAACAGCTTGACGATGGGGAAGATTGTTCTCCGATACTGCGGTGCTGTGTTTAAAAAAAACATAGAAGTATGAGGTAAGAAGAATTCACGATTTATTTGATTCTTATAAGTAAAGCTTCCTAAATGAATATAGTTGTTATGCAGTTTATAGCTGCGGGGATATAAGATCTCCATACAACATTATCCTGTATAATTCGTCTTCCTCAAATAATAATTCATGTTATTCTCCCGCCTCATTCTTGTCCTACCACATGGGCGCTGTTTCTCTGGTTTTCCTACAAAATATTTTCATCCCACTGTGTCATTCCCAATTCCTTCCATATATCCTGACCATCACCGTCTACGAGTATTAATTGTTCTTATTATATCAGGTTTTCCATGGTAACGAATCGGGTATGAAAGAGGGGCATGTTCATTCCATCGTAGTCTATGAGACTTCTTCTTCTTATTCTTTAGTTTATGCTTTTCATCATTTCATTTCCGAGATTCTGTAAAACACTTCACAAACGTGCGTTATACATTATTTTTTGCGCGATGGTGTTTTCAAAATAATAAATAATAGTAAAATAATAGCATCTTTGTTGGAAATATTTGCGTTCATTATAAACAACTAACTAACGTTAACAGTGTGGCCAATGTTTATACGGTAAATGCCGAAAATAATTTAGTTGAGACTACAGCAGGCCGTGACACCAATCAGTTATAAAATGGCGACAAGTACGAATTTATTGTTTTATATTGTTTCAAATAAAGTTCAGTTCATTTAAAATGCAGTGATTTGTTACCTTACACACACACACACACACACACACACACACACACACACACACACACACACACACATATATATATATATATATATATATATATATAATAAAATAAGCTAAAATATACCTTCTTAGGTAAAATCCGTCGTCCTCAACTTATAGAACGTATAATCTTTATGCCTATAGGCCTTTCAGGACATCCGTCCCATCTTCAGCAGTACATTCTTCTCTGCAGCATCAAACACCATACTGGATGCTGTAGAGAAGAATGTACTGCTGAAGATGGGACGGATGTCCTGAAAGGCCTATAGGCATAAAGATTATACCTTCTATAAGTTGAGGACGACGGATTTTACCTAAGAAAGTATATTTTAGCTTATTTTATTTTATGACTCTCCACCTCAACGGTTTTAACAATGAATTTTATTAGTATTGACTATATGGGTCTATATAGTATGTAGTATACATAAATGGCAGTGATTTTACTTCTAGCACGAGGTAGGTAATATGTAATATTACAGTATAGTTATTTAGGTTGGCAACCCCAAAGTTTAGAAAATTGAACTTTCAATCATGGTCGCCATTGCTGTAAGTACGATAGAACGCACTATCGCGCAAAAAATAACATTATCTCTCTCCCTATTATTCGATGACAGCCTCAAAATTTAAGCCAGTCTGAATGGAAATAAAATATGTGTAGGCCTATAGGCCTAAACTCTTTGTTATTTTATATGTTTGGATTTGGACAAAGGTCTTCAAATGCTTAAAGTTATACTGATTTTTTTAAAATAGTTACTGCACAGAGTGTTCAGAATTTCCTATTACAAAATTGTAGGGCACGTAAAGGGACTGAGTAGACAAAAGTTTTGAATAGGAAACTTTTCCAAAAACGTACCGCTTTCCTGCTGTAGGTACAAGATTGCATCAAGCGTTTAAATCTCCCGGAGATAGATCGGCAGTAATTATAACGTACCGCTTTCCTGCTGTAGGTACAAGATTGCATCAAGCGTTTAAATCTCCCGGAGATAGATCGGCAGTAATTATAACGTACCGCTTTCCTGCTGTAGGTACAAGATTGCATCAAGCGTTTAAATCTCCCGGAGATAGATCGGCAGTAATTATAACGTACCGCTTTCCTGCTGTAGGTACAAGATTGCATCAAGCGTTTAAATCTCCCGGAGATAGATCGGCAGTAATTATAACGTACCGCTTTCCTGCTGTAGGTACAAGATTGCATCAAGCGTTTAAATCTCCCGGAGATAGATCGGCAGTAATTATAACGTACCGCTTTCCTGCTGTAGGTACAAGATTGCATCAAGCGTTTAAATCTCCCGGAGATAGATCGGCAGTAATTATAACGTACCGCTTTCCTGCTGTAGGTACAAGATTGCATCAAGCGTTTAAATCTCCCGGAGATAGATCGGCAGTAATTATAACGTACCGCTTTCCTGCTGTAGGTACAAGATTGCATCAAGCGTTTAAATCTCCCGGAGATAGATCGGCAGTAATTATAACGTACCGCTTTCCTGCTGTAGGTACAAGATTGCATCAAGCGTTTAAATCTCCCGGAGATAGATCGGCAGTAATTATAACGTACCGCTTTCCTGCTGTAGGTACAAGATTGCATCAAGCGTTTAAAATCTCCCGGAGATAGATCGGCAGTAATTATAACGTACCGCTTTCCTGCTGTAGGTACAAGATTGCATCAAGCGTTTAAATCTCCCGGAGATAGATCGGCAGTAATTATAACGTACCGCTTTCCTGCTGTAGGTACAAGATTGCATCAAGCGTTTAAATCTCCCGGAGATAGATCGGCAGTAATTATAACGTACCGCTTTCCTGCTGTAGGTACAAGATTGCATCAAGCGTTTAAATCTCCCGGAGATAGATCGGCAGTAATTATAACGTACCGCTTTCCTGCTGTAGGTACAAGATTGCATCAAGCGTTTAAATCTCCCGGAGATAGATCGGCAGTAATTATAACGTACCGCTTTCCTGCTGTAGGTACAAGATTGCATCAAGCGTTTAAATCTCCCGGAGATAGATCGGCAGTAATTATAACGTACCGCTTTCCTGCTGTAGGTACAAGATTGCATCAAGCGTTTAAATCTCCCGGAGATAGATCGGCAGTAATTATAACGTACCGCTTTCCTGCTGTAGGTACAAGATTGCATCAAGCGTTTAAATCTCCCGGAGATAGATCGGCAGTAATTATAACGTACCGCTTTCCTGCTGTAGGTACAAGATTGCATCAAGCGTTTAAATCTCCCGGAGATAGATCGGCAGTAATTATAACGTACCGCTTTCCTGCTGTAGGTACAAGATTGCATCAAGCGTTTAAATCTCCCGGAGATAGATCGGCAGTAATTATAACGTACCGCTTTCCTGCTGTAGGTACAAGATTGCATCAAGCGTTTAAATCTCCCGGAGATAGATCGGCAGTAATTATAACGTACCGCTTTCCTGCTGTAGGTACAAGATTGCATCAAGCGTTTAAATCTCCCGGAGATAGATCGGCAGTAATTATAACGTACCGCTTTCCTGCTGTAGGTACAAGATTGCATCAAGCGTTTAAATCTCCCGGAGATAGATCGGCAGTAATTATAACGTACCGCTTTCCTGCTGTAGGTACAAGATTGCATCAAGCGTTTAAATCTCCCGGAGATAGATCGGCAGTAATTATAACGTACCGCTTTCCTGCTGTAGGTACAAGATTGCATCAAGCGTTTAAATCTCCCGGAGATAGATCGGCAGTAATTATAACGTACCGCTTTCCTGCTGTAGGTACAAGATTGCATCAAGCGTTTAAATCTCCCGGAGATAGATCGGCAGTAATTATAACGTACCGCTTTCCTGCTGTAGGTACAAGATTGCATCAAGCGTTTAAATCTCCCGGAGATAGATCGGCAGTAATTATAACGTACCGCTTTCCTGCTGTAGGTACAAGATTGCATCAAGCGTTTAAATCTCCCGGAGATAGATCGGCAGTAATTATAACGTACCGCTTTCCTGCTGTAGGTACAAGATTGCATCAAGCGTTTAAATCTCCCGGAGATAGATCGGCAGTAATTATAACGTACCGCTTTCCTGCTGTAGGTACAAGATTGCATCAAGCGTTTTAAATCTCCCGGAGATAGATCGGCAGTAATTATAACGTACCGCTTTCCTGCTGTAGGTACAAGATTGCATCAAGCGTTTAAATCTCCCGGAGATAGATCGGCAGTAATTATAACGTACCGCTTTCCTGCTGTAGGTACAAGATTGCATCAAGCGTTTAAATCTCCCGGAGATAGATCGGCAGTAATTATAACGTACCGCTTTCCTGCTGTAGGTACAAGATTGCATCAAGCGTTTAAATCTCCCGGAGATAGATCGGCAGTAATTATAACGTACCGCTTTCCTGCTGTAGGTACAAGATTGCATCAAGCGTTTAAATCTCCCGGAGATAGATCGGCAGTAATTATATGAATTATGATTCAATTAATTTAATTTATACAAGCCACAATGTCCGATTTCGTAACAATGTCCAATGTCAAGGGAAAAATAAAGAAACTTCACTTGGTGACTGTAAGAATAATTGTGTATATGGAAACTAATCGAACTTCTCTACTTACTTACTTACTTACTTACTTACTTACTCACTGGCACTTATCGAACCCGTAGGTTCATGGCCGCGCGGACATACGCTCTCCATACATCCCTATCCTGAGCTAATATTTTCCAATCATTCCCTGGATAATCTACTTCCCTCAAATCATAGTTAATGTTATTCTCCCACCTCATTCTTGGTCTACCAACTGGGCGTTTTCCCTCTGGCTTTCCTACAAGAACCTTCCATGCAAGTCTTTCATTCCTCATACGTGCAACATGTCCTGCCCATCGCAGTCTACGAGACTTAACTGTTCTTATTATATCTGACTTCCTATAAAGACCATGTAGTTCATTGTTATGTAGTCTTCTCCATTCACCTGTCTGTTCATCTCTCTTTGGTCCAAAAATTTTCCTAAGTACTTTATTTTCAAATACTTGTAATTTCCTTTCCTCCCTTAAAGTAAGAGTCCATGTTTCGCATCCATATAATATAACTGGTAGAATAATAGTTTTATATATTTTCAGTTTAACGTTTTTTGAAAGGAGTTGGGATATCAAGAGTCTCTGCAATGCATAATAGCACGCATTTCCAGAATTGAGCCTATGTTTAATTTCTTTGTGCATCTCATTCCTATTTTTGATTATTGTTCCTAGGTATTTGAATTCAGCCACTTCCTCAAAATTTCCCTCATTTGTCATTAGCTGTCCATTTCCATTATATAATGAATTGCTACATGTCACCATATATTTAGTTTTTTGTTGATATTTACTTCCAGTCCTAATTCCTTAGTGTTACTCAATAGTGTGTGCGTGTTGTCCTTTAGTATCTCCTCGCTATCGGCCAATAATAATACATCATCAGCATAAACTAACAGCTTATTAATACCATTGATTAATTAAATAAAAATAAAACGTAGTTTTATTTGATTTTCATATTTATTATATAATTCAGTGACAGCTGTATCGGTACACTGTACCTTCTTCAGACATGTTAACAAATACCATTGATTTGTAAGCCTTCCCCATTCTCTAAAGATTTAATTGCATGCTCTAGTACACAATTAAATAGAAGAGGAGATAGTGCATCTCCTTGCTTCTACCCATTCTGGATTTCAAAAGTGTCCGAAAACTGTTAGCCTACACGCACCCTACTCTTTGTGCCATTTAGACACATTCGTATAAGTCTAACTAACTTTTCAGGAATTCCGAACTCCAGCAGGATACTATGTAACTTCTCCCTCTTAATTAAATCATATGTTTTTTTGAAGTCTACATATAGTTGATGTACAGTACCATTATATTCCCATTTCTTTTCTAAAATCTGTCTTATACTAAAAATCTGATCTGTTGTAGACCTGCTTCTTCTAAATGCACATTGATGATCTCCTAGAATGTCATCAATATAGGGAGTAAGTCTGCTTACTAATATATTTGTTAGAATTTTGTACGAAGTTGAAAGTAATGAGATGCCCCTGTAGTTGTTGCAATCAGTTTTATCTCCTTTCTTATAAATTGGTACGATAATTGATTCTTTCCATTCATCTGGAAGAACTTTTTTTCCCAAATCATACTAAGCAACCAGCGTATCTTGTCCATCAATTTTTCTCCTCCTGATTTTATCAGTTCTGCTGGTATCTCATCCGAACCTGATGCTTTATACATCTTCAATTTTTCTATCGCCATTTCAACCTCTAATGCACTTGGTTCTGCGACTAGCATTTCTGCTGTCTGTAAATTATCCTCCTCAAAGTCCTGTTCTGTATGTATATTTAATAGCTGATTAAAGTAACTTCTCCATCTATTTAATATATTCCTGGAATCTGCAATAATATCCCCATTTTCATTCCGAATTATGTTTGTTCTAGCCTGAAACCCTTTCTTCTCTATACTAATTCCCTGATATAATTCTCTAATGTTCCTATTTTTTGCATTCATTTCAAGATCATTAATCTTCACTCTCAAATATTCCCTCTTTTTACTCTTTAGTAACTTGGTGGTTTCCCGTCTAATACTACCCAATTGCTCTAAATTTACCTCATTTGGCTCGTGTAACCATTTCAATTTTGCTAGCTTTCTTTTCCTTACTATGTTGGCACATTCCTCATCAAACCATTTCTTGTTTTGCCTCTTTTTTAAACAACCAAAGCTTTCTGACGCTGAAAATTTAATAGTATCTCTTATAGCCTCGCATTCTTTATTTATATCAGTTTCTTCTTCGTTTGCCACATTGTCAACTGAAGATCCCAGTACTTCAAATCTATTAGCAATTTTGATTTGGTATTCTTGCCGCATTTCATCATTTTTCAAGTTTTTTAATTCAAATTTTACAGAATCATCTTTAGCAATTGTTCCTCTCATAAGCGATAGCCGTTGTCTGATTTTCACTCTGACCAGATGATGATCCGAATTGCAGTCTCTCCCTTTAACTGATCTAACACCGATGATGCTACTGTGACAGCGTTTATCCACTAATACATGATCTATCTGGTTCCGAGTTTCTCCATCTGGGGACGTCCAGGTGTATTTATGAATATCCTTATGCTGAAATGTTGTGCTCTTAAGAATGAGATTCTTTGATGTGGCAAATGTGACTAATCTAACCCCGTTGTCGTTACTATCTTCATGAAGACTGAATTTGCCTATTGTTGGTTTGAATATATCTTCCCGCCCCACTTTTGCATTAAAATCTCCCAAGACAATTTTCATATGATATTGTGAAAGGCTATCAAATAAGCATTCTAATTCTTCATAGAACTCATCCTTGATCTTGTCATCTTTATCTTCTGTGGGGGCATGTACATTTACAATTATAAAATCATGTCGTTTACCCTTCAGAATTATGTATGATATCCTATCACTAACAAACTTAATATCTCGGATAGCGGATAGGATCCTCCTTCTGACTAAAATTCCGTTCCAAATGCAGGTCTTTCTGCACCCCGTAGTATAATGCAAAGCTTCCTGATTCCTGACTACCTTCTCCTGGCCACCTAACTTCCTGTAAAGCGACTATATCCAAGGGCGATTTATCTAATTCCCGCGTTAATATCTCTAGTGCCCCGCTATTGTATGAAGTCCTAACATTCCATGTTCCTAGGAACATGTCCCTATGTTTGAGCCTTTGGCATGGGTTCCCTGAAGTAGTCCCCGCCCGGAGAACCGAATGGGGGACTATTTGACCTCCGGAAAATTTTACCCCAGTTGAACCCATGTCCGCATTTCTTGACGGTTGTATTTTTACGGTGAAAGATCGTCACTCTTTCGACCAAGGTACTTTTTTCGTCTGGCTTATCACCTTCGACCAGTCCGGCATGGGTAACCCTATCGGCAGCAATGCTACCGCCGGCATAGCTCTCAGGATCATTTAAGCACGCAAGCCACTCCACCACGACAAGGTAAAGATACCATGGAGGGCGAACTTCTCTACTATATTCGACAATTCTAGTTAGTAGATTAAGTTATTTTAGTGAACCTTTATAAGGGCATAAACGTCAAAAAACTAAATATATGTTCACATATACATTATATAATGGAAATGGACAGCTAATGACAAATTAGGGAAATTTTGAGGAAGTAGCTGAATTCAAATGCATAAGAACAGTAATTGCAAATAGGAATGAGATGCACAAAGAAATTAAACATAGGCTCAATTCTGGAAATGCGTGCTATTATGCATTGCAGAGACTCTTGATGTCCCAACTCCTTTCAAAAAACGTTAAACTGAAAATATATAAAACTATTATTCTACCTGTTGTATTATATGGATGCGAAACCTGGTATCTTACTTTAAGGGAGGAAAGGACATTACGAGTATTTGAGAATAAAGCCTAAAAATTGCAATTATTGATAATTGCAAGCTAGATATATTCCAACTTAAATTCTACCCCCCTTAAAGATAAAACTTTTATAGAAATCTAAGGCCAACCGGAACCTTTAAGAATATTATAATAATTACACATATATTCTAGGAACATTTTAAGTTTGTTAGGAAAATTTTTGACCAAAGAGAGATGAAAAGAGAGGCGAATGGAGAAGACTACATAATAGTGAGCTACATGATCTTTTTAGGAAGCCAGATATAATAAGAACAGTTAAGTCTCGTAGACTGTGATGGGCAGGACATGTAGCACAAACGGGGAATGAAATAAGTGTATGGAAGCTTCTTGTAGGAAAACCAGAGAGAGAACGCCCAGTTGGTAGATCAAGAATAGATGGGAGAATAAAATTAGCAATGAATTGAGGAAATAGGATATATTATAAAGGGGATGATTGGAAAACATTAGCTAAGGATAGGGATGTGTGGAGAGCTAATGTCTGCAGGCCACGAACCTACGGGTTCGATAATGTCAGTAAGTTAGTTTAGTTATATGGCATAGTGGTTTTGATGATATTTCTGTTGTGCAGATACAGACATGCAGAACATTGTGTGCTGGCTACTTGTGCTAGGATGTGCTCTCACTTTGGTGCCACATTTTAGCGCAAAGTCTACCGATCCTGATCAGTTGGCAGCAATGGCAGATACTCTACGGTACCTCCAAGAACTAGACCGTTACTACTCGCAAGTCGCCAGACCCAGGTCAGTATATCACAAATAATCTAATATATGTTAACTATTTATAATTAAGAATACGTAATGTAGGGAAAAAATCAAGTCCAATACTAATAAAAATTAATAAGGAAATTTATATGAATATTTTAATGTATGCAGATGATCTGGTAATTATGCGGAAGTCAGTGGATGATTTACAAAAAGCCATTTATATGTTGAATCAATTAGGACTCTATTATAATCTTAAAGTCTCAACTTCAAAAACTAAAGTTATGGCTTTTCAGGGCAAACTGCCAGTCAGAGCAAAAATAGTAATCAATAATGAAATAATAAAACATATAGAACACTTTAACTATCTTGATTCATATTTGGAAACAAAAATATACGTCTAGACTGGGGTTTGAACCCAGGACCTTTGACTCTCTATGTCAATGCTCTTCCATCTGAGGTACCTAGGTAGTCAAAGGTCCTGGGTTCAAACCCCTGTCTAGGATTCTATTTTTCTTTTCAAATATAATTTGTCCATCATTAAGATGTTTAAAAACGAATAATATTAATATCTTGGTTCAGTAACATATAGGAATGATTGGGATATACATAATAAATTAAACCGATATCAAATTACGTGCGGCACCATAAGAAAAACCTTCCGAAAGACTCGAAGAGAAACTCAGCTCAGGTTTTATAAAATTATGGTTGTTCCTGCCCTTTTTATATGGATCTGAATCTTGGACAATTACAAAAAAAAATATATCTCACAAATCAAGCTACTGAAATGAATATTTTATGATCCGTAGAAGGATGTACACGCATGGGCACGGTACATAATGAGTCAATAAGAAATGAACTGGAGATATTTTCAATACTCGATAAAATAGAAGAGCACAAATACCAATGGAAAGAACATTTAGACAGAATGGACAACACAAGATTACCCAAAACGATCAACGCCTACAAACCGCATGAAAAAAAAATATATCTTTGGGACGGCCAAGGAAACGATTGACTTCAGACCTGAACAGGTCGCAATGACCTTATCCTGGAAAGGAAGAAAAAGAAGAAGAAGATGAAGAAGGATCTAATTTAGATACAAATGAGAATTCAACTACAGAAATTGAAAAAATAACCATTTGAAGGAGAATCATTGGTATGTTGATCTATGCTATGGAATATAAATATAAAATACAGAACGAAGAAAACTATATTTCAAGTTCTGTTACAAAGCATTTTATTACATGGGTCCGAAATCTGGACAGTAAATAGAAAACAAGCGAACAAGCTGTTGGCAGTAGAAATGGATTTTTGGAGGCGATCGGCAAGAATTTGAAGATGGGGTAATAAGGGAAATTATGTGCAAGTTAAAAAGAAACATTGGAAAACATTGAAGAAAAATGTTTGAAATGCTATGGACACCTCATAAGAATGGAAGAAGATAAAATACCAAACACGATCCTTGATTGGAAAGCTAATGGAAGAAGTGGAAGTGGTAGACCTAGAGAACGTTGGATAGATGGAGTGAGTATAAATATGGAAGCTAGAGCTTTGAGGGAAGAAGATGCTTTAGACAGGAACCTCTGGCGACAAATCGCTTTGGGTTGAAGGAGAAACACTGTATTGTAGAATATTCTTAATAAAAAAATAACTATTTATTTTCAAGCTATTCCTAGCCAATTTTAAATATCATTTAGAGGAGAAGTAAATTTCATATTATTAATGCATTATCAACAATTAAATATTATTTGAATCGCTATTGGAAGGAGACGATACTCATTTACATAGGAAATTAAAAAAATGTAAATAAATAAATAAATAAATATATATATATATATATATATATATATATATATATATATCCATAGTAATTCTGCTCGAGGGCAGATCTTTCACTGCAATCATAGCATTTCCATGTTATGCTTTGCAGCTTTACTAGGAAATTATAGGTGTGATAGCTTCCCGTTGCTTTCCACACCGGTGAAGGATGATGATTATGATAATGATAAGGATGATGATGACGGCCAGATGATTTTTGGGGACCGTTGGGCTCTTAAGCTTCCTGACATTTGCCTTACAGATGAGAATAAACCTCACCCAGGACCCTTCCCGACCGGAATCGAATCCAGTTCCGCTGCGTGACAAGGTAGCACGCTACCTCGAGACCACAGCGGTGGACACATGACGAACATGATAATGATAATTACGTTGAATAAATAAGAATGCAGTTGAATATCCAGGCAATAGATGAATGGGTGGAAAAAAAGAAGATTTGAATGGAATCAATATATATTCCGCATGACACCAGATAGAATTGTACGCATAGCAAGATATAAGCTACCAGAGGATGGGAGAAGGACACCTGGAAGACAAAAAAAAAAAAAAGAAGAGATGGAGTTCTTAATTCTGGTTGGAGCAGGCCTTGGATCTAGAAGAAGAAGAAGAAGAAGATTGCAAGATAATGTTCGGGGACTGTTTAGGTCTTCAAGTTTCCTGACTTTTGTCTTACATAGTCCAGTCATATAGGTAAAAAAATAAGGGCCAACCTCGGAATGAGAGATAATAAGCTGAAAACTCGTATAGACCTTCATTTTTACATTCTAAAGGTTGTCTCAAAAGTCTCACAAAATCTCGTGTCCGCGTCTTTATATATTCAAGGTCAAAGGTCAAAAAATTGTTTTATTTGCAAATATCTCGTTTCCTATGACTTTAATGCTATTTATATTTACTATAAATATTGCACAGAATAAAATTCTCTACAACGTTTGTTTGATCGAAACCGGGCAAGCTGCATACGAGACAACGACGCTACCTCGAGACCACACCGGTGGAGTTATACAATATTGTTACATAATAATAATTATGAGAAATAATATATTTTAAATATCAATGTGGGAAAACTGCAGGATGACATGAATATTGTTTTGTGCGGTTTGAATTACTATGTGTGGTCACCCACGCCACGCAGGGAAATATAATGGCGGATAACCAAACTCAATTCTTCACATAGTTAAATCACATTTCTGACATAGTCCAAATGATACTTATGAATTATTTAGTATAACCCGGTATGTTAAAATTTTCATAGAAAAACGTTAATTGTTCTATTAAAAATAGGGACAATTTAGCAGTATTTATAGTCCAATGCTTTTTAATTTAAAAAACCTGTAATACTTGTGCCATTAATATAATTTGAAACAAAATAATTTACATATTTTGAACCAACTTTGCAATATTTATTTCGTCAGTAATGAATCCAAAACAAAATAGCATATATTCAATGTTACTAGGAAATAATGTTGGCCTAATAGTAAGAAAATAATTCATAAATGTATTTTATATTGTATGCCAGGAGTGTGTCTACATAAATTAAATAAAAATCGAAAAATTCCAAATTATTGTGCAGTATGTGTAATATATATATGCGTTAAGATACTATCAAAATAAAAGTTAAAGCAAGTATGTTTAAAATTATTCTAATGCCTGGCTGCAGATTAAAAATTCCTTTGATAAACTAAGTAGGTGGTTTCGTAAATGTCCAGAAAATGTTTCATACTCTTATTGGGATTTCAGATAAAATATTAATATTAGCGATTTAGGCCAATCCCGATCATTAACTAATTAAAACACTAATATATAGCTAAATAAGTAAAGACTATTCTTGCATTCTAATATTTTATTTCATTTATTTAACAGGTCTTAAATGTATACAAAACTTAATGTGCCCAATATTGTTTTGATTCTCTTCCTCCATTCACCTCTATCCTTCAGGTCACCAATCTGCAGTCTCCTGACATTCATCAAATTCATAATTCCTTCTATCCATGTCTTCTCAGGTTTCCCTCTTCTTGGAATCCACTCCAAACTCCTAACAGTCCAAGATCCGGCTGCAAGATTACTACGTTCATCGAGTGGGCGAAAAAAAATCAATTTCTTTTTCATAAAATTGTGAATCACTGAATACATTTTTGCCGAGTTGCCTATTAGAATTCGGCCGCTAGTGTATTTAATTACAATATAATTAATTTATCTATTCGAAATAATTTGATTCACTTGTTATTAAAATAAATTATATCAATGCCCATTAGAGCAAACCTTTCTTCTTATTATTATTAACATAAATTATAATCCAGTTCGCAGAAATCGGTGTATAGTACTTGAAAAGTTTTGGTTGCCATTGCACACTTGGCCGTAAATCTCCTCGCGGCTACATCAGGCTGTGACAATAATCACTAATAAAATGGCGGTAAGTACGTATTTATTGTTTTATATTGTTTGAAATAAAGTTCAGTTCATTTAAAATGCTGTGATTTGTTTCGTATAATGTATATTAACACTACCTTTTGGATATATTTTTGTATATACATTGTACGTAGTATACATAAAGGGCAGTGGTTTTACTTCCCGCTACGAAGGAACAATATAAAACAAAAAAATACGTACTTACCGACATTTTATTACTAATTAGTGTCACAGCCTGCTGTAGCCGCGAGGAGGTTTATGCCAAGTGGGCAATGGCAACCAAAACTTTTTATGCTCTATACATCGATTTCTGCGAACTGGATTCCTATAATTTATTTTAATAACAAGCAAATCAAATTATTTCGAATAAATAAATTCATTATACCTTAATTAAACATACTGGCGGCCGAATTTTAATAGACAACTCGGCAAAAATGTATTCAGTAATTCACAATTTTATGAAAAAAAATGATTATGTTCATACACTCGATGAACATAGTAAATCTTGCAGTCTGATCTTGGACTATAACTGAAAATATATCTTCATTCACCCTTTTCACGTATCCATTGTAATTGTTTATTTACCACAAATTGTGTAATTGACATTATGATGACAATTAATTTAATGACGTAATTAAGGCCGGATAATTAAAAAAATAACTTAGTTTCATGTTTTTCTGTTACCAAATAATGTCAGTACACATCACAATGCAAGAGTAATGCCTAATATAATTCAAAATAAAAAAAAGTGGTTATTCAACTTCTTTATGATGTAAACCGACACTTTTTTATTTGACTGAATATCATTAATATTTATGGGATTTGTATTTTTATATTTCTTCTTTAGTTATTCTTTATAGAGATGATTATATGCACGGAGATTTAAATATTAATAGATTTATTTTTCTCGTTCTTTTATTTGTTATAACTACAATATTTTTAATTATTAGTCCAAATATGATTAGAATTTTAATTGGGGAATTTAACAACTAAACTTCGAGGGATTCGCAAAATGGGCGCAAACGACTACATCTACCAATCCGATAAAAGCAGAGAACTCATCTAATGTCAATGTACAATAAACTTTATTAAAACGATCAGTTTGAAAATTATATTCTGAAGTTAGAAATCTAAAAGAAGTTAAATTTAGAAGCGGAAGGTTGGTAGCTGCGAGGAGCTGATTGTTGCAGTCCCTGTTGGGATCACATACTTATTGAGTTGTGTGCTGTGTATCAGGGAGTGAGCGACCCGCGGGATTTACTCATTCTTCACGCAGACAGACTCATTTCATTACTGTTCCCAGGAACAGACGTACAACTATTTATATAACTTATTAACAGTTCATACTCATATTTATAACACAAATGCAAAAAAAAAAAATAAATAAATATATAATAATAATAATAAAGTAAAGGCTATCCGTTCTTAAAGAGATCCTCATCAAAACCAAACCATGTGACCTGCTCGCTTTCCATTGGTTATGGACACCGACATACGATGTAGAAGCAATAAGTACGCGAAAAACTAGTTCCCTTCATTAGATTAAAAATATGTCC
Source organism: Diploptera punctata (assembly GCA_030220185.1). NCBI lineage: Eukaryota > Metazoa > Arthropoda > Insecta > Blattodea > Blaberidae > Diploptera > Diploptera punctata. The sequence goes on along the minus strand of JASPKZ010007419.1, from coordinate 36,844 downwards.
TCTAAATATACTTGTTATTCTTTATGAATGAAAATAATAATATTCAAAACATAGAAAATATTCTAAAATATACCTAGTCAATAATTACAGCTTAAAATAGTTTATTACATAGGCATATGGACGATGCGTTTGAGTCATGCTTTAGTCGATTTTGATGCATCAAAATGGCTGACAGTGTCGGGTCTTCTGTTGCTGTGTCGCCATCTAAATTTTTAAAACACAAGTCCGGCATACCTCTGACTAGTGGTCATTTTAAATATATCTCACAAGTTCAGTGAAAAATCTCACCAGTTTTCTTGTAATATACCCCATTCAACGATCACATGTCTTACATACTTCACACGTGCTCCCTGTCAATGTGACAGTAATTGTGACGCGAATGGCGGAAGTTTATGTTATAATCACTCTAAGAGCGGATAAGGTATAATTGTTCAGGTAACTAAGGCTGAGTCAAAGCTATTTATTTACCACTATATTAAAAACAAAATGGATTGAATGGGGTATGACGTAAAGAAAATTATTTGTTTATTTTTATTTGCATACTTGATGGAATTATAAGTTATCAAAAGAAGAAAATAATGCTCCTTTTACCATAGAAAATATCAGCAGGCCTATGCAGAATAATATTTTGTCTTTATGTTTATTATAGTATTATTATTTACATATTATTTAAGGTAATTAACGTCGCAATTCAAATCTGGGCGTGAAAGGATTGATACATTATGGTTGGATGCTGCTTTTTTAGGCTAGAGATTCTTTAAATTAAGTAAATCTATGACTTGGGGCGGATGGCTTTATTCTCCTTCTGGACTTTTTCTTTCTTAAAAATACATCGACAGAGGCCGAGTTTGAACACGCGAACCTCGCAACCAGAGGCAAGCGTAGTAACCTCTAGAACACTGGTTCTCTATATGTTCGGCTTATTTTGGCTCTAGTAGTAGTAGTAGTAGGAGGAGGCGTCTTAGCCGAGTGGTTAAGACAAGATATGCCTTGGCGCAGAGTTACGGGATATGCGCTGGTTCGAGTCTCCATGGAGTAAGAACTTTTCTCTTGGAATTTCGGCCAGTATGTGACCGGTGACTACCGAGAATAGTGAGGAATTTGGGTAGCTACAACAAGTAGCAGCTCCAGGTTGAGAAAACCAGCTATAAAGACTGGGGGACCAGAATGCTGATGACATGTCACCCCTACACTGGCTGGATGATCGTCTACCTCTGTGATTAACACATGTGGATGTGAGGTCAGCAGCCGACTGGTAAGCCAAGGTCTTCTAGGCCTGTCGCGCCATGGAGTTTAGTAGTAGTAGCAGCAGTAGTAGTAAAGGGACTATTGAAGCTAATGGCTCTTACCAATTCTAATCGCCCTCTCTTTCTCTCAATCCAGGACATTTATTATCTGCATTATCTATTTTTTATTCCGTTGTATCACGATCTTAGCTTCCTACGGTTCCTTGTTCCGTATAATGCCCCATTCTCGTTTAATAATACATTGTTCAAACCATTATAATTTTGTGGCTTCAAATCTTAGCAATTCGCCTGCCTTCTTGTATTTTGCCCTATGTGTTTCGAATTTTTTTAAATGCTGTATTTATACGATAATAACTTTCTTCTACATTCTGAATGTGGAGTCCAGCTGTCTCCATTATTTCTAAATCAGTGGTTTATCAATATGACCTTTCATTTTTCTAGATATGCTTTAGTCCCAAAATATTTAATTCATCATCATCATCAACAATCACGGATTAAGCCCATGGGCTTGTTCCGGTCTCATAGATTCTCATTCAAAAAGTTGAATCCATCTCTTTTTCGGTCAACCAAAATTCCTGTCTCCTCTTGGTTTGTAATTAAGTATAATTTTTGGAATCCGATCATCTTTCATTCTGTGAACATGTTCTTTCCAGTTTTTTCTAGATTCTTTTATTTTATCTAATTTCTAATATCTCATTTCTAATATCTTCACTTATTATCTTATCTAGAAGTTTCCAGCCAGCCACATTTCTCAGAAATCTCATTTCAGCTGCTTCTATGATCTTCTCTTCTCTTTTAGTTAAAACACAAAATTCACTACCATACAATAGTAACGTGACTGACTGCCACTGCTTTATAAAATTTTAGTTTTGTTTCCATTCTTGTGTTTTTGAATATTTAATTTATGCATATACATTCCTAAATTATTCTTGCACTTTTGACCCAGAGTTTAATATATGTATGCTCAATAATATATTACTTCTTCATCATCATCATCCGGTGTCATGACAGCTGCTGCTGTCTTCCGGAAACCAAAAGGCATTCCTCTCTGTCCATCCATTGATCTTCCTCCAATCCTCTGATTAATCACAGGCGCTTGCACACCTTCTATCCAAGTTTTCTTTGGTCTTTCTTTCTTCCTCCTTTCCATTGGGATCCACTCCATAATATGTTTAGGCAATCTTTGTTCTGGGATTCTTTTGATATGGCCATACCTCTGTAATCTTTTCTTTTCTACAGTGTCTATGATGCTTGGCTCATCTTGCACACCCATAATTTATCGTATTTCTTTATTTCGTATTCTATTCATTCTAGATTCTCCAGCTGATCATCTTAAAACATCCATTTCTGTACTTACATTTTTTTTTTCATTTCCCTGGTAGGAATTTGTCGAAATTCAGCACCATATGTTAACGTGCTCTGAACTATAGTTTGGTATATTTTTAATTTTCTACTTTTTGTAATATTTTTGCCCCACAAAATATAGTTTAAAGCATTTATTGCTTGTTTTGTTTGTGCGATTCTATTTTTAATTTACATTGCATTATCGCCTGAATGGTCTAATTTTGTTTCTAAATAACTGCAATCAATACTAGGTTTTAGTACTTTTCATTGTTGAAATTAATATTTTCCTTTTCTTCTCCTACACACAGTAAAGGATGAAAACCTCGAACAAAAAAAAAAAAGAATTATTCTTAAAAAAATGATGTCAAATCGAATATAATTATACAGACTACAGTATCTTTAAAAAAGTAATTCTTGCTATTTTACATGACTCTTCCAAGCACTTTTATTACATACTTTTTTTTAGACAAGTCTTTATTGATCTTCCATTTATTTTCTTCTCTCTTCTTCCATCCAGTCCCATATTAATTTGGTATACTCTCACAGTCCATTCTCTGTACATCTTCAAACCCAACCTGACTCCATAGTTCAATTGAGGGGTTACGCGGATTAAAAATGTAAGTGACTTGAAATAGTTATTTCACAGATCACATTTTATATCTACGTAACACTCGAGAATACGGCTCTGAGTTGGCGGCTACAACGACCAGCCGCATTCAGCTATTCCTGTGTGTTAGATAGGAAAATGTGATCTTGAAATAACGACTTGAAGTCATTTAGGATTTTAGCTCACATAACCCCTTAATTGTGTCTATATCTCTTCTCCATATTATTCTCGTATCCTTCTGTTTTACATCTTCTCCTTGTCCGACTTCTTTCAGATCTAAATAAGTTAAAATATATACATTTTGTTAAGGGTCCTCAATATATATATAAACTTTCTAATTTTCTTTAAGTATCTTATTTCTTTAGAGTCTTGTGAATTGTGTATATTGTTCATAAATAAGCGTTTTGTTTTGTTGAAATTTAGAATTTTTTAAAGTCCTCTGAAAACGAGTGGTCGGATTTGGAATGTCGTTTCTTCTTATTCTGATTACTACAATATCAGATCTTGAGTAATAGCCAATAGAGGAAACGCAATTTCTGAAACTCATTTTAATATTAATCTTCATAAGTAATGTCACGAGTGATTTCCAAATCATCGATAAATTCACGAATCACTTCGTGACTCGATAATTTATCTAGAGGATTTGGAAATCAAGAGTGGCATTCGTTAGGACTATTTAACGAATAAAATTCAACTGTTTACTCAAGAATCATTATTTAAATATAGTTACCGGTAATTAAAAATATTTATATATTTAATGTAATAGGCGATGTTTGAAAACAAATCAGAAATGTGAGGTTGTGTTCATTCACTGCAACTTGATCATGTTATTTATTGCTAAATAGGAACGCAATATTGTAAGAATGCACCCTAGAGGAAAAATAATGAAACACACGAAACTGTGTTTTATAACTAACATTATATGTCATTAATTTATTTTTTAGTAAACAAGTCAGTAAAATCAAGCAATCTGTTCATTGTAGTAAAAGATTCCGGGCTATGTGGCCGTGGTCTATAACTGGCGCCTCTTCCAGACGTTTCTCCCTCAACTGCGGAGGGCATCTTCAGTGGCGAGCGCTAGAAGCTGTTGTTTCCCTGTCGTAGACTCGACTGCAGTCGATGCCCTCCGCAGTTGAGGGAGAAACGTCTGGAAGAAACGCCAGTTATAGACCACGGCCACATAGCCCGGAATCTTTTACTACCATGATTACCGGCCGTGAAAGCCTGCATTCCACTAATCTGTTCATTATTTGCTGTATTCTTTATATTTATTGGACAGACATTGACTGAAAATTAATGTTCTGACCTGTTTAGAACGTTAAAAAGGAGGAGCTATCTTTATCACAAAACTAGGAGCTGATAAAAAGAAATCGATAAAGAGCGAGGTGAAACAGAACTGTTATTGGTTGTAAAACAAAATTCATTGAAACGTGATTGGACATTGACTACCATTTGGGACATGAGTAAATAGTCAATGTAATTTACGAAATTCTCTTTCTCAATTTTTTTAACTGAACTGTATTATAATTTCATTTTCTTCCTTACGAGCTAATTTCCTGGAGGAATAAAAATGAGGATATTGAAATGAAACTATAATTACCTTTGTGACGTTAACAGTACCAGAATGCAAAATGTATCGGAAAATAACTCGGAATATTATATATGTCAGTAGAATACAAAATGCTTTTTAAGAATAGCGGCTACATCTTGATTTCCCAGGTTGGTAACAATATTCACACGACTGCCAACATACTAATGTTATTCTATCATCTTCACGATATTGGATTATATCTTGAAAATAATCCATAGTCTTTTGAGGTCAACATTTTCATATGAATAAACGAGTTAATTATTTTATTTATTAATGTTGTTAGATTTAAAAAGCTGTTAGTTTATGTTGATGATGTAGTACTATTGGGTGATAGCGAAGAGATAGTAAAGGCCAACACGCACACATTATTGAGTAACACTAAGAAATTGAGTCTGGAAGTAAATATTAATAAAACTAAATATATGGTCAACTATAGAAATACATTATACAGTATAGTGGAAATGGACAGCTAATGATAAATGAGGGAAATTTTGAGAAAGTGGCTGAATTAAAATACCTAGGAACAATAATCACAAATAGGAATGAGATGCACAAAGAAATTAAACATAGGCTCAATTCTGGAAATGCGTGCTATTATACATCACAGAGACTCTTGACGTCACAACTCCTTTAAAAAAATGTTAAACTGAAAACATAAAGCTATTATTCTACCAGTTATATGGATGCGAAACATAAACTCTTATTTTAAGGGACGAAAGGAGATTATGAGTATTTGAGAATCAATTTCTTAGGAAAAATTTTTGGACCAAAGAGAGATGAACAGAGAGGTGAATGGAGAAGTCTTACATAACAGTGAACTACATGGTCTTTATAGGAAGCCAGATATAATAAGAACAGTTAAGTATCGTAGTCTGCGATGGGCAGGACATGTGACACGAATGGAGAATGAAAGACGAGCATGGAAGCTTTTTGTAGGAAAACCAGAGGGAAAACGTCCAGTTGGTAGACCAAGAATGAGGTGGGAGAATAACATTGACGATGATTTGAGGGAAGTAGATTATACAGAGAATGATTGGAAAACATTAGCTCAAGATAGGGATGTATGGAGAGCTTATGTTCGCGCGGCCATGAACCTATGGGTTCGATAGTGCCAGTGAGTTAGTTAATGTTGTTAAATGAGCTCACTGATTCACAGTTTTGAGTAGAAAAGAGTTTCTGAACAATCTTCTTGTTATTTCGGTTTTTCAATGATTGTAACACATTTTCTGGACTTAGGCGTAAGGTAGACCTAAAATACGGAGTGGGAATATTGTACGCCATCTGGTGGAAAACCGAATAAGATACGAGGAACAAATAATATTGAACTAAGTTAAAAGGTAAACGTAAAGTGATCCCACTCAGGTGGTCCTTCGGGTAGTAGGAGGTTAAGGCTCCCACTTTTTCTAGACAATCGGCATTTGATGTCAGCCGTGTTATCAACCCTGCGTGGCGGCCGCCTTTACCCCAGAACGAGCGTATGGTACTCATTTCCGTTAGAGGCTGAGTCGACCCCAGGGCCATAGTGCCGCCAGAAGGTTTGGGTGGGTTTGAAAATCCTGACCCCACCGGGACTCGAACCCTTGACCTTCCGGATTGTAGCGCAGTGCCTTAATCACCAAGCTTAAGTTATAATGTTTAAAGGACATGAGTTGAGGAAGTGAAAGTTCAGATGTGCTTTCATTAGCCTAACGTCTGAATTTTAAATATGTATTTTTTTATAATTTTCTTCTTCTTCTTCTTCTTCTTCTTCTACTACTACTTCATTCTTCCATTATAGGCTTAAACCTATTCTTTCTTCAACTCTTGTTGCCTTATGTTAGGTCGTCATATCACCGCTTTCTGGGACGTCCCTGTTGTCTTCTGCCCCTAGGTAGATCTCGACAATTGTACTGCTGTCCATCCTGCTTAAATGCGCATCTCACTCTTGTTTCCTTATACATACCCATTACTTAATATCTTCGAGTGCTCCACCGCTGTGGTCTCGAGGTAGCGTGCTGCCTTGTCACGTTCGATCCCCGCTCGGGACAAGTTACCTGGGTGAGGTTTTTTCGGGGTTTTTCCTCACCTGTAAGACAAATGTTAGGATACTTTAAGGCCAAACGGTCCCCGAACATCATCTGGCCATCATTATCATCAATATCATATTCACCTCATTAGATTAAGTTTAGGTTTAAGACCTCTCCTGGTGCATCATTACCCATCGTCATCACCCATCATATCATTGTGGCAGCGTAACACCGCCTTCCAGGCGCCCCAACCACAGAAGTGGGTTAAAATACGCCAATGCCAGAGAATACCTGAAATGTCGAATGACAAACAGGTTGCATTGAGGAAAAAAATATATCTTTGACTGCACATGTTCCTCTGATACTTTACTCCTTTCTCTATCCCATAAAGTTTTTCCCACAGTTTTTGGAATTATTTTCGTTTCTGTTGTTTCCAACAATCTTTTTGTTTTTACGGTATCTGATCTTGTTTCTGCATGATAAGTTATAATAGGTCTTACTACTGTTTTATAAATTCTGGCCTTAGTTTGTGTTTTTAAATGTTTATTTTCCAAATTGTATTCTTAAGACATTCAGATATTTCATTCCCTATAATAATATGTTGTTTCCTCCTCTATATTCCCGTAACTTGTTAATTCAATTCCTAAATATTTGAAAGTCATTTCTTGTTGAATGGTTTTACCAACTACTTCCACTTTACATCTTTCGGCTTCTTTTGATGTTACCATATAAACACTCCTTTTATTGTGAATTTTTTAAATTAAATATAAGCTGTTAAGTTAATTATAACGTAATAATCGTTCAAGGTAATCTTTGCTTTCCGCCAATAGTACTATAATCAATATTATAAACTTCACAGTATGCAAGTGTAAAAACACATAGGCCTATGTAAAACACACTGAATAGACAACCTAAATTATTTATATATGAAGACTCTGAATATACGTATTAAGATGTTACATAATAGTTTTATTAATTCTTCTTCTTTTTCTTCATGGATTAGTTAGGCGGCGATACGCCTGTAATGATATCAAAATCTTCATTAAATTTTCTCCCTTTTGTTTTGTGCACGTAAAAATAGGAATCTTCGATAATCCATCAGGATAATAATTTCTAATTATTTTAAAGAAATATTGATCATTTGTGAAATTATAATCAAATAGGCTCCACATTCACTTGCTCTCAAATCTCACTCCCCGAGCTTCCCAGTCACGTTGCTTCTACGGTAGAATGCAAACGAGAGCGACCAGAATTCCCGTTGGACCAGATTTCCCGCGAGCAGTAAAGAGTCTTCATAAGAAAAATATTTGTATACATGATTGCGAAAGTTAATAGAGAATGTATTAAATAAATTATCTGATTAACCTACATTCTAAAAGCCTTACGCTTTGAATATAAATTTTTACATTATACGTGAAAAACATAATTAAATACCTACTTAGTACCGTAAATAAAATGTACTCCAACAGCACTAGGTGTGTGTTTAGAATTTACGTCAATTTACTTCCATGCGAAATAGTTTGGAAAATTATAAATTATGAGGTTTCCTTTTGTCTACCAATGAATAAAAGCATCAGACAATAATTAGTCAGTGCGGAGTAATTTGTTGTTATTTATTTATATCAAATTGTTAAAATGGTCAATTGTACGTTAATTGAATTTACGCCGTTTATAAAAAATGTAAATATCAGCGCACTAATTTTCAAGTTATAGTACGTATATAACATTATATAAATTGCAGCTATCTTTTCAAGTTACGCTTTGAGAAATTTATTGTAAACAAAATGCTTCATTTTAAAAATACGATAAATTGACAGATCTATTATTCTTTAATTACAGTAAATCAAACCGAGACCTGAAATTCAATTGAGATATTCAGTGGACCATAAAGTTTCGCTACAAAAACACTGTACATTTTTCATGATGTGAGTTCAGTTTATATATATAATTTCATTTCGAATGTCTCTTAAATGTTTGATATATTTATATTTCAGTACTACTACTACTACTACTACTACTACTACTACTACTACTACTACTACTACTACTACTACTACTACTACTAATAATAATAATATAATGTAATGTAAGCCCATGTTTTCTCTTAGCAGAGAGGGAGTCCGGAGTTTCAGGGTCCCCTTTCGAGGGTTCATTGATAAATATACCGTCCAACACAAGAAATACAGAAAACTAATTCTTCATTCCTTTCTCTTAACAGAGATTTAGGCGCTCTCCCCCTACAGGGAAGATTATGAACCATACTAATTTAGTTACACTTGTTTTCCTATAGATGTAATTTGAGTGGTCCATGGTTAGCCTCATACTGACATCTAGGTAGTACTAGGACGGGAAAATTCGGTAAATTTTGCTTAGAGGCCTTTTTATTCAGGCTTAAGGATCTTTTACTGAAAATAGGGACCCACGGCTTAAAGTCTCTCCCGCGACCCTCGGGACCAGAGGCATAAGCACTAGTCCACCGCGGCCGACTAATAATAGGCCTAATAGACCTACTGTTTAATCGTAAAAGCTGGAACTCCTTTGGCTATTAAGAAACGTACGCCATCGTACATGCAGTAAACATTTCTTATGTGGCAAGAAAACTGCATAACTTCATTCCTCGCACTCACTGCGGCGAGAACCCCGGGACTTCTCATTCTCGATCTCTTGTTATCGGTAGACAAGACTCTCGTGGCTGTACTCTCTTTAAGCCGCTCTCGTTTACAAAAGCGAGCGGGAGTGCGTCAGTGTTTGAACGCCTTTAGAGCCATTATGATGCAATTGAAAACCTTTTGATCCCTAATATGATCGATGAAACCTCAAGTGAACTTATTGACGGCAACAATGTGCTGAGATTGAGGTATCTGTACCTCTTGAGGGATAACTAGATTTGCGGCTGACTGTAAGGGGTTTAACTCCTAACTCTTGTTTATACGGCGGTTTAAGATGGAAAATTAAAATTCGATCTGGTATGGCGGTAAAGTATTCGTCCAATGAAATGGGGTTTCATCTATAAAAACAGCAGCAATTACTGTATTTAGTACTCGGGGAAAATATGTTTATGTTGTCAGCAATTCATTCAGTATAAAACGTTACAAACATTGATTCATTATAGGAAGTCCTAATGATATTACATTTTAATAAAAAATAATAATAATGATAATAATAATAATAATAATAATAATAATAATGATAATGATACATTTATTTTACTTGACAGAGTTAAGGCCTTAAGGCCTTGTCTACCACTTAACCATAATAAATAAAATACAAAAAAAAATTTCATCTAAATAATAATAAACCAAATTATTGCATGGTATATCTACATTATAATTATTATTTACAATATATTTTGATTTAATCTAGATTAAAGAAATGAAATATTAAAATGTATAAGATTTAAAAGTGAGAGAAAAATAAACTCTTAATGACATAGTGTAAATTTAGTTTTCGAGAAAAAATAATTATGTAACAACAAATAATTGTATAAACATGTGTTAAAAGCGTCAAATGTAAGGCACCCTTCATATCTTGAGGGAGGGAATTCCAGGAACAGACAGAGGCTACTGGAAGAAGTAGAATATGATGAAGTGCTTTGTCTTTAATAATAATAATAATAATAATAATAATAATAATAATAATAATAATAATAATAATAATACTTTATTTATTCTGGCAGAGTTAAGGCCATAAGGCCCTCTCTTCCACTCAACCAGCACAAATACAAATAAATATTCGACAAATATAGATATACACTATACTAATTATAAACAGTTAAATATACAATAAATGTAGCAATGTAAATGTCATGTACAAACAACATTTTATAGGGTAATAACAATAATGATACGATGATAATAATAATAATAATAATAATAATAATAATAATGATAATAATAATATAAATATGATACATTATACGGGAAACACCAATTAATATATATATCTTACACTGGATAATAATGAAGTCGAGTTTAGAGCAAATATAAATTTAAATTTCTTTTAAAAGATGCCAATGTCCGGCAGCCCCTTATTTCTTGTGGTAGGGAATTCCAGTTGCGAGAAGTGGAGATGGTATATGACATGGAGTGATGTGATGTCCTATGTTGCGGTATATTAAGTAAGAGACTATGTTGTGATCTTGTGTTTAGGTTATGGTTTGAGGATAGATACTGGAAACGGGATTATAAATAATTGGGAATCGAGGTATGTAGGATCTTAAATAGGAGAATTAGACAGTGCGATTTTCTTCTCTCTTTTAGATGTAGCCATGGCAATTCGTGGAATAATGGAGAAATGTGATCGTATTTTCGAACATTAAATATGAATCTGATACACATATTATGGACACGCTGCAGTTTGTCCGACAATCCGTCACTTATGTCAGTTAGTAGAACGTCACAGTAGTCAAAATTCGGCATCACTAAAGTTTGGATTAAAATTCTTTTAAGAGTTGTAGGAAGAAAATGTTTAAGTCGCTTTAGGGAATGCATTATGGAGAAGATCCTTTTAGATGTTTGTTTTACTTGCTCATGCCATTTTAAATTAGAATCTAAGTGAAATCCCAAGTTTTTAACGACGTCGGTATAAGGAATTTGTTCATTATCTAATATGACAGCCGGCATATTGCCATTGTTTATGAGGTGTAATAGCCTTGGATGTCCGATAATTATTGCTTGCGTTTTGTTTACATTTAGTTTCAGCCCATATTGCCTGGACCATAAAGATCTAACAATAGAGTGAGGTGACTATATGTCTTATACACAGTTAAAGAAACTCAACCGATGGTTTTCGTTATGAACAGTTTTTCCTTTGCCGATGAAGGCAAATTAATTAATTGCTAGCGATGGTCACTGGATAAATTTATTTTGACTAATTAACTCATGCCCCAAATGGGAGTCAATGACCAATCACGTTAATGATTTTTGATTTACAACCAATTACAGTCGTGTTTCGCCTACAATTTACCAACTAAAGTTTATCATAATAAAGAAAGCACTTTCTTTTTCACATTCTGAATAGGTCATAGCATTATTTTGCAGTGACTGACTCACTAAGAAATACGGCTACCAGATTGTATATATAGTGCATGAATGTCAACACATACCGCATGCGGGAGTTAATATAAAAACATTTGTAGCAATTGATTATACCATCAAGAAAATAAACCACTGTTTGCACTTTCTTAAATGTATTTTTTTCCAGAAAAAATAATTGTCATATTTACATCATAGGACATCAGAAATGAATTAATATACAGTTTGATGTGTTTCATTTTTTCTCCACTAAAGTGCATTCTTACAATATTGCGTTCCTTTGGCAATAACTAATAGGCCTATGACCTGCTTGCAGTGACGAACAAAAGAAGCAAATGAAGCGTACCGATCGTTTCTCATTTGTTTTAAAACATCGCCTTTACATTAAATATATAAATATTTTAAAATAACTATATATAAATAATGATTTGTGAGTAAACAGCATAATTTTATTCGTTAAATAGTCCTAACAAATGCCTCTCTTGATTTCCAAATTTTCTAGATAAATTCACTCCTCATTTCGTGAGTCGTGAATTTATCGATAATTTGGAAATCACTCGTGGCATTACTTATGATAAAGTAATAATTTAAAGGAAAGTATTTCATCAATCCCAAAAGATGAACTAAATCTAATTAAAGTACAGCAATCTCGTGTGAGTTTAAATCTGTGATCTTCAAGATCCTCGACCTACATCGACCACAAAATTATTTGTTTTTTTTTTTATTCTAGTAACGCAATATTGTTTTAGATAGAATATATTAAAGGAGGTTTCATGTGCCAACTAATATTAACCGATGTTTCATATTACAAACGGACAGGCATATTGCTCTCCTGGGCCGTTGAATTACAAACGGTTTGAAGCAGTTATTGCTCACTTGAGCGTTACCATGACAACCTTACCGCACTTCAACTGTTTATCAAAAAGCGTTCTTTTCCTCTGAAGGGGAATTTTATAAGGAGTTTGTTATATCTCACTTGAAATACTCAGATATACGTCAAGTGACGCCGTAAAGGAGTTAACTAAAATCTCCATAGGTCGAGGACATAAGAGACATCTGTCCTATCAAATATATCATCACATATGTGGGCATTCATCTTGTCAGTATATGGGTAACATGTTTGAAGCATGTCAATTCTCCTAACTATTACAGTCTTTTTGACAAACTGGATCCTCTACTTAACCTAACGATGGTGGGTATAAACTGGACACATATACAGGAACCGGAAGTAACGCGCATACCTAAATACAAGCTAGGTGTTATTAACATATATAACTAATTACATTTGAAGAGAAAAACATATATCATTAATTAAATAAATATAAAACTTGGTTTTATTTGATTTTCATATTTATTAAGATATATTTAGTGACAGCTGTTTCGGCACACTGTACATTTTTCAGACATGTTAACAAATTATGAATTGTGTTATTATAGTACATATCACCTGATCTAAGCAACAATACACCAATAGTTTATTTAAATTGTTGCTTAGAACAGTTGATATGTACTATAATAACACAACAATAATTTATTTAAATTGTTGCTTAGTTCAGTTGATATGCACTATAATAACTTACTCACTGGCACTATGGAACCCGTAGGTTCATGGCCGCGCGGACATAAACTCTCCATACATCCCTATCCTGAGCTAATGCTTTGCAATCATTCCCTGTATAATCTACTTCCCACAAATCATAGTTAATGTTATTCTCCCACCTCATTCTTGGTCTACCAACTAGGCGTTTTCCCTCTGGCTTTCCTACAAGAATCGATACTAGTAAAATTCATGGTGATTTTCCGTTGAGGTATTAGTTCACAGTAATATAATGTACGGTTAAAAACTATAATATAGTTACCTTGTAGGTCCGTCTCCTCAACTTAAGTTCTTTTAAAACTCTGTAGGCCTTTCGGGACTAGTCCCATCATCAGCAGAATGCATTAGGTCCGTTCTTCTTGACCATTGTTGAAGCATTGACTTGGTTGTGAGAATTTTGTACAGAGGATTGTGTGGATTAGGTGTGTATTCATTGAAAATCAGGTTGTTGTTGATTTCTCTTAGGATTGCGATTTCCTCCAGTATATTTATTCTCGTTGGAATGTTTTCTCTATGTACTATTGTGAGGGTGTTATCGATGTTATGCATATGGTGTCCAGCTTGAATTACAAGTTTTGCGTAATTTGATTTTCCTCCATTGTAAATGAAATCTCTGAAATGTTCCTTGAATCTAATGTTGAAGCTTCTGTTAGTCTTCCCAATGTAGAATTTATTGCAGTCTGTACATGTTAATTTGTAGATGCCTTTACAATGGAGGAAAATCAAGTTACGCAAAACATGTAATTCAAGCTGGACACCATATGCATAACATCGATAACACCTCACAATAGTACATAGAGAAAACATTCCAACGAGAATAAATATACTGGAGGAAATCGCAATCCTAAGAGAAATCAACAACAACCTGATTCTCAATGAATACACACCTAATCCACACAATCCTCTGTACAAAATTCTCACAACCAAGTCAGTGCTTCAACAAGGGACAACAAGAACGGACCTAATGCATTCTGCTGATGATGGGACTAGTCCCGAAAGGCCTACAGAGTTTTAAAAGAACTTAAGTTGAGGAGATGGACCTACAAGGTAACTATATTATAGATTTTAACCGTACATTATATTACTTCTATAAAATCCTTAGAACGTGATATTACAGGAGCACAAAGACAGGGATTTAAAATATTCAAAAAATTACAGATGGAAACAAAAGACAAAATTAATGTTAATCTGATACCAAAACAAGAATGGATTACTTACTACAAAAATCTTTGGTCAGAACCGAACACTCACACTGAAAAAATTACTTTGAATTTGACTTGTGAAAATGAAATAGAAAAACCAGACATAACAATGGACGAACTAGAAGAAGTTTTAAAGAAGGCCAAGAACAGGAAAAGTCCAGGTTTAGATGATTTAAATTTAGAACTTTTTAAGTATGGAGGAACTGCCTTGAAAGAGAAACTATTAGAAATTTTTAACAATATTTGGCATTGTCTTAATATTCCAACGGATTGGGAAACGGGTCTAGTAATTAATATACATAAAAAGGTCAGAAAAACAAATGTGATAACTACCGAGGCATTACCTTACTCCCAACTGCATCTAAATTATATGCCAACATAATTAAAAATAAGTTATCAGTAAGTACTGAAACATTTTTGGAAGAAGAACAATGTGGATTTAGAAAAGGGAGGAGCACTATAGACGCAATATTTACCCTGCAACAAATTATGGAAAAAAGGAGAGAATTTAATCTCCCACTGTACATACTATTTATAGATTATGAAAAGGCATATGATAATGTAAACCGAGATAAACTTTGGCAGATACTGCATGAAGAACATATACACTCACATGTAATACGAGCCATACAAAGCTTATATCAAAATTCTAAAATCAAAATTAAATTACCAGATGGAGAAATAACAGAACACATAAACACAGGCAAAGGTGTTCGACAAGGATGTGGACTATCTCCACTCTTATTTAATATATATATATTAACAGAATAGTGCAAGAATGGAAACAAACAGTAAACAGTGGAATTTCAATAACTAGGACTAAAATAATTCAAACAATATTATATGCTGATGATCAAATAATATTATCAGATTCCGAAGATAGCTTACAAATAGCAGCATATCAATTATTCAAAATTGCCAGCAAATATAATATGAAAATTTCCACATCAAAATCCAAAACAATGGCAATGTGTGGAAAAAACATACAACGGGTGAAAATTGAGATTGATGGAAAAATTATAGAACAAGTGTCAGATTTCTCTTACTTAGGAAGTGTATTTGCAGAGTATAAGAGTGACATTGATTGAAAATTACAAAAATATAATAAAATGAATGGGGTAATACGAAGACATTTTGGTAAACAGATGAGGACAGAGACAAAACTAAGATTACATAACGTCACATCAAAAGCTGCTCTAAAATACGGAAGTGAAATTTGGATTTTAAATAAAAGAAACTCTCATAAACTTCAAGTAAGCCAAATGCGCTTCTTACGATCATTGTTAGGAGTTAATAGACTGGATCACCAAAGGAACACTACTATCAGAGGAAAACTTGGAGTAGCAAGTTTAAATGAAGATATCCAAAGATACCAACAAGAATGGAAAAATCATCTGAGAAGAATGGCAAGAAATAGACTTCCAAAATTGGCATTCCAATATACCCCAACTGGACATAGGGACCAAGGAAGACCAAAACATCGGTGGAAAGATCAAGACCATCTTCGCTAGGTTTACCGTACAGGCCACATGGCCTAAAACGAATTTGTTCATGATGATGATGATTATATTACTGTTCCTACAAGAAACTTATAATAACACAATTCATAATTTGTTAACATGTCTGAAGAAGGTACAGTGTACCGAAACAGCTGTCACTAAATATATCTTAATAAATATGAAAATCAAATAAAACTAAGTTTTATTTTTATTTAATTAATATATATGGATTTTCATCAAGTAAACACCAACTCAATTGATTAGAAAAATATATGCCTAAATCGGGATTTAAACTCAATATCTGTTTTGTACACCAGTGCTTTAACGATTTAAGCCATTAGACATCACAATTTAAACGTAGATTTCTCTTTTATACTAATATGATTTCCGTGCGCCAGGTAGCAGGGAACTTTAATTCCACTAACGGCATCTAGCGGTCCCTTAAAAAAGAGCACTTCAAAATGGAAATCAACACTGTACATTTCCAGCAAGTAAAGTAATATTCGATATTTTAATATTAAATTTATCACTTCTCACTCAATGACAAATTAAATTTGAAGAGAAAAATATATGCCTAAGCACTGGCGTACAGAACCAGAGATATTGGGTTCAAATCCCGATTTAGGCATACATTTTTCTCTTCAAATTTAATTTGTCATCGAGTGAGAAGTGATAAATTTAATATTAAAATATCATATATAACTAACTCAATGATGCGACAGGCCTATAATGCCCCTGGCTGACCAGTCGGCTGCTGGCCTCACATCCACATGTGTTAATCACAGAGGTAGACGACCATCTAGCCCGTGTAGGGGTGACATGTGGTCAGCATTTCGGATCCCCCAGCCGTTATAGCGGATATTCTCAACCTGGAGTCGCTACTTATTGTAGCCACCCAAATGTCTTACGATGTTGGATGGGCATCGGTCCCATACTGGCCGAAAATTCCATGAGAAAAATGTCTTCCCCATGGAGACTCGAGGTCGCGTAGCTCTGCACCAAGGCTTCCTGCCTTAACCACTCGGCTACGGCTACGTCTTAATGAATGCTGAAGACAATTTATGAATTTAATAAATCACAAACTAATTAACTGGTATTATCAAACCCGAAGGTTCATGGGTGCGGGACATAAGATCTGCATACATCCCTATCCTAAGCTAGTATTTCCACTCGTTCCCACAAATCATGATTAATGTTATTCTCCCTCCTCATCCTTGGCCTACCTATTAAGCGATTTTCCTCTGGTTTACCTATAATAAGTTTCCACATTTATCTTTCATACCCCATTCGTGTCACTTGTCGTTCCCATTTTTATCCACGATAACTTATCTTCTTATACAGATGGTTTTCCATAATGATCACATAACTAAGTGCTATGTAGTTTTCCCCATTAACCTGTTTATTCGCCTCTTTCTTGCCCAAAATTTTTCCTAAGACTATTCTTAAGTACCGGTAATATTTTTTCTTTTCTTAAAATAAAGGGTCATGTTTCGCATATAGCGTAGCTGAAAGAATAGCCGTTTTATTTATTTTTAATTTAACACATTTTTTAAAAACGTCTGCGATGGGCAGGATATATTGCGCGTATGGGGAATGAAAGACGTGTATGGAAGCTTCTTGTAGGAAAGCCAGAGGGAAAACGCCCAGTTGGTAGACCGAGAATGAGGTGGGAGAATAACATTAACTATGATTTGAGGGAAGTAGATTATACAGGGAATGATTGGAAAGCATTAGCTCAGGATAGGGATGTATGGAGAGCTTATGTCCGCGCGGTCATGAATCTACGGCTCTGATAGTGCCAGTGAGTAAGTAATTCAATAAACCCTTAATAATCGTTAATCCCCGATTTTTTTTTATTTTTAGCTACTAGGATATCCTAAAAATCTGTTTATAACAGTTATCAAATTCTACAATTTCATAATATCATGAATATATTTATTACACTGACTTTACCTCGTGCGGAATTGGTCATTTATTAAAATAATACGCTTTTCAGAAATAAAATTCATTCTTTTCTAAATTGTATAATTTTTGGATAACACTGGAGTATATTTTTTACGATTTTCAAACAGCTTTATACTGTACCCATAAGATCACACACTTATAAAAAACATTTTTCCTTTTAAAATACTCAGATCACATTATAATTTCTAACAATGTATAATCTTGATTTGTCTCTGGATTGTCTTCAGTCCCTATCATAAGCATCTGCCTGAAAATTATACGAAGTGCAATTGCAATTATGTTATACAATAACAAAGTATTTTTGTAAAATTTCAAAATCTTAAAATTCGTACCTGAAATTTTAGTAGTACTGAACTAAAACATATTTCAGTTCAAAAACTTCATTAAACATTATACAATTAAGTTAAAAAAAAACAAAATCCACGGAGTGACAGGCTTACCAGCCGGCCGCTGACCTCACATCAACATGTGTTAATCAAAAAGGTAGACGATCATCGTACCAGTGTAGGGATGACATGTGGTCAGCATGTCGGGTCCCGCAGCCAATATAGATAATTTTTTTTCAACCTGGATCAGCTACGTATTATAGTTAATCAAATTCCTCTCAATGCTTGGTGCGCACCGGTCACATACGGGCTGAAATGTCATGAGAAAATGTCTTCCCCAATCGAGACTCGAACTAGCGCAAGTCCCGTAGCTCTGTATCAAGGTATCTTGCCTTAACCACTCGGCTAAGATGTGGAACCAAAATGTTTAAACTGAAATTCATTTTAGTTGTGGGCGATTGAAATATCAGGTACGAATTTTAAGGTCATAAACTTTTACTTAATAACCTGAATGGTGGCTTGCCATGAATTTTAAAAGTATTGTCTCTTTGGTTACGTCCTAGAAACTGTATGTCTGAGAAAACAAAATAAGGAAGTGTGCAGGGAGAAGGAATGTAATTAAGTCGACCAACATCATATATAGACGGTGGACAGTGTTGTCATATCTCTCGACAAAATTCAATCATAGCCTAATAACACTGATCTTCTTTCCTTTACGAGAATGGAATCCTATTCATGATGTAATTTAACGCTGAATTCGACTATTCCTTTAGATTTTTTAAAATCAAGAAACCCTCTTCCTATTAGCAAGTTAAAGTTTTATAAATTCAGTAATCTCGTATAAAACTAATTTAAATTATAATATTATAATGCTATTGTGGAAAGAAAAATTAATGTCTGAAACAGGAATCGAACCGTGGACCTCTAGATCTCCAGACTAGTGTGCAGCTCATTACACCATTCCACACCTGGCACAAACACCAACAATTCTTTCCACATATACAAATCTATTATTCTCGTTTCGTCCGCTGTCAGGTAGATGACACTGCCATCGCCAACGGCCGGCTTCGTTTAGAAGTATCTATATTTGAGAATTTTACACCACCACTTTTATAAGTAGTAAACGATGTTATTTAACATTTTCCAATACTGTTATTTTAACACAGTTCCAATAATTGATCTTATTATATTATAATGATATTGTGAAAAGAAAAATTAATGTGTGAACCAGGAATCGAACCATGGACCTCTAGTTCTCCAGACTAGTGTGCAGCCCACTACATCATTCCACACCTGGCACAAACACCTCTAGTCTGGAGAATTAGAGGTCCACGGTTCGATTCCTGGTTCACACAATTTTTCTTTACACAATATCATTATAATATGATCCATTATTGGAACTGTGTTAAAATAACAGTATTGGAAAATGTTAAATAATTTAAATTAATCAACATAAAGATTTTATGTTACATGTAAAAATTGTATTTGATGATTTTCGATATTTAATTTTCACATGTGAGGATATCCCAGCTACTGTGGGCTCTATTTACTTTCAAAAGTCTTGTCCATGAGATGAAAACAGCTGTCGCTCGTGGATCCTAAATTTTCAGTAATAACTTATGAGAATGGCTATGCGTGACTCAGGGTATGTACATTAATATGGGGTAAAGAGAAATTATTAAATAATTTAATATTTGGTTATGAAAAATAATAGATTATGTGAAGTCTATGAAAACAAGGTCCGATATGATGATGTAATAGAACAAGTGCAGAATTAATAACTAACTCACTGGCAATATCGAACACGTAGGTTCATGACCGCGCGAAAATAAGCTACCCATACATCCCTACCCTGAGTTAATGTTTTCCAGTCATCCCCTGTATAATCGACTTCCCTCAAGTTATCGTTAAAGTTATACCCATCTCATTATTGGGCTACCTAATTAGTACTACCTTCTGGTTTAGATATATCTGCAATGAGCTTTCTTGTCCCTCTTTAATTCCCCATTCGTGCCATATGTTCTGCTTATCGCAGTCTACGAAATTTAATTGTTCTTATAATATCTAGTTTACTGTAAAGATAGTGTAAAGTAGAATATGGAATGTATTGCCTTTTTTTTCAGAATAAAGAAAATACATATGCATTTACATTGCGCACGGGCCTGCTTGGCCGTACGTGCATTATTTTTCCATGAATAAAAAAATAAAACTAATAATATAAACAAATACCTACAAATACACCTGTATCAAAAAACAATAACAGGCTACATATAAGTAAAATCTATGTCTGCACTAAATCAAAATAATACATATCTACATTCATCCACATTCCGTACATTAATATTAAAAAAAATGCTAGAAAACAAATTAGAAAAAAAAGCATACACACATACACCCACACACCCCCACACATATACACACCGCACGCTCATACCCCCCTCCCCCCGTCCCTACAGACATTAAGTGCACTATCAGACTATTCAACTTATCAGACCTACTTATTATATAACATGATTAAATATCAAAAACAAATACCATATTGAGATTCTTCTTATTGTTAATACATATATCCTTAATCTACAATTTTGTTATATCTCAATTTTCTTACTGTACCCAAAAATTTGCATGTTTTTGATTCACTCTCGATCCGTCCTAAAAGATCCCAACACGCCACTCTCCCTCGATCCGACCTGAGAAATCTCTCCGGCAGCATCTGTAATCTAAGTTGTTCTGTCTCTCTACAGAATGCTATAATATGCTGCCAGTTTTCATGGTCATCGCATAGTGGGCATAGTTTAATGCCTTCCTCATTTGTTAAATTATGGGCCATCCATCCCCCCAAATGAAACCATGCAATAGCACTTTTATCATCCCCATCCAAAGAGTCAATATATTTCTCCCTTCCCCACGAAAGTTTCAGTTCTGTCTGCAGGGTGAGCGATATTTTCTGACTACACTCTGCTTCTATATACTGTCTGTCTATATCGATTAGTCTCTTCTTAACTGTCCTCCAAACATTTATATTATTCCGCGTATTCCTCTCCCATACCCAACCCATCCCTATGCCCTTCAATCCCCTTTCTACACCGATTACCCAATCTCCCGAAACACACTGCCTTTTCTGTTCATTGTAACACTCTGCTCTAAGCGAGTCCTGATTCCCGTTTATTAAGTCCAACCAATATTTAATAGCCATAATTTTGCCCCTTATTGTGTCCGAAAATGTACCGAATTCCTTCAGTATGCCACAATTTGAAGTCCCCGTTGCTAATCTCATCGCTTTCTTAAGAAATATAGGTTGAATTTTATCTAGTGTCCCCGTTCGTTCCCAACCCCATAATTCTGAGCCATACAGCATGGTCGCTCTCACAGTCGAAGAATAAACCTGTTCTAGTGTACGCATCGGTATGTTTCGCAATTTTGATATATTATTAAGCATTTCGCTTGTCCGGCACCTAGCTCTCATTGTTGCATTTTCGATGTGTCTCGTCCATTTTCCATTCATTGTCAAAGTCATCCCCAAGTAGACAAAGTTTTTAACATTTTCTAAATTCTCACCACGGTATGTCCACCTTTCCCTCCCGTTGTATACCGACCCGTTTTTAAAAGTCATGGCTTTCGTTTTGCTAACGTTAACAGTAAGTCCCCAAGTCGTACAGTATGTCGATAGTAAATCTAAACCCTTCTGCATGCCATCTATTTTTGTGGAAAAGAGGCATAAGTCATCTGCATACATTAGAACAGGAATACTTCGCTCACCCACCGTTGGAGCATCGATCCCCTCTACTTCCAGCATCAAAGCTACATCGTCTATAAATAAGTTAAATAACAGTGGTGTCTCTCTTCTGCCGGTGTTTGGAAAAATTTATTGCACAGTGCTATATAACAGGCTAAAAAATTGGATAAATGAAAATAATAAAATTTCACGATACCAAGCCGGGTGTAAAGTAAAGTAAAGTGATCCCGCAACAGGCCCGGAGGCCCTTGGGGTAGTAGGACGTTAAGGCTCCCACTTTTTCTAGACAATCGGCACTTTATGTCAGCCGGATTGTCAGCCCTGCGTGACGGCCACCTTTACCCCAGAACAAGCGTCTGGTACTCATTTTCATTAGAGGCTGAGTCGACCCCAGAGCCATAGTGCCGCCAGAGGGTTTGGGTCAGTTTAAAAATCCTGACCCCAACGGGACTTGAACCCTCGACCCTCCGGCTTGTAGCCTTGTGCCTTAACCACTACGCTACGGCGTGCCCCAAAGATAGTGTAGCTCATAGTTATTATGTAGTCTTCTCCATTCAATTGTCTGTTCTTCTCTCTTTGGTCTAACATTTTCCTAAGAACAACATTCTCAAATACTCGTAATATTCTTCTCCTCCCTTAAAGTAAGAGTCCATGTTTCGCATCCATATAAGGCATAAGCATAATATAACTCGGAGAATAATAGTTTTATATATTTTCAGTTTATATTATAATATTTTATTATATTATTATAATATAATATATTCAAAACAATAAAACGAAAATAAAAAAAGAAAAATTATCAGGTGTATATAAATTGAAGTGTGGCACATGTGACAATGTCTATATACGACAAACTGGTACACCTTTTATCTCTCGGATAAAGGAACACATGAGAGCATATAACAGAAATTTAGAATATTCAAAATATGCTAACCATCTATTCCAATTTAATCATTGTTTCGATCAAAATTTTGAAATTTTACATGTTTGTTATAAGGGTAAGAAGTTAGATCTTTTGGAGGCTGTAGAAATTAATAAATTTAAAAATAGTAACAAACTGTTAAATTCTCAACTTGATTTGAATGAATCCCCTTTGTTAAATTAAAAAAAATTAAATAAATATTGTTGTATTGTTGCTTAGATCAGTTGGAACACAATTCATAATTTGTTAACAGGTCTGAAGAAGGTACAGTGTACCGAAATAGCTGTCACTGAATTATATAATGAATATGAAAATCAAATAAAACTACGTTTTATTTTTATTTAATTAATTATTATTGTGATAATAATGTTAATAATAATAATAACAACAATAATAATAATAATAAATACGGAAAAGAGAAAAAATGGAAAAATAAATAGGCTGGGCTACTAAGAAGAAATTGCTTATTGGAGGGTATTCCTCGAAGGAATCATAAAAAAGTAAATGGAAATTGAATATATCAGGCGTTTGATAACAGTAATGTGATACATGGATAGTTTGCTTAGAAAATCGCAAATAATAAGTTCATCGTTTAGCGATTTAAACAACAAAACACAAAATTAGACTTGAATAAAATATGTATATATATAACCTACCATTTTCCAATCAACATAGTTGTGATCTTCTGGAGTTCCAATACATTTCTAAAAATTGACTTCCATGAAGTGAAAAGTTCTTGAAGACCCTAGACCTACCACATGCACAGTGGACGATCATCCAGTATAAGAATGATACGTAATCAGCATGTTGCCTTTAAAACAGGTTTTTCACAATCTAGAGCCGATGCTTAGTGTAGTTACCTAAATTTCTCATGATGCTGGATAGACATCGTTCCCGTACTGATCGAAATTCCATGATAAAATTTCTTCCAATAGGTAAGTTTATAAAAGTAATTATTGACGAGTTTACAGATTAAGTTCACATGTCTAGGATGTAACTCACATTATACCTTTGACCAATCTTCATGTTTATACACGTCATAACAATGACTATTTAACTCATGCCCCAAATGGGAGTCAATGACCAATCGCATTTCAATCATTTTTTATTTACAACCAATCACAGTCGTGTTTCGCCTAGAATTTACCAACTAAAGTTTATCATAAAGAAATCACCTCCCTATCAACATTCTGAATAGGTCCTAGCATTACTTTGCAGTGACCTACCCCCTAAGAAATACGGCTACCAGATTGTGTATATATTGCATGAATGTCAACAGAAGGAGATAATATAAAAACATTTGTAACAATTGATTATACCACAAAAAACACTGTTTGCACTTTCTTAAACTAATTATTTTCCAGGAAATTACGTTGCAGAAAAATATAACTGAATATTTACACCATAGGACATCAGAAATTAATTAATACCTATTACGTTGGTTATAAATTTCTTAAATTTCTCCACTAGGGTGCATTCTTACAACATTGCGATCCTTTGGCAATAAATTATATGATCTGGTTGCAGTGACGAACAAAAGAAGCAAATGAAGCGTACCAATCGTTTCTCATTTGTTTTCAAACATCGCCGTTTACATTAAATATATAAATATTTTAAAATAACTATAGTTAATGATTTGTGAGTAAACAGCTTAATTTTATTTGTTATATAGTCCTAACAAATGCCACTCTTGATTTCCAAATTGTCTAGATAAATTCATTCCACACTTCGTGGGTCGTGAACTTATCAATAATTTGGAAATCACTCGTGGCATTACTTATGATTATTTATTATACCATGTATGAAATAATTTGTCCTCATGAAGAATGTGAAATTTCATAATTTTAATGGTACTAATTTGCTTTTAACGCAATTTTAAATGTAACTGTGCAATAATTGAAAAAAATAAAAATTACATCTAATTAGGCACTTAAAAAAGACATAATTTAATTACTATTATATAATTCAATTAAAACCATTACTAAAGTGGTTAAAAATTATAAATTGTAATAACTGCTTCTTAAAGTAGGATACCTAATTAAACGTAAAGATGATCAGCACCATGGGCTAGTGGTCTGCGTTTCTGTCTGCAGTTTATGAGGTCCCGGGTTAGATTCCCTGTCAGACCATAGGAATTTTTCCTTAAAGAGTATTATTCCAATGGTTGCCCATGGTTTGGAACTGACAGACCATAGGCATTTTTCCTTAAAGAGTATTATTCCAATGGTTGCCCATGGTCTGGAACTGTCAGACCATAGGAATTTTTCCTTAAAGAGTATTATCCCAATGGTTGCCCATGGTCTGGAACTGTCAGACCATAGGAATTTTTCCTTAAAGAGTATTATTCTAATGGTTGCTCATGGTCTGGAACTGTCAGACCAAAGGAATTTTTCCTTAAAGAGTATAATTCCAATGGTTGCGCATGGTCTGGAACTGTCAGACCATAGGAATTTTTCCTTAAAGAGTATTATTCCAATGGTTGCCCATGGTCTGGAACTGTCAGACCATAGGAATTATTCCTTAAAGAGTATTATTCCAATGGTTGCCCATGGTCTGGAACTTAGGTTAGGTTTAGGTTAAGGACTCTCCTGGCGGTTCGTAATCATTTGTCGCCATCATTTCCGCCTTCAGGGTGCTCCAAACCTAAGAAATTGATTAAAACTCCACCAATTCCAGGGGAGAAAGCCAGAAATGTCATAAAAGACAACCTGAGTAACATTTACATATATATATATATATATAAAGAAATTAATATAGGCATATTTTTTACTAAAGTGATGAAAGAAGATATAATAGTAGTTCTAACATGTCATGCTGTGAGAAACAGGAAAATAAACTTCTGTATACCACTTTGAAAGTAATTGATTTTCTTAAAAAGTGTTCCTGATTATGTTATTATTATTGTTTATTTACGTCCACTACTGTGGTCTCGAGGTAGCGTGCTGCTTTGTCACGCGGCGGGCCCGGGTTCGATCCCCGGTCGGGGCAGTTTTTCTGGGTGAGGTTTTTATCGGGGTTTTTCCTCATCTCTAAGACAAATGTCAGGAAAACGTTAAGGCCCAAACGGTCCCCGAAATCATATGACCATCATCATCATCATGATCCTTATCATTATCATCATCCTTCACCGGTGTGGAAAGCAACGGGAAGCTAACACACCTACAATTCCCTAGTAAAGCTGCAAGCATAGGATGAAAATGCTATGATTGCTGTGAAGGACCTGCCTTCGGGCAGAATTACTATGGATGGGTTGTTTATTTATTTGTTGCACAATGACTTTTAAATTATGTAAAAGGCAAACCAGTATCTTTAACTTTATGAAATTTAGTATGCCACATCAGGAATGATTATATCATACCTAGTATAAATTTAATTGTGTGCCAAGTGTAAAGAAGATATAGGCATCTTTATATAATGTGAATTTAAATATATAAATTGAGTTTCCAAAACAGACATGTGTCCATCATTTTTAAAATGCCTAAGACATAATATAAGAGATAGGCCTGAAGAACTAGAAATTAATTATGTGCAAAAGTGTGATAAATATAAAAATAAATATCGATTATTGGTAGGATAAATTACTAAGAGATTCCAAGAGAGTATTTAATTACTGCGGACAATGGTAGGATAAATTACTAAGAGATTCCAAGAGAGTATTTAATTACTGCGGACAATGGTAGGATAAATTACTAAGAGATTCCAAGAGAGTATTTAATTACTGCGGACAATGGTAGGATAAATTACTAAGAGATTCCAAGAGAGTATTTAATTACTGCGGACAATGGTAGGATAAATTACTAAGAGATTGCAAGAGAGTATTTAATTACTGCGGACAATGGTAGGATAAATTACTAAGAGATTCCAAGAGAGTATTTAATTACTGCGGACAATGGTAGGATAAATTACTAAGAGATTCCAAGAGAGTATTTAATTACTGCGGACAATGGTAGGATAAATTACTAAGAGATTCCAAGAGAGTATTTAATTACTGCGGACAATGGTAGGATAAATTACTAAGAGATTCCAAGAGAGTATTTAATTACTGCGGACAATGGTAGGATAAATTACTAAGAGATTCCAAGAGAGTATTTAATTACTGCGGACAATGGTAGGATAAATTACTAAGAGATTCCAAGAGAGTATTTAATTACTGCGGACAATGATAGGATAAATTACTAAGAGATTCCAAGAGAGTATTTAATTACTGCGGACAATGGTAGGATAAATTACTAAGAGATTCCAAGAGAGTATTTAATTACTGCGGACAATGGTAGGATAAATTACTAAGAGATTCCAAGAGAGTATTTAATTACTGCGGACAATGGTAGGATAAATTACTAAGAGATTCCAAGAGAGTATTTAATTACTGCGGACAATGGTAGGATAAATTACTAAGAGATTCCAAGAGAGTATTTAATTACTGCGGACAATGGTAGGATAAATTACTAAGAGATTCCAAGAGAGTATTTAATTACTGCGGACAATGATAAGGATAAATTACTAAGAGATTCCAAGAGAGTATTTAATTACTGCGGACAATGGTAGGATAAATTACTAAGAGATTCCAAGAGAGTATTTAATTACTGCGGACAATGGTAGGATAAATTACTAAGAGATTCCAAGAGAGTATTTAATTACTGCGGACAATGATAGGATAAATTACTAAGAGATTCCAAGAGAGTATTTAATTACTGCGGACAATGGTAGGATAAATTACTAAGAGATTCCAAGAGAGTATTTAATTACTGCGGACAATGGTAGGATAAATTACTAAGAGATTCCAAGAGAGTATTTAATTACTGCGGACAATGGTAGGATAAATTACTAAGAGATTCCAAGAGAGTATTTAATTACTGCGGACAATGGTAGGATAAATTACTAAGAGATTCCAAGAGAGTATTTAATTACTGCGGACAATGATAGGATAAATTACTAAGAGATTCCAAGAGAGTATTTAATTACTGCGGACAATGGTAGGATAAATTACTAAGAGATTCCAAGAGAGTATTTAATTACTGCGGACAATGGTAGGATAAATTACTAAGAGATTCCAAGAGAGTATTTAATTACTGCGGACAATGATAGGATAAATTACTAAGAGATTCCAAGAGAGTATTTAATTACTGCGGACAATGGTAGGATAAATTACTAAGAGATTCCAAGAGAGTATTTAATTACTGCGGACAATGGTAGGATAAATTACTAAGAGATTCCAAGAGAGTATTTAATTACTGCGGACAATGGTAGGATAAATTACTAAGAGATTCCAAGAGAGTATTTAATTACTGCGGACAATGATAGGATAAATTACTAAGAGATTCCAAGAGAGTATTTAATTACTGCGGACAATGGTAGGATAAATTACTAAGAGATTCCAAGAGAGTATTTAATTACTGCGGACAATGGTAGGATAAATTACTAAGAGATTCCAAGAGAGTATTTAATTACTGCGGACAATGGTAGGATAAATTACTAAGAGATTCCAAGAGAGTATTTAATTACTGCGGACAATGGTAGGATAAATTACTAAGAGATTCCAAGAGAGTATTTAATTACTGCGGACAATGGTAGGATAAATTACTAAGAGATTCCAAGAGAGTATTTAATTACTGCGGACAATGATAGGATAAATTACTAAGAGATTCCAAGAGAGTATTTAATTACTGCGGACAATGATAGGATAAATTACTAAGAGATTCCAAGAGAGTATTTAATTACTGCGGACAATGATAGGATAAATTACTAAGAGATTCCAAGAGAGTATTTAATTACTGCGGACAATGGTAGGATAAATTACTAAGAGATTCCAAGAGAGTATTTAATTACTGCGGACAATGGTAGGATAAATTACTAAGAGATTCCAAGAGAGTATTTAATTACTGCGGACAATGATAGGATAAATTACTAAGAGATTCCAAGAGAGTATTTAATTACTGCGGACAATGATAGGATAAATTACTAAGAGATTCCAAGAGAGTATTTAATTACTGCGGACAATGGTAGGATAAATTACTAAGAGATTCCAAGAGAGTATTTAATTACTGCGGACAATGGTAGGATAAATTACTAAGAGATTCCAAGAGAGTATTTAATTACTGCGGACAATGATAGGATAAATTACTAAGAGATTCCAAGAGAGTATTTAATTACTGCGGACAATGGTAGGATAAATTACTAAGAGATTCCAAGAGAGTATTTAATTACTGCGGACAATGGTAGGATAAATTACTAAGAGATTCCAAGAGAGTATTTAATTACTGCGGACAATGATAGGATAAATTACTAAGAGATTCCAAGAGAGTATTTAATTACTGCGGACAATGATAGGATAAATTACTAAGAGATTCCAAGAGAGTATTTAATTACTGCGGACAATGATAGGATAAATTACTAAGAGATTAAAAGAGAGTATTTAATTACTGCGGACAATGATAGGATAAATTACTAAGAGATTCCAAGAGAGTATTTAATTACTGCGGACAATGGTAGGATAAATTACTAAGAGATTCCAAGAGAGTATTTAATTACTGCGGACAATGGTAGGATAAATTACTAAGAGATTCCAAGAGAGTATTTAATTACTGCGGACAATGATAGGATAAATTACAAAGAGATTCCAAGAGAGTATTTAATTACTGCGGACAATGATAGGATAAATTACTAAGAGATTCCAAGAGAGTATTTAATTACTGCGGACAATGGTAGGATAAATTACTACGAGATTCCAAGAGAGTATTTAATTACTGCGGACAATGATAGGATAAATTACTAAGAGATTCCAAGAGAGTATTTAATTACTGCGGACAATGGTAGGATAATTACTAAGAGATTCCAAGAGAGTATTTAATTACTGCGGACAATGGTAGGATAAATTACTAAGAGATTCCAAGAGAGTATTTAATTACTGCGGACAATGGTAGGATAAATTACTAAGAGATTCCAAGAGAGTATTTAATTACTGCGGACAATGGTAGGATAAATTACTAAGAGATTCCAAGAGAGTATTTAATTACTGCGGACAATGGTAGGATAAATTACTAAGAGATTCCAAGAGAGTATTTAATTACTGCGGACAATGGTAGGATAAATTACTAAGAGATTCCAAGAGAGTATTTAATTACTGCGGACAATGGTAGGATAAATTACTAAGAGATTCCAAGAGAGTATTTAATTTACTGCGGACAATGGTAGGATAAATTACTAAGAGATTCCAAGAGAGTATTTAATTACTGCGGACAATGATAGGATAAATTACTAAGAGATTCCAAGAGAGTATTTAATTACTGCGGACAATGGTAGGATAAATTACTAAGAGATTGCAAGAGAGTATTTAATTACTGCGGACAATGGTAGGATAAATTACTAAGAGATTCCAAGAGAGTATTTAATTACTGCGGACAATGGTAGGATAAATTACTAAGAGATTCCAAGAGTATTTAATTATGCGGACAATGGTAGGATAAATTACTAAGAGATTCCAAGAGAGTATTTAATTACTGCGGACAATGGTAGGATAAATTACTAAGAGATTCCAAGAGAGTATTTAATTACTGCGGACAATGGTAGGATAAATTACTAAGAGATTCCAAGAGAGTATTTAATTACTGCGGACAATGGTAGGATAAATTACTAAGAGATTCCAAGAGAGTATTTAATTACTGCGGACAATGGTAGGATAAATTACTAAGAGATTCCAAGAGAGTATTTAATTACTGCGGACAATGGTAGGATAAATTACTAAGAGATTCCAAGAGAGTATTTAATTACTGCGGACAATGGTAGGATAAATTACTAAGAGATTCCAAGAGAGTATTTATTACTGCGGACAATGGTAGGATAAATTACTAAGAGATTCCAAGAGAGTATTTAATTACTGCGGACAATGGTAGGATAAATTACTAAGAGATTCCAAGAGAGTATTTAATTACTGCGGACAATGGTAGGATAAATTACTAAGAGATTCCAAGAGAGTATTTAATTACTGCGGACAATGGTAGGATAAATTACTAAGAGATTCCAAGAGAGTATTTAATTACTGCGGACAATGGTAGGATAAATTACTAAGAGATTCCAAGAGAGTATTTAATTACTGCGGACAATGGTAGGATAAATTACTAAGAGATTCCAAGAGAGTATTTAATTACTGCGGACAATGGTAGGATAAATTACTAAGAGATTCCAAGAGAGTATTTAATTACTGCGGACAATGGTAGGATAAATTACTAAGAGATTCCAAGAGAGTATTTAATTACTGCGGACAATGGTAGGATAAATTACTAAGAGATTCCAAGAGAGTATTTAATTACTGCGGACAATGGTAGGATAAATTACTAAGAGATTCCAAGAGAGTATTTAATTACTGCGGACAATGGTAGGATAAATTACTAAGAGATTCCAAGAGAGTATTTAATTACTGCGGACAATGATAGGATAAATTACTAAGAGATTCCAAGAGAGTATTTAATTACTGCGGACAATGGTAGGATAAATTACTAAGAGATTCCAAGAGAGTATTTAATTACTGCGGACAATGATAGGATAAATTACTAAGAGATTCCAAGAGAGTATTTAATTACTGCGGACAATGGTAGGATAAATTACTAAGAGATTCCCAAGAGAGTATTTAATTACTGCGGACAATGATAGGATAAATTACTAAGAGATTCCAAGAGAGTATTTAATTACTGCGGACAATGGTAGGATAAATTACTAAGAGATTCCAAGAGAGTATTTAATTACTGCGGACAATGATAGGATAAATTACTAAGAGATTCCAAGAGAGTATTTAATTACTGCGGACAATGGTAGGATAAATTACTAAGAGATTCCAAGAGAGTATTTAATTACTGCGGACAATGGTAGGATAAATTACTAAGAGATTCCAAGAGAGTATTTAATTACTGCGGACAATGGTAGGATAAATTACTAAGAGATTCCAAGAGAGTATTTAATTACTGCGGACAATGGTAGATAAATTACTAAGAGATTCCAAGAGAGTATTTAATTACTGCGGACAATGGTAGGATAAATTACTAAGAGATTCCAAGAGAGTATTTAATTACTGCGGACAATGATAGGATAAATTACTAAGAGATTCCAAGAGAGTATTTAATTACTGCGGACAATGGTAGGATAAATTACTAAGAGATTCCAAGAGAGTATTTAATTACTGCGGACAATGATAGGATAAATTACTAAGAGATTCCAAGAGAGTATTTAATTACTGCGGACAATGGTAGGATAAATTACTAAGAGATTCCAAGAGAGTATTTAATTACTGCGGACAATGGTAGGATAATTACTAAGAGATTCCAAGAGAGTATTTAATTACTGCGGACAATGGTAGGATAAATTACTAAGAGATTCCAAGAGAGTATTTAATTACTGCGGACAATGATAGGATAAATTACTAAGATTCCAAGAGAGTATTTAATTACTGCGGACAATGGTAGGATAAATTACTAAGAGATTCCAAGAGAGTATTTAATTACTGCGGACAATGGTAGGATAAATTACTAAGAGATTCCAAGAGAGTATTTAATTACTGCGGACAATGATAGGATAAATTACTAAGAGATTCCAAGAGAGTATTTAATTACTGCGGACAATGGTAGGATAAATTACTAAGAGATTCCAAGAGAGTATTTAATTACTGCGGACAATGGTAGGATAAATTACTAAGAGATTCCAAGAGAGTATTTAATTACTGCGGACAATGATAGGATAAATTACTAAGAGATTCCAAGAGAGTATTTAATTACTGCGGACAATGGTAGGATAAATTACTAAGAGATTCCAAGAGAGTATTTAATTACTGCGGACAATGGTAGGATAAATTACTAAGAGATTCCAAGAGAGTATTTAATTACTGCGGACAATGATAGGATAAATTACTAAGAGATTCCAGAGAGTATTTAATTACTGCGGACAATGGTAGGATAAATTACTAAGAGATTCCAAGAGAGTATTTTAATTACTGCGGACAATGGTAGGATAAATTACTAAGAGATTCCAAGAGAGTATTTAATTACTGCGGACAATGGTAGGATAAATTACTAAGAGATTCCAAGAGAGTATTTAATTACTGCGGACAATGATAGGATAAATTACTAAGAGATTCCAAGAGAGTATTTAATTACTGCGGACAATGGTAGGATAAATTACTAAGAGATTCCAAGAGAGTATTTAATTACTGCGGGACAATGGTAGGATAAATTACTAAGAGATTCCAAGAGAGTATTTAATTACTGCGGACAATGGTAGGATAAATTACTAAGAGATTCCAAGAGAGTATTTAATTACTGCGGGACAATGAGGATAGGAAATTACTAAGAGATTCAAGAGAGTATTTAATTACTGCGGACAATGGTAGGAATAAATTACTAAGAGATTCCAAGAGAGTATTTAATTACTGCGGACAATGGTAGGATAAATTACTAAGAGATTCCAAGAGAGTATTAATTACTTGCGGGACCAATGATAGGATAAATTACTAAGAGATTCCAAGAGAGTATTTAATTACTGCGGAACAATGGTAGGATAAATTACTAAGAGATTCCAAGAGAGTATTTAATTACTGCGGACAATGGTAGGATAAATTACTAAGAGATTCCAAGAGAGTATTTAATTACTGCGGACAATGGTAGGATAAATTACTAAGAGATTCCAAGAGAGTATTTAATTACTGCGGACAATGATAGGATAAATTACTAAGAGATTCCAAGAGAGTATTTAATTACTGCGGACAATGATAGGATAAATTACTAAGAGATTCCAAGAGAGTATTTAATTACTGCGGACAATGGTAGGATAAATACTAAGAGATTCCAAGAGAGTATTTAATTACTGCGGACAATGGTAGGATAAATTACTAGAGATTCCAAGAGAGTATTTAATTACTGCGGACAATGGTAGGATAAATTACTAAGAGATTCCAAGAGAGTATTTTATTACTGCGGACAATGGTAGGATAAATTACTAAGAGATTCCAAGAGAGTGTTTTAATTACTGCGGACAATGATGGATAAATTACTAAGAGATTCCAAGAGAGTATTAATTACTGCGGACAATGATAGGATAAATTACTAGAGATTCCAAGAGAGTATTTAATTACTGCGGACAATGGTAGGATAAATTACTAAGAGATTCCAAGAGAGTATTTAATTACTGCGGACAATGATAGGATAAATTACTAAGAGATTCCAAGAGAGTATTTAATTACTGCGGACAATGGTAGGATAAATTACTAAGAGATTCCAAGAGAGTATTTAATTACTGCGGACATGGTAGGATAAATTACTAAGAGATTCCAAGAGAGTATTTAATTACTGCGGACAATGGTAGGATAAATTACTAAGAGATTCCAGAGAGTATTTAATTACTGCGGACAATGATAGGATAAATTACTAAGAGATTCCAAGAGAGTATTTAATTACTGCGGACAATGGTAGGATAAAATACTAAGAGATTCCAAGAGAGTATTTAATTACTGCGGACAATGGTAGGATAAATTACTAAGAGATTCCAAGAGAGTATTTAATTACTGCGGACAATGGTAGGATAAATTACTAAGAGCTTCCAAGAGAGTATTTAATTTACTGCGGACAATGGGTAGGATAAATTACTAAGAGATTCCAAGAGAGTATTTAATTACTGCGGACAATGGTAGGATAAATTACTAAGAGATTCCAAGAGAGTATTTAATTACTGCGGACAATGGTAGGATACAATTACTAAGGAGATTCCAAGAGAGTATTTAATTACTGCGGACAATGGTAGGATAAATTACTAAGAGATTCCAAGAGAGTATTTAATTACTGCGGACAATGGTAGGATAAATTACTAGAGAGATTCCAAGAGAGTATTTAATTACTGCGGACAATGGTAGGATAAATTACTAAGAGATTCCAAGAGAGTATTTAATTACTGCGGACAATGGTAGGATAAATTACTAAGAGATTCCAAGAGAGTATTTAATTACTGCGGACAATGGTAGGATAAATTACTAAGAGATTCCAAGAGAGTATTTAATTACTGCGGACAATGATAGGATAAATTACTAAGAGATTCCAAGAGAGTATTTAAATTACTGCGGACAATGGTAGGATAAATTACTAAGAGATTCCAAGAGAGTATTTAATTACTGCGGACAATGGTAGGATAAATTACTAAGAGATTCCAAGAGAGTATTTAATTACTGCGGACAATGGTAGGATAAATTACTAAGAGATTCCAAGAGAGTATTTAATTACTGCGGACAATGGTAGGATAAATTACTAAGAGATTCCAAGAGAGTATTTAATTACTGCGGACAATGATAGGATAAATTACTAAGAGATTCCAAGAGAGTATTTAATTACTGCGGACAATGGTAGGATAAATTACTAAGAGATTCCAAGAGAGTATTAATTACTGCGGACAATGGTAGGATAAATTACTAAGAGATTCCAAGAGAGTATTTAATTACTGCGGACAATGGTAGGATAAATTACTAAGAGATTCCAAGAGAGTATTTAATTACTGCGGACAATGGTAGGATAAATTACTAAGAGATTCCAAGAGAGTATTTAATTACTGCGGACAATGGTAGGATAAATTACTAAGAGAATTCCAAGAGAGTATTTAATTACTGCGGACAATGATAGGATAAATTACTAAGAGATTCCAAGAGAGTATTTAATTACTGCGGACAATGATAGGATAAATTACTAAGAGATTCCAAGAGAGTATTTAATTACTGCGGACAATGGTAGGATAAATTACTAAGAGATTCCAAGAGAGTATTTAATTACTGCGGACAATGGTAGGATAAATTACTAAGAGATTCCAAGAGAGTATTTAATTACTGCGGACCATGGTAGGATAAATTACTAAGAGATTCCAAGAGAGTATTTAATTACTGCGGACAAGGTAGGATAAATTACTAAGAGATTCCAAGAGAGTATTTAATTACTGCGGACAATGGTAGGATAAATTACTAAGAGATTCCAAGAGAGTATTTAATTACTGCGGACAATGATAGGATAAATTACTAAGAAGTTCCAAGAGAGTATTTTAATTACTGCGGACAATGATAGGATAAATTACTAAGAGTTCCAAGAGAGTATTTAATTACTGCGGACAATGATAGGATAAATTACTAAAGAGATTCCAAGGAGTATTTAATTACTGCGGACAATGGTAGATAAATTACTAAGAGATTCCAAAAGAGTATTTAATTACTGCGGACAATGGTAGGATAAATTACTAAGAGATTCCAAGAGAGTATTTAATTACTGCGGACAATGAGAGGATAAATTACTAAGAGATTCCAAGAAGTATTTAATTACTAGCGGACAAATGATAGGATAAATTACTAAGAGATTTCCAAGAGATTATTTAATTAACTACTGCGGACAATGATAGGATAATTACTAAGAGTTCAAGAGAGTATTTAATTTACGGCGGCAATGGTAGGATAATTACTAAGAAATTCCAAGAGAGTTTAATTACGGCGGACAATGGGAGGATAAATACTAAGAAATTTCAAGAGAGTATTAATTACTGCGGACATGATAGGATAAATTACGAAGAGATTCAGAGTATTTAAATAATGACTGCGACAATGATAGGATAAATTATAAGAGATTCCAGAGAGTATTAATTACTGCGGACAATGAGAGGATAATTACTAGAGATTCCCGGAGTATTTAATTACCTGGCGGACAATATAGATAAAATTACTAAGAGATTCCAAGAGAGTGATTAATTACTGCGGACAGAGAGAATAA
>JASPKZ010007418.1:1437500-1512884 GCA_030220185.1 Diploptera punctata | reverse complement strand
TCTCAATCTATCTATCAGTATCTATCTATCTATCTATCATCTAGTCTATATATTCTATCTATCTATCTAGTAACGGAATCCATTCAACGGGGATTTTCACCCACTTAAAAATCATTCGATAGACTTGACACTTGTTATACTTGTAAGGACCCGTGAACAATATAATAATTGGCAATTTGTTTTCTAAAAGACCTGGCCAGAATCATCAGAAATCAAAGACAGATGTTCTTTGTATTAGTGTGAGACGGTTTTTGAACACGCTTTTCACCCACTAGAAAAAATTGAGTCGGCTTTTTAAACTTGATTTATGTGAAGAGGACCCGGGACACTACAATCATTTCATATTTTGTTTCTAAAATTCTGGCCCAAAAAGTCATCGGATGAGAAAATCAAAAAATTGAAAAACTGGTATAATAGGTTGCGGGACTTGTCGCCTTTTTAGTCAATCGTTTTAAGAGCTCTCAGTTGGAGAGTGATGAACTCTAGTGGTATATAATTTCAGTAATCCATAGGTTCCCTGGTTCGAATCCGGCTGGGAGGGTTTTTTTTAGAAGAGTATTACTTTTAGCTCATACTACAATAGCATCGAATTTAAAGATATTTACATTATTATCTTATTCTGTAAAATATTAAAACTAAAAAATAAATAATTGTTTTAAAAAACTAAAACAACACGCTTTATTAGAAAACCGAACTAAAAAACGAAAAATAATTTTAATTTCCAACACGCTTGGGATAAAATTAAAGTGGTCAACAAAAAAATCATCTCCAACACATACAGAATAAAAGTAGAGTTATCAGCAAAGAGGAAATAATTTTACCATCAAAAGCGTGGGGTGCTTTTTATGATTTTTACATTTTCTTCTTAGAGACTTTACTTTTACCAATATCTGTTTATTATCAAATATGTTAATTGATATAGAGCACCCCACGCTTTTGATGGTAAAATTATTTTCTTTTTGTTGACTATTTAACTCATGCCCCAAATGGGAGTCAATGACCAATCACGTTTCAATGATTTCTGCTTTACAACCAATCAGAGTCGTGTTTCACGAAATATTTATCAGTGTTATATTTACCATATTAATGAAAGCTCCTCCTTTTTAATATTCTGACCATTATTTTGCGTCCCGCGCCGTAGCCG
Organism: Diploptera punctata; assembly: GCA_030220185.1. Lineage (NCBI taxonomy): Eukaryota > Metazoa > Arthropoda > Insecta > Blattodea > Blaberidae > Diploptera > Diploptera punctata. The sequence continues at coordinate 1,511,740 of JASPKZ010007418.1, read as the reverse complement.
AGCGGTTAAGGTAGGAAGCCTTGATGCAGAGCTACGGGACTTGCGCTGGTTCGAGTCTCCATGCGGGAAGAAATTTTCTCATGGTATTTCGGCCAGTATGGGACCGGTGCCCACCCAGCATCGTGAGGCAATTGGGTAGCTACAATAAGTAGCGGCTCCAGGTTGAGGAACCAGCTATAACGGCTGGGGGACTCCACATGCTAACCACATGTCACCCCTACACTGGCTGTTGATCATCTACCTCTGTGATTGACACATGTGGATGTGAAGGGCCAGCAGCCGGCTGGTAAAAGGGCAACCGCTGAAAAGTGGAAAGACCCTCAATCGGAACCATTATTTTGCAGTGCCTGAGCCTATAAGAAGTACGGCTACCAGATTGTATATATAGTGCATAGATGTCAACACATAGCGCTTGCAGGAGTTAATATAAAAACATTTGTAGCAATTTATTATACCACCAAAAAAAGAAACCAGTGTTTGCACTTTCTTAAATGTATTTTTTCCCAGGTAATAATCCAGAAAAATATAATTGTCATATTTACATCATACGACATGAGAAATGAATTAATATACAGTTTGATGCGTTTCATTTTTTCTCCACTAGAAAGCATTCTTACAATATTGCGTTCCTTTGGCAATAAATAGTATGATCTGGTTACAGTGATAAACAAAAGAAGCAGATGAAGCGTACCTATCGTTTCTCATTTGTTTTCGAACATCGCCGTTTACATTAAATATATAAATATTTTAAAATAACTATAGTTAAGTAATGATTAGTAAGTAAACAGCTTAATTTTATTCGTTAAATAGCCCTAACAAATACCACTCTTGATTTCAAAATTCTCTAGATAAATTCACTCCTCACTTCGTGAGTTGTGAATTTATCGATAATTTGGAAATCACTCGTGGCATTACTTATGATAACTCTAGTTTTATTCTATATGTGTTGGAGATGATTTTTTTGTTGGTCACTTTAATTTTATCCCACGCGTGTTGGAAATTAAAATTATTTTTCATTTTTTAGTTCGGTTTTCTAATAAAGCGTGTTGTTTTCAAAAATTATTATATATTAATATTGCCCTTGAAAAAGTGATAAGAGACGCAGGTCTTAACATAAAGGGAACCGCCTTTCTTAAATCTGTGCAAATTCTTGTATTTGGCAACGATATATATTATATATATATATATATATATGAATAAGAAAGTTTTCTTGGGTTTTCCGCGTCTTGGATTCAAGTTCGGCCCCTGGCCACTGACTCCGACGTTTCGGCATGATCCCACATGCCATTATCAAGGAATGATAAGTTCGAGTCACAGGTTTAGGTCTTATATAATTAAACAAATAGAGTTTTCGCTGTAGTCCGTTTCCGAAGAAGAGGGTGTACGTCTTCGGAAACGGACTACAGCGAAAACTCTATTTGTTTAATTATATAAGACCTAAACCTGTGACTCGAACTTATCATTCCTTGATAATGGCATGTGGGATCATGCCGAAATGTCGGAGTCAGTGGCCAGGGGCCGAACTTGAATCCAAGACGCGGAAAACCCAAGAAAACTTTCTTATTCATACTTATATCCGCGAAAATCTGCAATATAACATATATATATATACACACATATATAAAAGGAAGAATTCAATTAGCCATGAAGGACGAATATATTAGCCTGGAGAAGGCAGTGAAAATAATGAATTTTAAAATTAACCAGGTTAAGATAAGATATATGCCGGTGATTAAAAGTAAATGAGAAGCTTGTCCATCTAATTTGGAAGTTGACGCATATAAATTTGAACCAGTTTATAGCTTTATACATCTTGGATCAGAAGTAAATTGTAGAAATAACACTGAGCAACAAAAAATAAACTTTTTTTTGCCTCAGAAAGAAAAATATGTGATTATTATAGTATTTTTTCCGCTGAATTCAAATATGATATCGGGTTTTCTTCATCACGCAAGGTTTCCGAGAGACAGGTTTTTATAATTTCAAACACTTTAGTATTTTCTGCATTCGTAACTACACAATATTCGAACTTTCGGACTCACCTAGAAAGTAAGAAATGACGATTTTCTGCTATATTTTCGCCTGTGGAACGTCCCTCTTGATGGTCCAACAATAATCGGCCAGCATATTAGGATTCCATTTGCCCTGATATCTCTTTTCCATAGCTGAAATCTCCTGATGAAAGTGTTCCCCGTGCTCATCTCTCACTGCGCCAAGATTTTCCGGGAATAAATCTAGGTTTCTTAAAAAAATAATTATTTAAATCCATTAATTGAAATTGAAATAAAAAAACTGTGGGTGATGGAGAAATTCCGAATACATATTTGAAAACACGATAAAAAAAACTGCATTAAGTACAACTATTGGTACTCATGAGACGAAAATCATGTTGACCAGTGTTATTTGGCTGAAATTCGTCTATGCATCATGATTGCAAACAAATGTTTTTTTTGGACTCAGAAAGATGTTTATATCTCAGTTTATATCTAGAAAGACAAAAATACTCGTGTATAAAAATCTCCTTAGACCAGTGTTAACATATACATCAGAAACTTGGACCATGTTGAAATCTGATGAGGAATTATTAGGGCGTTTTGAAAGGAAGATACTCAGATGTATTTTTGGTGCCGTGAAAGAAAATAATGCATGGAGAAAGAGGTATAATAATGAATTATATAAACTGTATAAACAGCCGGATATTTTGAATTTTGTTAAAATTAATAGACTGGTCTGGGCTGGGCACATTATTCATATGGACAGCAAAAGTATTAAAAAAATAATTTACGACGAGCGCCTTCTATTGGCCAGAAAAGTTGGAAGACCTAAATTAAGATGGAAGGATGGTATAGTTCAATATACGCAGTATATCGTGGTTCAGATATAACATATAGCTATGATTGGGATATACATAATAAATTAAACCGATATCAAATGATGTGTGGCACCATAATAAGAACCTTCCGAAAGACTCGAAGAGAAACTCAACTCAGGTTTTATAAAATTATGGCTGTTCCTGTTCTTTTATATGGATCTGAATCTTGGGTACTTACAAAAAATATATATCTCACATATTCAACCTACTGAAATGAATTTTTTTAAAAGGATATACACACATGGGTAGATTACATAATGAATCAATAAGAAATGAACTGGAGATATTGTCAATACTCGACAAACTAGAAGAGTAGAAACACCAAAGGAAAGAACATTTAGACAGAATGGACAATACAAGATTACCCAAAAAGATCAACGCCTACAAACCACATGGAAAAAGATATTTGGGACGGCCAAGGAAGCGATGGACTTGAGACCGGAACAGGTCGCATTGACCTAATCTGGAAAGGAAGAAGAAAATATTCAAATTTTAAAAATAAAAAACTGGAAATATGACAGGACAGGGAACTTTACATTAAGCTTCTGAAGGGGGTCAAGGACCATATGGAGCTGTCGAGCCATTGATGATGATGATTTAGTCTTCAAAACGCAGCCAAGTTGTACATATTGGTTCACAAATATCAGCCATAAATTTAACACCATGAAATATCCGCTTAGATGGGCAGATACAAAACAATTTTTGAACACAATATACTGTGCAGGTTCGAATTCCTAACCTTCGGAACACAGGGAAGATCAATACTGCTTACGTCACTGTCAACACGATGTTACCCATCGTTGTCGCACTTTTATTACAACTTTGTGGTAAAGTAAAGTAATCCCACTACAGGCCTCGGGAGGCCCCTCGGGTAGTAGGAGGTTAAGGCTCCTACTTTTTCTAGACAATCGGCACTCGATGTCAGCCGGGTTGTCAGCCCTGCGTGACGGCCGCCTTTACCCCCAGAACAAACGTCTGGTACTCATTTACGTTAGAGGCTGAGTAGATCCCAGGGCCATAGTGCCGCCAGAAGGTTTTGGTCAGTTTAAAAATCCTGACCCCAACGGGACTTGAACCCTCGACCTTCCGACTTGTAGCGCAGCGCCTTAACCACTACGCTACACATAAAAATTATGAAAAAATATAAAAATGTTGGAAAAAAATATAAAAAAAATTGATTTTTTCAAAAAAATGTCAAAATTTTCGAAATTTCAAAAACTACAGAAATAGGACACATTTTGATTTTTTTTGGAAAAATTTATATATTTTTTTCAAAATTTTGATATATTTTTTAAATTTTTATATTTTTTCCAAAATTTTTATATTTTGCAAAATTTGGGTGTTTTTCCAAAAAATGTCAAAATTTTCGAAATTTCAAAAATTGCAAAAATACGGTTCCAGGTTAATTTTACTCCAACTCCTGTGGACCAATTTCTCATGTCTAGTTTTACTTGTGTACAGTACAAAAAATCAAATTGTAAACAGTACAATTTTAGCCGTGGGTGACGGTTGTGGTAGTCTATATTGGGAATGTAAGTAAACATCAATAAATCTAAATACACCCTTAGGCAAAAAAAATGAGTCATCTTTTGAACGGATATTTCTTCTAAGTTCTACTCGACACCGCGCTGGGTTCACACTAGTAAACTAGTCATAATTGTGCAGACCCTGAGCTACTGCGTTATGTGACATGAACTGAGTGAAGATACTCCTATGTGCCCTGTTAGGTCAGCGGTAAAGCATGCAGTCACTGTTAATGAAGGTCGCAGGTTCGCGTCCTCAATTATGTAGTTTTTTTGTGATATTTTTATTGTAATGTTTCATGAATTAAATACATTTTATTTTGACAATTGAACTAAATCAATGTTAATGTCGTTATTGTAACAATTATTTCACCACATTCAGGGTTTGTTCTAGGTGATGTCAATGTATTGATTTTAATAGACTGATGCGCACACGTTCTACGCAAAAGCAACAGCCTCTAACAAGTTTGTTTATAATGAACTCTAATTGTCCTGCAGATGCACGAAAGACGGCTTATGGGCACAAATTCAGGACGACTGGGATGCTCTAGCAGAAAGTCCACGCGACTGTAGAAATTTGATTGCATCAATGCCCCGCAGATTCAGGGCGGTAATAGATGCTGAGGGTTCATACACCCGATATTAATTTTGTTAAAGTTTTCATTTTAGAAGATATTATTTTCTTTCTTCATTTAATTATTAGAAGGTTTTCATTTATGTGTTTTGTGTGTGCATTAAAGCCATAAAACTCAAATATAAAATTAAATATGAAACTATATTACAGGCGAAATGCTATCCTAATATTCAGTAAAAAAAGTAGAACGGCAATCGAACCTGTGAGATTATGAACGCAGATGTGTGTTAAACATCTCGACCAGGGAAACACACAAAGGCAAGCCCTCCCTTTTATGTTACTTGAGTGTGCACTGCGTTAACCAGCAAACAACACAGTACAATTACTGAAAACGTGTTAATGTGAATAAGGCTTCTGCGAGTGGTCACGAAGTTCTCCGATCGGTTGATAGAATCAAGAGATGACTCATTTTTTTTGTCTAAGAGTATACGTATTCACAAATATGTGTCACATTATATAGTGGAAATGGACAGTTAATGACAAATGAGGGAAATTTTGAAGAAGTGACTGAATTCAGATACCTAGGAACAATAATTACGAATAGGAATGAGATGCAGAAAAGAAATTAAAAATAGGCTCATTTCTGAAAATTCATATTTTTATATAGCCTATTAAGGGACTCTTGTCACCCCAAGTTCTCTAATAGTATATTACGATGCGAGACTGGGAAATGCTTTTTACAAAAGCGAGGAAGATGAGCGATATTTTGCAATGCTTAATTTTTTCATAGCTTCATTAGAAATATTAATAAATTAATGTCTCGTATAGGATACATTTCCAATTTAAGGGCTAATTAAATTATATGGTAAACAGATATATTGAGGCTAAGCAAATATGGCGGTCGCTAGACCGATTTTCTTTAATTTCTTGTTTCAAGTAAACCCCCCATTCCAAAGGTGGGATATCGCTGATCATTTGAGAGTTGGCCCTACTTTCCTTGTTTTATTTCAATAAAATATACTAAGTTTCGTTCCTACAAATCTAAAATTACGACCGCTAGAACAGATTTTAAATTTTCGTTTCAGGTGAATTCCTACTTTTTTTTTTGTTCATTGCCCCAGGTTGTCATTTCGACATTTCTAGTGTTCTCTCCTGGCACTGGCTTAATTGTAATCCACTTGAAGTTGGGGCGCCTAGAAGGCGGAGTTACGTTACCCCGATGATATCATGCGTGATGAATGATATTGAAGCACCAAGAGAGTTCTTAACCTAAATTCCAGACCATTGACAACCACAGGAATGATTCCCTTTAAGGAAAAATCCATATGGTTTGACCGGGAATCGAACCCGGGACCTGAAACAGTAGCAAACGCTGAGCACTAGCCAATGAGACTCGTCTCTCCTACTCTTAATTGCCCGATTTTGCTGGTTACCACGATCTCTCCCTGATATCAGGGGTTGCCACACACTTGGCACCTTTAAGTCACGCTTATACAGTTACCTTTTGTCTAATAATTATTTTTTCTCTATTTATTTAATTTTATACTATGTCATTAATAATTTTCCTCGTTTTTTGTAATCTTTTACATATTATATATTTAATTCGTTAAATCTACAGTAAACCAAAATACATTATAAATATTAATTGTATTGTATTTATGACAGGCTCAATTCTGGAAATGCGTGCTATTGTGCTTTGCAGGGACTTTTGATGTCCCAATTCCTTTCAAAAAACGTTAAACTGAAAATATATAAAACTATTATTCTACCAGTTATATTATATGGGTGCGAAACATGGACTCTTACTTTAAGAGAGGAAAGGAGATTACAAGTATTCGAGAATAAAGTACTTAGGAAAATTTTTGGACCAAAGAGAGATGAACAGACAGGTGAATGGAGAAGACTACATAACAGTGAACTACATGGTCTTTATAGGAAGCCAGATATAATAAGAACAGTTGCGTCTCGTAGACTGCGATGGGCAGGACATGTTGCACGTATGGGGAATGAAAGACTTGCATGGAAGCTTCTTGTAGGAAAGCCAGAGGGAAAACACCCGTTTGGTAGACCAAGAATGAGGTGGGAGGATAACATTAACTATGATTTGAGGGAAGTAGATTATACAGGGAACGATTGGAAAGCATTGGCACGGGATAGGGATGTATGGAGAGCTTATGTCCGCGCGGCCATGAACCTCCGGGTTCGATAGTGCCAGTGAGTAAGTAAGTATTGTATTTATAACATGCAATCGTTTATGTATATTGTAATTCAGATGTAAGACTATTTTTTTTTGTACTTTTTAAAACCTGGGTGAGTGGCAGACAAGGTCTTAAGGCCTTAACTCTGTCAGGTAAAATAAAGCTATTAGTATTATTATTATTATTATTATTATTATTATTATTATTATTATTTTTTTTTTATTTTAATTGATACTATATTCAGAGTTTGGTTCCGAAAAATCAAAAATTGCGGCCGTTACACCATTAACTGGCGCACATCAATTTTTGTCGTGGTTAGTCCTAGTGTCTACTAGGTAGGATCGGCGAAGACCGTTTAATTAAAAAAAGATCATGAGAACGGCCTGAACAACTTCATTTCTTCAGAATTCGCTAAAACGTATATCAGATGGTAATGATAATAATAAAAAACATTACTACTCAGTCTACTGATGTCTTTCAAAGCCATTTTCTGTACTTTCGTTACTATAGAAACGTTTTTAGTAGAAATCGATTCCTTATCTCAGACACGACCTTGTTTCGTATTTAACGACTCGGGGCATTTTACACCCATTTATTTTTATGTTCCGTGAAGTTGTCACTAATATCTTCTGATTTCTACAAACACAAAATTGTAACAACACAAGAATGCACGCCGTAGCATAGTGGTTAAGGCACTGAGCTATCAAGCCGGAGGGTCGAGGGTTCAAGTCCCGTTGGGGTCAGGATTTTTAAACTGATCCAAACCCTCTGGCGGCACTATGGCCCTGGGGTAGACTCAGCCTCTAACGGAAATGAGTACCAGACGTTTGTCCTGGGGGTAAAGGCGGCCGTCCACGCAGGGTTGACAACCCGGCTGACATAAAGTGCAGATTGTCTAGAAAAAGTGGGAGCCCTAACCTCCTACTACCCCAAGGGCCTCCGGGTCTGTTGTGGGATCACTTTACTTTACAAGAATATATCCTGCTTAATAAATTATAATCGCATTTATATTTTAAACTGCTTATGTAGAAATTAACTAAATTAAATGTTACGAATACATGGAGTATTTTACATGGATATTTAATTATTTCATAGAATATTTTAATTATTCCAAATAAAACAGTTGTTGAAATAAAGCACTTTGACATATTATATATATATTTCAGGACAGAGTTTTGATTGTGGCAGAACAAAGTTTTCAAGGCTAACTGTAAAATCTCTGCATTTAGACTAATGAATGTTAGTACAGTTAAGTTAGGCTAGCTCTAGGTCAGAAGTTTAGTATATAAACCTTGGAACTATGGGACTCTGGCTGTCTATGGAAGCAAGAGTAGCTGATGGGTAAGTCTACATACCATTTTTCTTAATGAATTTGCTAGGACAATTAGAAACAGAATTCAAGCATCTTCTTCTTCTTCCTTCCAAGTATTAGGCCAAGGCCTGTTACGATCTTATAGAAAATTTTCCCTCCAGCATACCGGGAAATTCTCATATAAGACTTGAAAGCATAATAATATTCCCTTCGATTGGTTGCTGGCCAAAGGAAGGCAAGACCAGTGATGGGGCTGCCATCTTATAGCCTCTGGTCAGGTTTTCCTGGAGAAGAAAAGAAAATAATGGAAAGAAGAAATGGAAGAAAGGAAAGACTCCATAGCCCTCGAATGCCCTAATAGCGTCGGGGAAAAAAAAAGCAAGAGTTAACCAAAAGAGGTTAGATAGTAAAGTTAAAAGAGTGCAAAACACAAGTAAGTGGAAGAAATGTTTTGCTCAGCTTTTTCAAGTATCTTACATATTTTAATATTGTTTTTCAAAGCGTAGGAATTATTAGATACTTATTAAAATGTAAATTAGGGTAGATAGATAAACCCCCATCTCCCTCTCTCAGATCTTAAGAAAGTTCGAACGTAGGTTTTCTTAATATAAGCTTAGATTAGTTATTTAGAGTTAGAATACTTAGAGTTATTGCAATCATTATTCTCTAGAAATAAAATAATTTAAATCAAGAATCCATTTATTTATGTTCGAAAACACGTATGCCTTTATAACTAATACACCCACATACTAACGCTCGGCTAGAACTTATGCTACCAAAATTCCAAGTCCCGAAGGTCCTTTAAGCCCTAAGAAAACCTACAGTTTGTAATATTAAAACATGTTCATCTCAATCATCATCATTCATATTCATCTTAGATAAATTTAATACACAAGTGATCTTCTTGGTGATAAAATATTAATATATATATATATATATATATATATATATATATATATACAGTCAATATGCCCATTTCACCAATTAATGTTTTAAAATGGTCAACACGTTTCCACAGCCAAGCTGTCATTCTCAAGACCAGATATTATTATCAATTTTGTCTTCAGTCAATATCTGGCCTTGAGAATGACAGCTTGGCTGTGCAAACTTGTTGACCATTTTAAAACATTAATTGGTGAAATGGGTATATTGACTGTATATATATTTTAATCTTAGATAAAACTTAGGATTAGGGACTCTCCTGGTGCATTATCATCATCATGACCCATCATATCATCGGGGAAACGTAACCCTCCTTCCAGGCGCTCCAACCTCAGAAGTGGGATACAAGTATGACATGTCAGGAGAAAACACCAGGATCGTCGAAAGACAATCTGGGGCATTTGCAAAAAAAAAAAAAAATGCCATTTAAAACATATTAGAATAACAGAAAACATATTTTGATGAAAAAAAGTGGAGAGTTACAAATAAAATATACATTATTCAAATGGTCCAAAACATTAATACTGTAAAATATAATCGAATATATAAAAATTAATGTTTGTTTGTTTGTTCGTATTTTATGCACGGTTCGTCCTATTTTGATGGGGCTTTTTGCAAAATGTGCAGGAGATTCCTGGGACGAACATAGGCTCTAAGAGAGTTGTGACATTCAACCCCTTCACCCCTAAAAATCACCCTTTGTTATGAAAAACGTAAAATAAAGTCCCTATTTCGAAGTTTAAATGGCTTACGCTGCCTAAAACATAACAAATACACCAAATTAATGTACACAGAATTGAATATCTCAAAAAAACTACAAAAAAGTCCGCGACAGCATATGTTTATCTTTTACCGATAACTTACAATAACTAATTTTGTCTTTTATTGATGCCAAGAAGATAGGAATAAGTCGATTCCCGGACAAGCGTGCTCTGCCATACTGTTCATCCGAATGAGATGGGGCTTTTTTTTTTAAAAAAAATGTTCAGGAGATTCCGGGGATGAACACAGGCTATAAGAGAGTTGTAATACTCGACCCCTTCACCCCTAAAAATCACCCTTTGTAGTGAAAAAGTGAAAAAAAAAAGTTCCTATTTTGACGCTTAAATAGCTTACGCTCCTTAAACCATAACAAATACACCAAATTAATGTACACAGAATTGAATATCTCAGAAAACTCTACAAAAGTCCGCGACAGCATATGTTTATCTTCTACGGATAACTCACAATAACCATTTTTGTCTTTAAAGAATTTCGCGATAAGCAGATTCCCGGACAAGCATAACAGCGCACGGCTGGTGGTAAAAACACATTAACATTTATTTAGGAGTAGCAGCGCACGCCGGGTATTAGCTAGTAGAAATATAAAATTAATACTCCATGTACAAATATGAAATGGGAAACTAAAATTTAAGAATGATCAAGTGCAGTACTTATTTAAACTACATGAATTTTATTTTATTTGTTTTAACTATGAAAATTAATAAATAATGATTAATAATAACAATCATCATCATCACAGTAGATTCACGAATTTAGGCCATTTGTTGACCTGTTTCGGCCTCAAGAGAAACACCATCCAGAAGTCTTTTGAGTGGACGTCCTGGTCTTCTTCTTCCTGCAGGTTGATATCTTAACATTTGTTTGGGTATTCTGTGATCTTCCATTGGATGAAGATTAATAATAATAATAAATAATAAATAAAAATAATAAAATATTATTGTATCACAGGCATGGTCAAAGAAATGTAAACCAAAGGGATTAAAATTAAATGAGAACAAATACACAAATCAATCCTGGTAAAATTCATATCAAATTCCGTTTAGATGAAGTCATATGATGAAAGTTAAAAATTAAATTCCACCTGATGGTAGGTGCCGTCGTCCTCAACTTTGCTAAAATATTGTATATAAAATTAATTGGAGCGCTGTCGAAAGTTATCTTCCATCTTCTGCAGGTTGAGCTGCTTCTGCAGCTAGAATCTAAGAATGGTTAATATCATTTCATTTTTTATAATGCGGAATTTTGTCTAATTTGGAAAATAAAATTGGTCCCATGCGATTCCGCTTTGAACAAGTCCTACTATATTAGTTATATCGGCGCTGGCTATGTTGAACAAGAGGGGCTTATCGGATCTTTGCCGAAGTGATTAGAGCTAAAATTAAGGCGGAATAATAGAATTAATCATGAAATGATGAAGGTGAAATATAAAGGGAATTATTGGAAAATATTAACTCAGGATAGGGAACTTATGTACGTGAGCCATTGTACTGGGGTTCGATAGAGCCAGTGAGGTAGTTAACTATACTTACTTACTCACTGGCACTATCGAACCCGTAGGTTCATGGTCGCGCGGACATAAGCTCTCCATACATCACTATCCTGACCTAATGCTTTCCAATCATTCCCTGTATAATCTACTTCCCTCAAATCATAGTTAATGTTATTCTCTCACCTCATTCTTGGTCTACCAAACGGGCGTTTTCCCTCTGGCTTTCCTACAAGAAGCTTCCATGCATGTCTTTCATTCCCCATACGTGCAACATGTCCTGCCCATCGCAGTCTACGAGACTTAACTGTTCTTACTATATCTGGCTTCCTATAAAGACTATGTAATTCACTGTTATGCAGTTTTCTCCATTCACCTGTTTGTTCATCTCTCTTTGGTCCAAAAATTTTCCTAAGAACTTTATTCTCAAATACTTGTAACCTCCTTTCCTCCCTTAAAGTAAGAGTCCATGTTTCGCACCCATATAATATAACTGGTAGAATAATAGTTTTATATATTTTCAGTTTAACGTTTTTTGAAAGGAGTTGGGGCATCAAGAGTTTCTGCAATGCATAATAGCACGCATTTCCAGAAGAGCCTATGTTTAATTTCTTTGTGCAACTCATTCCTATTTGTGATTATTGTTCCTAGGTATTTGAATTCAGCCACTTCCTCAAAATTTCCCTCATTTGTCATTCATTAGCTGTCCATTTCCATTATATAATGTATCTCTACGTGTGATCATATATTTAGTTTTATTGATATTTACTTCCAGTCCTAATTTCTTAGTGTTACTCAATAGTGTGTGCGTGTTGTCCTTTAGTATCTCCTCGCTATAGCAATTGTTATAAAATTAAAAATACAGATACGATTATGGGGAATGGGAAAATTTTAGAGGAACACAAAGTTTTTATATTAATAGGTTTTTCTTTTCCGATTGTAAACTTTGTTTAAACTAACTTCTTTCATGCAAAACACAGGCGACTAAATTGCAGGATGACAATATTATCTTGTTTGTAAATTGTTTTTAAAACTCTTGACAGAAGACCATAAAACGAGTTATGGACTTCCACTTCCATCTATTTTTTTTTTTAGATTGGTACAATACAATAGCATAGACTCAGCCGCCATGGTGACCTCTGTTTTCTCACCTTTATTGCGTTAAATACCAATTTCTAATTGGTACGTCCCACAGTTCAATTCAACGCTTGGTTGAATACATTGCAGTAACAATTCTATGAGGTTTTTAATGAAACTTATTAATTACTCCTTTACAGAGTTTTTGTAGAAAAAAATACATTTCTCTGTACATGTCTGAAATGTTGAGAGTGATTCCAAATTGTGCGTAAGAGAAAAAACATTCCCCTAATCTGAATTTTGCAGAGTATATTCCTTAAAAGCAAACATTTTTCGGATTTTGTTTAGTTGTTTCTTGACTCACTTCATACTTCTTAACTCCCTCGCATATCCAGATTTCGTCACTGTATTTGTGACATTCTCAATGCTGTTCACGTTCACAACTGACGTCCAGTGGTCTCCTCTCCTGCAGACTGACCTCCGCGCTATCTGATGGCTGAACGACGAACTTCCAAATCAATCCCTTCTCCTTATCACCGGGTATTTAAAAATTCATAGTTGTGTTTTTATTTTTGCATATGTAATTTTTTTCCCAAATTGTGAGTTCCTTCGGTTCTTCCAATAATTGTTTAAGTAATTTTGATTTGGTTTCTATTCTGTTTTACTGACCAGGCATATGCAGCTATTGCAGATTTTTCTATTTCTCCATTTTTAACATTTTTGAGGTGTTAATTTAATCTTGTATTTAGATTCCTTTTTGTTTTTCCTATGTATATCCTTTCACAATCTTTACAATTAATTTGATAAATTCCTGATTTTTTGCAGTCTTCAATCTTTTAATTTTTTGTTGGTTTTTCTTAAATTACCTAAACTGTAATCATTTTTCGGTGCTAATTTAATGTTAAATTTGTTGAAGATTTTTGAAACTTGTCAAATACTAAAGGGTGGTAAGTGAACTTTTTGAATTTTTTACCAATATCTTTATCTGTGTGAAGAGTACTTTCATTAATCATTTTTTCTTCCTTAAATTTATTTACTTTATTGTGTATCAAGATACTTTTGAAATTCGCATTGGGTTAAAGCAAGAAGATGTACTATCTCCTCTACTATTTAATTTTGTACTAGAGCATTCCATAAAATCTTTAGAGGATGAAGAAAGCCTACAACGCAATGGTATTAATAAGTTGTAAGTTTATGCTGATGATGTAGTACTATTGGGTGATAGCGAGGAGATACTAAAGGCTAACACGCACACACTACTGAGTAACACTAGAAATTGGGACTGGAAGTAAATATCAATAAAACTAATATATGGTCACACGTAGAAATACATTATATAATGGAAATGGACAGCTAATGACAAACGAAGGAAATTTTGAGGAAGTGGCTGAATTCAAATACCTAGGAACAATAATCACAAATAGGAATGAGATGCACCAGGAAATTAAACATAGGCTCAATTCTGCAAATGCATGTTATTATGCATTACAGAGACTCTTGACGTCCCAACTCCTTTCAAAAAACGTTAAACTGAAAATATATAAAACTATTATTCTACCAGTTATATTACATGGATACGAAACATGGACTATTAGTTTAAGGGAGGAAAGGACATTACAAGTATTTGAGAATAAAGTTCTTAGGAAAATGTTTGGACCAAAGAGAGATGAACAGACAGGTGAATGGAGGAAACTGCATAACAGTGAATTACATTGTTTTTATAGGAAGCCAGATATAGTGAGAACAGTTAAGTCTCGTAGACTGCGATGGGCAGGACATGAGGCATGAACGGGGAATGAAACAGGTGCACGGAAGCTCCTTGTAGGAAAACCAGAGGGAAAACGTCCAGTTGGGACCAAGAATGAGGTGGGAGAATAATATCAACTATGATTTGACGGAAGTAGATTATAAGGGAATGATTGGAAAACATTATCTCAACATAGGGATGTATGGAAAGCTTACAATACTTTACAAGTTGGAAGGTCCCAGATCCGAGAGGATATTTAAACTGGAATAAACCTTATGGTGGCACCATGGTCTTGTGACTGACTCAGCCTCTAACGAAAATTAGTACCAGGTACATGTTCTGGGTAACTCCAGGCATCACGCTAGGCTGAAAATCCAGTTGACATCTCGTGTCGGTTGTGCAGAAGAGTGCGAGCTTCAACCTGCTACTCCGCACGGGATTTCCGGGGCCTCTGATGGGATCACTTCACCCTCTTTACTTCCACTTGTTTACTTGTATAATTGCATTGTCAATTCCTAACTAACTGACTTGTACTACCGAAACCGGAGATTCATTGACCACGCAGACATGTTCTCCATACATCCCTATTCTAAGCAAATATTTTCCAATCTTTCCCTGGTTTATTCATGTGCCGGTGAACATGGGATCCGGTTCGTGATTATTACAGCGCATTGCTCTGTAAAGTTTCCTTTTTTGTCCATTTTAGGCCTATACGACCTTCAAGTTCTTAAGTGAGACATAATTCAATTTACAATAAGAATGACATCATCATCCGGTATAATGGCAGCTGCCGCCGTCTTCCGGAAACCAAACGACATTCCTCTCTGTCCATCCATTGATCTTCCTCTAATCGTCTGATATTCATAGCTGCTTGTACCCCATCCATCCAAGTTTTCTTCGGTCTTCCTCTCTTCCTCCTTTCTATTGGGATCTATTCCATAACAATTTTAGGCAATCTTTGCTCTGGCATTCTTTTGACATAGCCATACTACTGTAATCTTTTGTTTTCTATAATGTCTATGATATCCGGCTCCTCTTGTACACCCATAATTTCCTTATTTCTTTATTTCGTATTCTATCCATTCTAGATTTTCCAGCTGATCTTCTTAAAACATCAATTTCTCTGATCCATATTTCGTTCGTCTTCCGGGCTTATAGGCCGTGGTCCGGTTGTCTTCATACTCGACGTTTCGTCTACTGCTGCGGTAGACCTCATCAGGAGATACTGCGTGCTCTCTGTGAACTCCTTAACAGTCGGCTGCAGGCCGTTGAGGAGTTCACAGAGAGCACGCAGGTATCTCCTGATGAGGTCTACCGCAGCAGTAGACGAAACGTCGAGTATGAAGACAACCGGACCACGGCCTATAAGCCCGGAAGACGAACCAAATATGGATCAAGACGCCGGCCGTGAAAGCCTATAATTATCCATTTCTCTACTTAAAATTCTTTTCATTTCCCAGGTAAAAGGAAAATTTTGTATCACTTTTCTAAAACCGTAATTTTGCGTAAGTAGACCTATATCTATTCGCCTACGTTGGCGCTTCGGTTAAGAATATTGTTTCACGTATCTTTTGAAATTCCTGTTTTAGTTAAAGACTCATTAGACCTTCATTGTCTTAGTTATCTTGATAAAATGTTGAAATAAGATTCTTCGACTTTCATTACAGCAATCTACATAACCTTCCTACTAAAGCAAACTTCCTGTTTTTAAAGGAGAGCCTGCATTAAAAAAAAAGAACTACACTGATGAGGGTGGCATACCCAGCGGTGTTCCTTTCCCAGCCCATATACTGTTATTTGTGTTGGACCTCAGGGGTTTTAGCTAGGCTCTCTGCTCTTTGGGCAGATGTCACTGAAAGAGGGTCGGAGGGGAGGTGGGTTACCATTTCAGAGATCAAGAGAGAGAGAGAGAGAGAGAGAGAGAGAGAGAGAGAGGAGAGAGAGAGAGAGAGAGAGAGAGAGAGAGAAAGCAAAGGGAGAGAACCATAATCGGATTGAATCCAGCCAGTAGCTGGAGGTAGGAGAGGGTGGGAGGTGGTACTGTCTCTTCTGACCCCGGATTACAGGTCACTACGTCCTGCCAGCACTCTGTTTTAATGAACTGTTGGAGAAGGGAAATCTGTAATCCAGCCGTGTGGTCGGAACAAGCCGGTGAGGCAGGAAATACTATACACACAATTTAATATATATATATATATATATATATATATATATATATATTAAAGTAGAGCTTAGGGATTGAAATTAAAGAAAATTTGAATGATAAAGATATCACACGTATAATTCGGGAGCTCAAGACGAATAAGGATAGAAGGTTGGCAGAAATTTTATCTTTGGAATAATTGAATAATTTTATGGTATTTGTTCTTCTTCTTCTTCTTCCTTCCAAGTATTAGGCCAAGGCCTGTTACGATCCTATAGAAAATGTTCCCTCCAGCGTTTCATAGGACGGCCCAGTGATCTTCGTCCTCTTGGTATATAATTATAAACAGCTTTGGGGATCCGATTTGAACTCATTCTTTCAAGATGGTGTTTCCAATTTAGTTGGTATTGTTTAATATATTCCAAAATTGGCGTAGTCTTCAATTCTTTTGAGATATCGGTGTTCCTTTTCCGATCCCATCTGGTGTAACTCGCTGTTCTGCGCATGAATCTCATTTCACAAGCCGTTATTCTGCTTTCATGTTGTCTTTTTAGTGTCCATGCTACCATAGGTCAACACTGGTCTAGCCAAAGTGTTATATAAACGTAATCTGGTGTTTTTTGTGCAAGGGATGGTTTTATAACTTGATTAATAATTCCTAAACGTTTATTATAACTAGTAATTTTTTCAGGGATATCTTTTCCATCCCAGATAGAGAGATAATATCCAAGGTATTTAAATTGATTAGATCCCTCTAAAATTTTATTCTGGAGACAGATTTTACTTTGTATGGGGTCCTTCCCATGAAATGCCATAATTTTAGTTTTGTTAATTGATATTTCCATATTAAATTTGGCACCTATTTTTTGTAAATTATAAATTGATCGTTGCAAATCATTTTCAGAAAGTTCCAGAAGAGCTAAATCGTCTGCAAAAAGAATAGCATCGAGTTTGAGGTTCCTATTGATGGGTATATATCCTCGTTGTGTTTTCCTCCATTCATTTATTAATTTTGTATTTGTTAATTTTATATAAATGGATTGCGCACAAATGTGCAAAGGTGATAACACAGCACTTTAACAATCACTAACACTTTAAGTTTGTCTTGCGCAATCACTAATTGTTTTCGTTCTTTGTTTACATGTTTCGATGTGATATCTTTCGCCTTTCTGTTCATACACTTCACATATGCATGACGTCTTCGGGTCATGGAATGTTTTACCTCTACACATTAGGTGGTGGAATCCATGTACGCTTAATCTTGTGATGACGTGTCGTATCTGGAAATTTGCTTCTGTCCAGTTCCTGTCTATCATCGCTCCGGTGCTGAAGAATTCCGGTCATTTGTTAATTTTTATATAGGTTTTATTGCTAACACTTCATAAAGTATTAAAAAAGTATATATTTTTTAGAATTAACAAAAAAGTATATAAAATGAAAAATCCAATTAATTAATTAATTAAACATATAACAAACATCAATAATATAATAACAATGATGTTCATATTGTACTTATGATTTCATTCTTGACTTTAGGGGGAGGGGGTATCCTCTCCTTCTTAAACAATCTTTACACTTTTGAAAACTGGGGAGAAGGGCAAAGCCTACGAGGTTTTGGAACCTTCAGTTTTAACACAAATTACTACTGCTTAGGATATATACATATAGTCGGCCGCGGTGGACTAGTGGTTATGCTCCTTGCCTCTGGTCCCAAGATCGCGGGTTCAAACCCGGACGGAAAAATCCAAGGAGCAAGTCCTCCGGGAGGGACTTTAAGCCGTGGGTCCCGAGTCTGAAGATTTTCAGGCTCGTGAAAACTCCTTAAGCCTGAATGAAAAAGCCTCTAAGCAAAATTTACCGAATTTTCCCGTCCTAGTACTACCTTGGTTTCCTAGATGTCAGTATGAGGCAGAACGCTGACCACATACCACTCAAAATGACATCTATACGAAAACAAGTGTAACTAAATTAGTATGGTTCAAATTCTTCCCTGTAGGGGGAGAGCGCCTAAATCTAAAGGGAAAACATAGGCTTACAAAAAACAATATATATATATATATATATATATACACATATATATATATATATACACACATATATATACACACATATATATACATATACATATGTATATACATATATATATACATATACATATATATATACATATACATATATATATACATATATATATATATATAAATTAGTATGGTTCAAATTCTTCCCTGTAGGGGGAGAGCGCCTAAATCTAAAGGGAAAACATAGGCTTACAAAACACAATATAGGCTATATATACACACATATATATATATACACATATATATATACACATATATATATATATATATATATATACATATATATAAATTAGTATGGTTCAAATTCTTCCCTGTAGGGGGAGAGCGCCTAAATCTAAAGGGAAAACATAGGCTTACAAAAAACAATATATATATACACACATATATATATACACATATATATACACATATATATATATATATATATATATAAATTAGTATGGTTCAAATTCTTCCCTGTAGGGGGAGAGCGCCTAAATCTAAAGGGAAAACATAGGCTTACAAAAAAACAATATATATAGATATATATACATAGGGGACTATATATAAATTAGTATGGTTCAAATTCTTCCCTGTAGGGGGAGAGCGCCTAAATCTCTGTAAAGGGAAAACATAGGCTTACAATATATATATATATATATATATATATATATATATATATATATATATATATAAATTGTAGATGACTGAGTCTGTTTAAATATTACAAAGCAAGATTGCAGTTTCTCGACTTCAATATTGATATATGTATTAAGAGAGTGTTTTTCATACCTTTTACAATTGTTTCAGGCTCTAAAATCTACTGATTACGCTGACTTTGCGCTTGAAATACTGCAGTAGCCACGAAAGGCACACGGAGAGACCGAGACACGATCTTGGGACCCCAGCAGTGAGCGTCTAAATGCTTGCGCCACGGAGCCGCCTACTTTTTATTTTATTCCTATGATACAGTAAAACTTGTTCAAAGTGTAATCGCATAGGGCCAATTTTTTCCGCATTAGACAACATTCCGCATTATAAGAAAAACAAAAAATCAACCAATCTTAGATTATAGAGTACGGTATATGACTTTTTATGTACCTTGGATTAATTGTAGTTCCGCTGCCGTTGGAAAGAGAAGTATAGTATGTACGGGCGACTTCGACGGTAACGCGCGAAAAAAGTTTCGTTTTGTCAGCGGTAAAACTGTTTCTTAGGCGCGTATCCTGAAATTAAAGTAAGCAGTTTCGGTTTCAACTCACTAACTACTTTAGTCCACATCCTTTGATTCCCCGCAAATTTCATTCCACACTACATTGTGTCGTCTTCTAAAACTGTCCACAACCAACCTGAAGATGCCTTGAAATCTTTATTCCCTGGGGATATAGCAACAGCTAGAGCTTGACTTTGGAGCATCGGTCCGGAAATTTGGAGATTTTTTATCGTGGACTTGTAAAACATATCACGTTGTTTTATTTTATTTTTTTCTCTTCATTTGACTATTTCCTTGCATCCATTCATTCGTTATTCTTTCTTTGTGTTTTAAAATCTCACAAACCTGGGGTTATCCACATTTAAATGTTGTCATTATTTCGCGTACTGAGAGTTTGTTTTTCTTTATCTTCAATCATTTTCACTTTTTCGTTTAATGTCAATGATACATACGATTTAGTCATCTTTATTCCGGAAAATCAGAACGCTACCTGTGAAAGATACGTATATAATCAGTCTCAGATCTCAAACTAATTTAAGATTTTACAGTGCACTGGTTATTTGTAAGACAGATGTCACACGCCAAATATTTGTTATACGAACATGTATTTCGCAAAACGGGTGTGCAGTGAGGCCGAAAGAAAATTCCAGAAACTCTACTTCACCTGGCGCGGGCGGCAGGAATCATCACTATTGTTAATTCGCCTAACGGGAATTCAATTAAGTGGAAACTAATTTATTTCTCTTTCTATCTTTCCGCCTTATAAACTTTTTTCCATGAATTGTGGAAAAATATCCTTCCGTTTCCGCGTTGGACAGATTCAGTTTTATACAAAATAAATGCATGTAAAATTACTATTATTTTGCCGGGACCAATAAATTTGTTCACATTGGACAGATTTCTGCATTATTCACGTTCCGGATTAAACACGTTTTATTGTATATGCTATTTGAAAGTAAAAAGTATACCGTATTGTTATTTTATGTTTAAACCTTCTTATGAACATGGAAGCCAACATATACCATATTACTTAGTTTAATATATAAACCGACAAAATATTTTGGGCGAATGTGCGGGAAAACGATCACTATTTTTACAAATAGCCCTAAAACAAGTCTGGGGAAAAGAATCTTATATACTCAATCTAGGATTTAAAGAGAGATCAGGGCTTGCTTGGTTCAGGTTAGGAGCATGGCATTTTTTAAAAATTAGCGACGATCACGTAATGCGAATATGTCCAATGTGCGGGAGCTTTGAAGACGAGATACATATACTAGGAAAATGTAACGATTTAGAATACTGGAGGCATCAGTTATTACCGGAAAGATTTCTAAATTCAAATCGTGGAAGATTGGCATGCTACGAGTTACTGGTAAACCCAGAAAATTGGATAAACTTGGGTAGATTTCTGGATAAAACGCGGAAAATAAGAACAACACTTATTCAGGAATCAATAAATATGTTAGCAAATTGCAATGCCATTAATTCTTAATAATTCTACATAACTAAGTTAATGTATAATTTAATTGTATTATATCTAATTGTAATATTATTGTGTGTGTTTTTTTTAAACATCAACTTATTGTAACGGACTGTCAACACCACGTACAGCTTACTGCCCGTGCGATCCATATTTGTAAATAACATTGTATGTATCTTACTTTTAGTTTAATAAAGTCCTTTTGCATCTATACATATATCATATTACTTAGTTTAAGGTGTTTGTGCGCATCAGAAGTAAAATGCATCAACACCCTCTTTTACTTGAGGCAGATTAAATGACCGGAAGTTTTCAAAGAAGAAGCAAACATATGAAGGTAGTTAAAGAAACCTTTCAACGCACTTGTTCACAATAAGGTTTCCCAATTATGAAGGGAATTTACATGGTTCAACGATCACGCAATAATTGTGCTAAAACATCGACAATGTGTGTGGAATTCTTCTCCTTCTAAGAAGTTGCGTGCAGTGTGTTAGCACATTTTTTTCAAATGCTTACATGCAGACAAGTTTATGTTTTTTTTATTGTGTAAGAAAACATGCAGGCAGGGGTTTCTATGAAACGCTTTAGAAGAGGGGTTATGACCCATATTTCATAATAAAGTTTTGTTTCAGTCATGGCAAGAGGTGGGTATTTGGAATAAGTAGCTCGCAAGTTTCAATGTGTCACTCTTAGCTTCCGGTGTCTCCTCTCTGAATATTGTAACTTCAATATTTTCTGTGTAGAAATTATACATTTATATACAATGTTAAAGTAGTCAATTGTTGTACATCTATTGAATTTACGCCGTTTATAAAACTATAAATATCTTACTTACTTACTCACTGGCACTATCGAATCCATAGGTTCATACGTGCGCAGACATAAGCTCTCCATACATCCCTATTCTGAGCTAATGCTTTCTAATCATTCCCTGTATAATCTACCTCCTTCAAATCATAGTTAATGTTATTCTCCCACCTCATTCTTGGTCTACCAACTGGTCGTTTTCCTCTGGTTTTCATTCAAAGATTCCATCAACGTCTTTGATTCCCCATACGTGCCATATGTCCTGCCCATCGGAGTCTACGGGACTTAACTGTTCTTATTATATCTCACTTCCTAGATATACCATGTAGTTTCAATGTAGTCTTCTCCATTCACCTGTCTGTTCATCTCTCTTTGGTCCAAAAATGTTCGTAAGAACTTTATTCTCAAATATACGTAATCTCCTTTCCTCCCTTAAAGAAGAGTCCATGTTTCGTATCCATATAATATAACTATAAATATCAGCGTAGCAATTTTCATGCGATAGTGCTTAAAATTATATAGCTACAATGTAACTTTACTACCTTGAGGACCCGTGTTCGATTCCCGATCATGCCACAGAATTTATGTTTAAAGGCTGTCCTGGTGTTTTGTCATTTTTTATATATCATTCTTCCATTATTACCAGTCAATAATTAAATAAATCCTAGGTAATAATAATTACTTGCATATTGGAATTATCGAAGCCAAACGCGCAACATGTCCTTCCCATCGCACTCTACGAGACTTAACTGTTCTTATTATATCTGGCTTCCTATAAAGACCATGTAGTTCATTGTTATGTAATATTCTCCATTCACCTGTCTGTTCATCCCTCTTTGGTTCAAAAATTTTCCTAAGTACTTTATTCTCAAAAACTCGTAATCTCATGTCCTCCCTTAAAGTAAGAGTCATGTTTCGCGCCCATATAATATAACTGGTAGAATAACAGTTTTATATATTTTCAGTTTAACGTTTTTTGAAAGGAGTTGGGACATCAAAAGTCTCTGCAATGCATAATAGCACGCATTTCCAGAATTGAGCCTATGTTTAATTTCTTTGTGCATCTCATTCCTACTTGTGATTATTGTTCCTAGGTATTTGAATTCAGCCACATCCTCAAAATTTCCCTCATTTGTCATTAGCTCTCCATTTCCATTATATAATGCATTTCTACGTGTGACCATATATTTAGTTTTATTGATATTTATAAGTTAATAAATTGCAATACTTATTGTAATAGTGTTCAAGTAAGATAACTTAATTTTTAAAGTGTTAATTGAACAACTGACTAACTCATAGAGCTTAAAATTATCATTTCCGATTAGTGTCTTCTTATCTCAAAATACTCAAATTCTATTGTCAACCATCTACGTAGATTTCATCTTAGAGATGTACAAGTAGGGCATCTAATATACCAAGTTTAATTTAACGATTTCCATTGTTGACACTGTGATTAGTACAGTAGAAAAGACCATTTTATAATCGCTAACATCTTCATTCTGGTTCTGTATCAGTTAATGACACTTCTTTCTTATTAGTTCAAAGGTTTAATGCAGTTGTGTGAAGGGAGGTTCTTGCTGCTTCATTTTCAACCCAATGGGCTCTTCCACAAAGCCTGATAGATGTATTTAGATAACCCGCTGCACAGACAAGCAAGAGAAGTGGTCTATACTCCACGGCTGAATGTAGCTGCAAGCTACCTAACTGAGCGTGACGTACTGGTAGATTGATGGAATTACTACTCATTTTAACTACATCGTCTTCAACAATGAAGGTGTTCAAGCATTTAACGAGCAATAAGCCATCACATTGAAGAAAATGTTTTTTGATAGAAGCTTATTTTTAGTACTACTGGCCGATAGCGAGGAGATACTAAAGGCCAACACGCACACACTATTGAGTAACACTAAGAAATTAGGACTGGAAGTAAATATCAGTAAAACTAAATATATGGTCACATGTAGAAATTCAGTATATAATGGAAATGGACAGCTAATGACAAATGAGGGAAATTTTGAGGAAGTGGCTGAATTCAAATACCTAGGAACAATAATCACAAATAGGAATGAGATGCACAAAGAAATTAAACATAGGCTCAATTCTGGAAATGCATGCTATTATGCACTGCAGAGACTCTTGATGTCCCAACTCCTTTCAAAAAACGTTAAACTGAAAATATATAAAACTATTATTCTACCAGTTATATTATATGAGTGCGAAACATGGACTCTTATTTTAAGGGAGGAAAGGAGATTACGAGTATTTGAGAATAAAGTTCTTAGGAAAATTTTTAGACCAAAGAGAGATGAACAGACAGGTGAATGGAGAAGACTACATAACAATGAACTACATGGTCTTTATAGGAAGCCAGATATAATAAGAACAGTTAAGTCTCGTAGCCTGCGATGGGCAGGACATGTTGCGCGTATGGGGGATGAAAGACGTGCATGGAAACTTCTTTTAGGAAAGCCAGAAGGAAAACGCCCTGTTGGTAGACCAAGAATGAGGTGGGAGAACAACATTAACTATGATTTGAGGGAAGTAGATTATACAGGGAATGATTGGAAAGGATTAGCTCGGGATAGGGATGTATGGAGAGCTTATGTCCGCGCGGCCATGAACCTACGGGTTCGATAGTGCCAGTGAGTAAGTAAGTAAGCTTATTTTTCATATTGTTTGTCTAATATACTTACTTACTCACTGGCACTATCGAACCCGTAGGTTCATGGCCGCGCGGATATAAGCTCTCTATACATCCCTATCCTGAGCTAATGCTTTCCAATCATTCCCTGTATAATCTACTTCCCTCAAACCATAGTTAATGTTATTCTCCCACCTCATTCTTGGTCTACCGACTGGGTGTTTTCCGTCTGGTTTTCCTACAAGAATCTTCCATGCACGTCTTTCAGTGTCTAATATAATATGGAAAACAAAACAATATGTATCCTGGTTTTTTAGTATCATTCTCTTTTGCAGTACTATCTGTTTAACCAGAAATTAAAAATATTAATTATCATGCCTGTTATCAGGCGATACCAGAGGGAAAACGCCCAGTTGGTTGACCAAGAATGAGGTAGGAGAATAACATGAACTATGATTTGAGGAAAGTAGATTATAAAGGCAATGATTGGAAAACATTAGCTCAGGATAGAGATGTATTGAGAGCTTATATCCGCGTGGCCATGAACCTACGGGTTCGATAGTGCCAGTGAGTATGTAAGTTATCAGGTGATAGCGAGGAAATACTAAATGCCAACACACACATCAGTATATTAACTTCCAAACATTACTATAAATAATATAATTATCCCTTATTCTTCTTCAGTAATAGATCTTGGACTACATCTAGACGCAAATTTAACCTGGCAAACACAAGTGAAACACATATGTAAAAAGACTTTCTCCATCTTACATTATCTTACGTTTAAAGAATTTTCTCCCAGTTTCGTTAAAACAAATCCTTGTGCAGAATCTTGTGTTACCACACTTCGATTATTGTGACATTATATATAATGATCTAAACCATGACTTGTCGCAGAGACTGCAGCGTGTTCATAATGGTTGCGTTCGATTCATTTTCAATATCCGCCGTTATGACCATATTTCCGAACACTTTAATGACCTCTCTTGGCTCCGTCTTACTGACAGACGTAAATTGCACTCTCTTTCACTACTTTTCAAGCTTATGAATTCCTACATCCCTAGTTACCTGGCGTCCAGATTTGAGAAGTTATCCTCTTACCACAATATTGACACTAGGTCACAAGATAGCAGTCTGCTAACAATTCCTCTTCATAGCACTTCCTCCTATTCTACTTCCTTCACAGTAGCCTCTGCCCGCTCCTGGAATCACCTTCCTCGAGATATCAGGGGTTCCCGCACACTTGGTACCTTTAAGTCACGCTTATACAGTTACCTGTTGTCTAATAATTAATTTTTCTCTATTTATTTAATTTTATACTATGTCATTAATCTTTTCCTCGTTTTTTATATATATTGTACATATTATATATTTAAATTCGTTAAATTTAGAGTAAATAAAAATACATTATAACTATTAATTGTATTGTATTCATAACTTGTAATCGTTTATATATATATATATATATATATATATATATATATATATATATATATATATTGTAATTTAGATTTAAGACTATTTTTTTGTTTCTATTTTTTTAACCTGGTTGAGTGGTAGACAAGGCCTTAAGGCCTTAACTCTGCCAGGTAAAATAAAGCAATTATTATTAAAATAAAGCTATTATTATTATTATTATTATTATTATTATTATTATTATTATTATTATTATTATTATATTAAAAAACTAAGAAACTGGGTCTGGAAATAAAACTAAATACATGACCAGACATGTAAAAATACAGGGCTATTCAGAAAGAAGGAACAGACTTCAAACATTTATTTATTTTAAAGTACAAAACATAGAAACACAATTCCAACATTCCTGGAAAGACAAACGTTTAAATTCCACTATTTTACGCATTCAATATGAGCAGCATGTGTTACACGACAAATATCAAAACAGTGGCTCATTTGTTGTTACACACGAATCAGCCGGTTTCTAGTTATCGAATTCACAGCTTCAATAATTTGATGTCGCAGAGCTTCAAGAGTGTTCAGGCATAGGGGGATAAGAACACGGTCTTTTACGTATTCTCACATATAAAAATCACACGGGGTTAAGTCTAGTGGCCTGGGAGGCCACTGGCGATGAAGTTGATTTTTTGCTCCTTCTCTTCCAATTCAATGTCCTATTGTGTCACCATTTTGATAGAAACAATCATCATGACAAGCAACAGCACCATTTCCAATAATTATATTAATCATAACCTTCTTTTCTCATTTCTAAACATCAACATTTGTTTTCTTCGAATTAATTTTTACCTAAAATCCAAAAATAGTTATTAACATGTTTCAAACATTTGTGGCGCCTTATAATTTTTATTTCGCCGCCGTGTATCGTCTTTTGTTTCCATAGTATATATTAGCGTTGAGTTCATAACAATTAGGGTTATTATTCAAAAGCCTTTGCCCGGGCCCATAAGAAGCAAAGATTGATTCATCTTTCTTTTCCAAACACTTAAACATCAATCAACAATAGATCTTAAAACACTTGAGTAATCTATGATACTTAGCTAAACTGGGTGTATCATTATTATTATTAACCATGAAAGCTAGACGGAAAAAGTGAAGTTTGTATGATCTCCTAAATACGTAAGCTTGTGTACGGGAATATGTCCAACAGCAGTATACACATAAAAAATTTGAACATTAAACATGATGTATATGAAAATGATGTTTAATATAAATTGTACATCTGAAGTATTAGAAAAAATATAATCAAATAACAGTATTGATCATTCTCGAATTTAAAAGAAAACAAATTAATAATTATTAACATCTGTACCGATATTAGGTCTAGGCATTGTTTCCTAGTATCTAATAATAAAAAGGTATCCTAATCAAATATAACATAGGCCAACATATAAAAAGAGTAATAACAATCCAAATTGTACCGAGTTTATATTCAGAATAATCAGGGAACAATTTTTAGTATAATAGAAATAGAAATAAATTGATAACTAGAACAATATACGATTTTGATATACAGCTTAATAAATTAAATACATCATAAAGTTATTACTCAGGAAAGGCACGTATAATTCATGGGTTTTCCAGTGGCAGCGTGCCGAATACAATGGGGAAAAGAATCTGAACTGTCACTTTGTAACAAAAGACTCGGCAAGGTAGGTACCTGTCAAACTCGACATAAATCCCCAAGCTAAACAGGTGACATTTCACACAATAAGATATTGACATGACAGGTGACGTCTTTATCGGAGACGTGACATTAGCAAGTCGTTATACGAAAATAAATATAATTATTCTACCAACATAAGAAAAAATGTATGGAAGGTTTGAACATCCCTCAGTAATGGAGAATGGGCGTAAACCAGCCCCAAAACTTGTAAAATTGGTTCATTTGTAAGGAGGTCCAAAGCATACATGTGGGCGGGATCACCAAATACCTAATACCCAAATAATTATTCGCGAAGAGAATCGCACATCAGTTAGTTGCTGGCCCTCAGCCTAATACATCAGTTAGTTGCTGGCCCTCAGTTGGCCAGTTACTTCTTCAAACAGTGCACACATCAGTTAGTGGTTAGCCTTACTTCAAACAGGGCACATTGCTAATATCATCTCCTACATTGTGCTTTGGATCTCTAGAAAATATTCGGGGGGCCGACCAGTGTATACATATAGGTAAATAAAGTAGTCAACTGTGTTAACTCCACGGCAGCCTCCAGTGATTTCCTATTAATGTATCACGTTAATCTTCCTTGCGTCACCTTTGATAAGAATCCAGCTCTTACCGAACCCTGACCTGAGCTAGTCCCGAGCAACAATTTAGTCCTCGTATCTTTTCCTGGACACCAATTAAACCATCCCGGACTAATCCTGTCCCACATCAAAAAATATCATAACTCACTCAAACAAATTCAACCACATACTTTCAGTCCAATCCAGGGTTGCTTTCCCTGGTCCTCCTGACCAAACACTTAACACACACGGACCACGCCACTCGCGTGCTCTCTCCAGACGACGTAGTTTTCAACAAAAGGTTTCCGATCGAAATGATAATGTTCTGAATGTGCGTATCGTATTTGAGCGTTCCGAGGTAGAAGGGGAGATGCGCAGTACAAAGAGAGCCAATAGGAGAGGGTAGAAAGGAGAGTGGGGGTAGATGCATAGAGGAGGGTATTGGCATAGTTTCACGAATCTTTCAGTTCAAGGAGGATAACGGCACTGATGTTAGGAACCGGATATCGCATTTTCGGTTCACATTTTGCAAGCATTTTTCCCTGTATGTCAATAAAACATTGTAATCCGCAAATCGTATACATTGGATATATACATATATATTTTTTATTTATCTTTACTACTTTAGAATGTTCGGTT
The DNA here is from genome assembly GCA_030220185.1 of Diploptera punctata. Lineage (NCBI taxonomy): Eukaryota > Metazoa > Arthropoda > Insecta > Blattodea > Blaberidae > Diploptera > Diploptera punctata. The sequence continues at coordinate 1,482,544 of JASPKZ010007418.1, read as the reverse complement.
CAATATCTTAATACCTTCATCTAAAAATAAATTGAATAAGAATTATGAAGATTATTCATACTTTTCTCATTTCCTTTTCAATATTTTCTATCTTTTCGCTGTCAAATTTTATAATTGTATCCCTGGGGCTTATATAAATAAAAATTACTCTTACATCCTTCGAACCCACATAAACATCCTTAATTTCTTTGATGTTTTTTTTCAATTAATGTTATCAAAAGCTTTATATAAAACGATAAATCCAATGTAAGTATTAATATTGCTTTCATTTCTTCTTATAATAAGAATCTAATTTCAGAATCAGCTGTCACGTTTCTTTGTCTGTGCGGAAGCCATTAAGCTAATTATTTTTTATTATCTTTCAATTATCGACAGTAACATTTTTGCTGCATGTGATGAACCATTCGTTGGGTAATCTGAACATTTGTTTTTTTTATCCTTTTCTTAAGTAAAGTTTATTTTACTGGAGGTAAAATCTCTTGTGGTAACTTGATCTGTTTATTACATGAAATAACTATGCTAAATATCAAGCTGTTATGTCTTTGTAGACAATAATAATAATAATAATAATAATAATAATAATAATAATAATAATAATAATAATAATAATAATAATTCCGTGTGGAGTTGCCAGTCTCCCATCGGACGCCTCCCCAGGTGGCGGATAGGGGAATGCTCACCAGACATGGCGGGTACTGGGGGGAAATAAAATACCCAGGGCGGACCAAAACTAGCGCTGCTGCCTTGCAGTAAGATACTGGACTATCAAAGGCTAGAGGAAGAAAACCTTGAAGAAAAATTACCAGTCCCCCAGGTTGGGGGTTGATGCATCGGGCCAGCTCCTCGTTCATCATAAAAAGAAAAAAAATGCTAAAAAACCAAACAACATGCCTCGGAAAAACACTCTAGTACGATTGAAGCTAAGAAAAAGGACTTTGAAAATTGGCACATGGAAAATTCAAGGCTGCAGAAATAAAATGGAGGAAGTAATTAAAGAAATAGATGCAATGGAACTAGATTTGGCAATTTTAACTGAAACAAAGATGAATAATAATAATAATAATAATAATAATAATAATAATAATCAATAAAATCAGTTTTTAGGCCATTAGCCTGTTTCGCTTCAGGATAGAAATTTGTCCCTTCATCGCTTCTTAGGTCGTCCTGTGTCTCTTCGCCCTGTGGGTCCGTGGTTCAATAGCTGCGGAGGTAGTCAATTGTTTGACATTCTAAGAAGGTGTTCATGCCAATTATTTTGGTATATTTTGATGGTCGGCCGCGGTGGACCAGTGGTTATGCTCCTTGCATCTGGTCCCGAGGGTCGCGGGTTCAAACCCGACCGGGGTCGATGGATTTTTTAGGATGGAAAAATCCAAGGAGCAAGTCCTCCGGGAAGGACTTTAAGCCGTGGGTCCCGAGTCTGAAGATTTTCAGGCTCGTAGAAAATCCTTAAACCTGAATGAAAAGGCCTCTAAGCAAACTTTACTGAATTTTCCCGTCCTAGTACTACCTTGGTTTCCTAGATGTCAGTATGAGACGGAACGCTGACCATGAACCACTCAAATGACATCTATACGAAAACAAGTGTAGCTAAATTAGTATGGTTCAAATTCTTCCCTGTAGGGGAAGAGCGGCTGAATCTCTATAAAGGGAAAACATAGACTTAGAATACAATATTTTGATGGTTTCGGTTATTGCTGGTGTGTTGAGCTTTGCGGGTATCTTCATTACGCATGTGGTCATAAAGTGTATAACACGCTAAATGTATTAATAACTTCATTTATGCAGTTACTATCCTATTTACTTTGCCTGTAGCAAGAGTCCAGGGTTTAGAGCCATAAAGTATAGTTGGAAGAGCTAAACCGGACCCAATGGCTCTGGGAGTACTCCCAAACAGAAAAGCAGGCAAGTTCAGAAGCCTCGAGGTGGTAACCCCACCACTGAACTTTCTCAGCGGAGATGAGATCTATACACACTCAGAATCTGCAGGAAACAAATTAATAATAATTATTATCATTGTTACATATCGTGTATGGGGCATTTGAATTGCGCGGGCGTGTCGCCCATGGCGAGTTAGGTGACCCGCAGAGCCGCTGAATTGTCTGGAATATGTTGCCAGACGTTTCTACTGGCCTGTGCCTTCCCCATGGAGAAAGATCGGAAGCCAGAAGTTTCTGGGCTTCGAAGTTGCTCGAACCTGTTACTAGAGCATTCCTCCCGCTTATATAAAAGAGCGGAGGAGAAGGCCAGTCAGTCAGTGTTGCGACAATCTGGTGTTGGACGGCGTGAGGTTAATTGTGAGTGAAACTGTGAGGAAGGACTGTGTCTGCAAATGTGTTAGAAGTGACTGTCAAATAAACTTTTAAACAAGAATAGTTGTGAAAGTAAATTGTGATTGAAGATTTAGTGATAATTGTAAGAAGAAAATAAAGTGAAAAGAAACGTTTTACGTAGCAACTGTGTTATTTATGTCCAAATAAGTTAAAAGGAAAACTCTGTGCCGTTTGTGACATTATTATTATTATATAATAATCCGATCCGATTGAGGGTCATTCCACTTTTCAGCGGTTACCCTTTTACCAGCCGGCTGCTGGCCCTTCACATCCACATGTGTCAATCACAGAGGTAGATGATCAACAGCCAGTGTAGGGGTGACATGTGGTTAGCATGTGGAGTCCCTCAGCCGTTATAGCTGGTTCCTCAACCTGGAGCCGCTACTTATTGTAGGTACCCAATTGCCTCACGATGCTGGGTGGGCACCGGTCCCATACTGGCCGAAATACCATGAGAAAATTTCTTCCCCCATGGAGACTCGAACCAGCGCAAGTCCCGTAGCTCTGCGCCAAGGGCTTCCTACCTTAACCGCTCGGCTACAATAATAATATATAATAGTATTGTATAATTTATGTTATATATGTCTCATTATAATAATATAATAAATAATAATAATAATAATAATAATAATAATAATAATAATATTATTATTAATTATTATTATTATAATATGGAGAGTCTTAGTGAAAGCGGCATTTGACGCTTAGATTTATATGTGCGACATCCAGTTCACATGATCCATCTGGTGATTATACTCCTACTGCACTTAACCCTTAAATTGGTAAAACACAAATGCCTTCTGATAGTTATTTGAATGTGACGGACCGCAGTGAAAACGGAATCTTGTATAAATGTTATTATTACGTATATTGTATAATTAGACCACATTTAAGTGGTTTCTTTTTGTTCGTTTTCTTCTGATTTATTTAAAATATTAAATAAACTGAACCAACTGATGTATCCAAAAGGATACATTACGAATTTAAGGGTTAAGAGAAAACCTTACGGTCTTAACTCCATCAGGTAAAATAAAAAAAGAAGCCTTCCTTATAGCGTTTTCTCTTAGAGTTTCCAATTACACATTTTGAAACACAATAATATTATATATATATATATATATATATATATATTGCATAACACAAATGATAGGAAAAAGCTACTAACTGAGATCTACATTTACTTTTTGTCCATTTAATCAAAGCATATGATAATATGCCTAAAAATGTTATGGGAAACTTTAGACAATTCTAACATTACCAAAAGATTAATAGAAGCTATGAAATCATTGTACAAATGATCAATTTCGAAAATAAAAGTTGGAAATCATATAACAGAGGGATTTACTATTACAAGAGGTTTAAGGCAGGGTTGCAGTTTATCTCCACTTCTATTCAAAATTTATCTTGAATTAGTACTAAGAGACTGGAAAAAAAGTAAACAAACGGGCATACCAATCCAAAATACACATGTGTATCCACTCAATTTTGCAGACGACCAGGTGTTAATAGCACAAGACCATGATGACATAGAATATATGGCAAAAAAGCTAAAATAATAACATGAAAAATGGGGACTTTATATAAACATTGAGAAAACTAAATATCTGTGTATAGGAGAAGAAATGGAAAATACAAATTTCAACAATGGAGAAGAACTAAAACCTAGTATTGAATGCACTTATTTAGGAACAAAATTAGACCATTCAGGTGATAACACAGTAGAATTAAAAAATATAATCGTACAAACAAACAAGCAATAAATGCTTTAAACTCTGTTTGGTGGAGCAAGAATATTATAAAAAAAAAAGAAAATTATAATTATATCAAACCATAATTCAGAGCATTTTAACGCATGGTGCTGAAGTTTGGCAAATTCCTACCAGGGGAATGAAAAGAATTTTAAGTACAGAAATGGATGTTTTAAGAAGATCAGCTGGAAAATCTAGAATGATCAGAATACGAAGTAAAGAAATAAGGGAAATTATGGGTGTACAAGAGGAGCCGGACATCATAGACATTATAGAAAAGAAAATATTACAGTGGTATGACCATGTCAAAAGAATACCAGAGCAAAGATTGCCTAAAATTGTTATGGAATGGATCCCAATGGAAAGGAGGAAGAGGGGAAGATTGAAAAAAAACTTGGATAGAAGGAGTTCAAGCGGATATGAATATCAGAGAATTGGAGGAAGATCAATGGATGGACAAATAGGAATGGCGTTTGGTTTCCGGAAGACGGCGACAGCTGCCGTGATACCGGATGATGATTATGATGATGATGATGACGATGACAGTTTTATGTTAATTTACCGCATGGTTGGTAAATCTTAGCAAATGTTTACAATGAATATAGAAGTATATATCTAATATAGTTTGCAGAGAAGACTAAATGATGTAATTTTAAATAACTCTCCCGGTTCAACAAATGATGGCTGTACAAATAAAATACCGTACATAATTACAACAGTAATTTCATAGTCTGTTTTGTTTTTGCTCGACAGTTTTGATCTTTACAGTCAAAGTGTACGCTGATGTTGTAGAACAGCATTCGTTTTAAATTGTAACATTACACGGATTTTCGTTGCCTTTAATACGCCGAAGAAATAACAAAAACGAATGGACTGGCTTTACATGCAACAGGACCAAAGAGCTACATTTATTTTGTGACAAAAGATGAAAGCACCTGGAACGTTCATGAGTCAGTAGCAACTGTTAAAAGGGAATACAAAATTTTACCATTATTTTCTTTTGACGTCATACATAGAGGTTACAGAGGTCAGTATAGCCTTCAGCGGTCCAATCATAAATTTAAAAATTTGTATTTTGTGATTCATTTTATAAAAAGTAAATTTATTATCCTGGAATATAGATACTGCCAAAGAGAATAGTTAATATCTTTATAGGCTACATTCCATTTTCTGGTACAAATGAGACCTGAAGTACAAAAATAAATTCCAAAAAAAATTGACTTTTATCAACATTCACTTTTAATATAATAATTGTGATTATAATGTGGACAACTATTTACTGCATTAAAAAACAGTGTACCTCGACTATTGTTATGGACGGCAATGAGAAATATGAATAAAAGTGATAAACTGATGAATATTGTTAGGAGGATTAATAAGCTGTTAGTTTATGCTGATGATGTAGTACTACTGGCCGATAGCGAGGAGATACTAAAGACCAACACGCACACACTATTGAGTAACACTAAGAAATTGGGACTGGAAGTAAATATCAATAAAACTAAATATATGGTCACACGTAGAAATTCAGTATATAATTGAAATGGACAGCTAATGACAAATGAGGGAAATTTTGAGCAAGTGGCTGAATTCAAATACCTAGGAACAATAATCACAAATAGGAATGAGATGCACAAAGAAATTAAACATAGGCTCAATTCTGGAAATGCGTGCTATTATGCATTACAGAGACTTTTGATGTCCCAACTCCTTTCAAAAAACGTTAAGCTGAAAATATATAAAACTATTATTCTACCAGTTATATTATATGGGTGCGAAACATGGACTCTTACTTTAAGGGAGGAAAGGAGATTGCGAGTAATTGAGAATAAAGTTCTTAGGAAAATTTTTGGACCAAAGAGAGATGAACAGACAGGTGAATGGAGAAGACTACATAACAATGAACTACATGGTCTTTATAGGAAGCCAGATATAATAAGAACAGTTAAGTCTCGTAGACTGCGATGGGCAGAACATGTTGCGCGTATGGGGAATGAAAGACGTGCATGGAAACTTCTTGTAGGAAAGCCAGAAGGAAAACGCCCAGTTGGTAGACCAAGAATGAGGTGGGAGAACAACATTAATTATGATTTGAGGGAAGTAGATTATACAGGGAATGATTGGAAAGCATTAGCTCGGGATAGGGATGTATGGAGAGCTTATGTCCGCGCGGCCATGAACCTACGGGTTCGATAGTGCCAGTGAGTAAGTAAGTAAGTAAGTAAGTAAGTAAGTAAGGAGGATCTATAGTAATACAAAAGATAAAGTAAAAATACAGAATAATTTAACAGAGGAATTCACAGTGAATAAAGGCACTAAGCAGGGATGCAGTTTGTCACCAATTCTTTTTAACATTTATTTAGACCAGGCTCTTAACTTATGGTATAAAAATGTTCTGAAATGGGTATTCCTATAGGAGGAAAAGTACTGCATTCATTGTTGTTTGCAGATGATCAAATAATTTTTGTAGGGGATGAAGATGATATGAAATATATGATAAATAAACTAATGGAAGAATATAAAAAATGGGGACTGAATATAAATGTGCAGAAAACAGAATATATGTGTTTGGGAAAGGATGTGGATGACCTCATACTCGAAACAGGGAAAATAAAAAATGTGAATTTTTTAAATACCTTGCGTCAATAATTACAACTTTAGGTACCTGTGAGAGAGATGTACAGACTAAAATTGCAAATATCAAAAAATGCAACTAAAACATTACATGGAATAATTTGGAACAAAAATATGACAAAGGAAACTAAAATGAAAAAGTATAAGAGCATAATACAGAATATTTTGTCAAACGGAAGCGAAACTTAGTCTTTGACGGAAGTACTAAAAAATAAAATGACAACAGTTGAATTTGATTATTTTAGAAGAAACCTCCAAAAAACAAGACAGGATAAAATAAAAAATGAATTCCTTTGGAGAGAAATGAATGTCACCACACCTGTTGTTAAGAGGATTGAAAATCAAACGCTTAAATGGTGTGGCCATGTAGAAAGAATGGAAAGTTAAAGATGGCCAAAAAATATATACCAATAGTCACCCCCTGGAAGAAATAAACGTGGCAGACCAATATGGAAATGGAAAACCTACGTCAGAACTATAATGGATGATAGAAGTTTGGAAGAGGGAGATTGGAATGATAGAGCTAATTGGAAACTGAAGACGGCAAACTTATAAATGGGGAAAGCCGAAGAAGAAGAAACAGCAAAACGGAATAATTAGTGTCGAAAAAGTGATTGGTGATATATATATATATATATATATATATATATAATGTAGAGGTCTGTGAATGACAAGGGTGCCGACCGACCACGCCTGACGCACCAGGGGCAGATGAATGGAATGAAAAGAATTGGATGAGATGAGTATGGGGAAGTTCTGGAACGAAATTTTGACACGGGAAAACGGGAGAAAATCCGGAGGAACAACTGCCCAATCTCTGTTTCGTCCACCATGAAACCCACATGGAGTGACCGTAACTCGATCTCGGGACCCCAGCAATGAGAGGCGAGCGTCTAACCGCTTGCGCCACCGAGACGCCTTTCTTCCTTTATTACTTTTGGTTAAATTACAAACAGAATATTTTATTAGCAGCACTGAGAGCTCGCAAAATGAAAATCCATATAACATCAAGGTTTAAATATTGCACAATATTAAATAACGTATGTCTATACCGTAAAATATGTATGATTTCAGATATATAAAAAAAACCGTATGCATATAAAATATCAGTAGTAATGTGAAAGATTATTAAAAATTCCACGCGTAGAGTCTTGCTATCTGAAATAAAAAAATATAACCTGACAATGAATATTAATTCTATTTAAATAGAGAGCCCTCGATAAAAATCGTAAATGAAATTTCTGTAAATAGCAGTTGGATTAAGCTTTAATATCTCTAAGAAACGACGTTGTAATAAAACCTTCTTCTTCTTCGCTACGGTTTAGGCTTTTTTACTAGCCTGTTCCGGCTCCAAATTTCTGTTGTTTCCATCATTTCTCCCGTCTTCACAAACCTCTTCTTCCTCGTGGTGAATAGCTGTATGCTGCATTTGGAATTCTATTCTCAATCATCCTTGTTAAGTGTTCTTTCCATTTTGTTCTGTATTTCACTATTGTTGTGTTTAATTCCTCTACTTTTAGTTGCTATCTTATTTCTGTGTAGTGTTTTTTATCTATTCTTTGATATCCTGCTATTGGATTTACCAACGCACTGAGATGTCGTTGTTAAGAGAACGCATTCATACAACTCGCAAGAACCTCGTCAACACAGACACCGAACTTCTAGACCTTCGCCTTCTACTCAGCAACAGACTGTCGGAAAAAGACTGGAACAAAATAGGTGGGATCACCTATCAGTCTATGGTATCAACGTGGGGCCAATCCACCAATACACAGAAGAAAAAAAATCGAGTCTACGGCCAGACAACAGCCCATCACAAAATCAGACACCACACGCACCGTAGTAAATATCAACAACCGTCACCTTTCAGAGGCAGAAACTTCACTTCTTACTAAAGGGGGCAATTTCGCAGTTACACCTTCAGCTATACCTGTCGAAGAAATAATTTCTAATGTCGAATCTGCTATAGGAGTGTTACCAGTGGAAAAGGCCGAAACAATCCGAAACGAAGTCTCTCGCATTCTAAGAAAAGCTCCGAAACCGAAACACAATCTCTCCACCGAAGAAAGGAAGGCTATTAGAACCTTAAAAACGGATGAAACAATTATTATTCTACCGGCGGACAAAGGAAATTCTACAGTTATTATCGACACAGAAGAATACAACCGAAAATCACCGAGTTATTCGATCCTGGTAACTACCGTAAGCTGTCGGACGACCCAATTAAACGGATACTACGAGAAACTAACAAATTAATAAAGGCCTCCTCGCTTCCCGACGACGTGAAGAAAGAACTTCAGAAGAACGAAGCCCAGCCACCAAGACTATACGGATTGCCTAAAATTCATAAGGAAAATACACCCTTAGACCGATCGTCAGCCAAATAGGATCACCTACTTACAACCTGGCCAGATATCTCTCTACTTTATTGAAACCACATACTAACAACAGTGACACGTATGTTAAAGACTCGATGCACTTCTTAGAAAAACTAAAAGAGATAACATTGCAACCGGACTATATAATGGTGAGTTTCGACGTAATCTCACTATTCACTATTCCAATAAATGAGACTATTCAGCTCATTGCTGCCAAGTTTCCTCAAGACATCACAAAACTTTTCGAACACTGCTTAACCACCAGTTATTTTCTATTCAACAACGACTTCTACGAGCAAACAGATGAAGTAGCTATGGGCAGTCCCTTGAGCCCAGTAGTTGCCAATTTCTTCATGGAAAACTTTGAGCAAACATGCTTAGTCCGTAAGCACACGCGCCAGGGTAAAAAATACCCAGACGTTATTCTTTTTGTTGGCAACACTGTGTTTGAATTTAAATTTATCTGCCGTTTTCAGTACCTTTCTTTCAGATATTTTTGCATTGTTGTATGTAAGATTTAGTTAGTTTCCTGTGACTGCAGGGGTTTATGCATGCCATATATCAAGATTGGGTAAGAATTACCAGCGCGTGTGAATAAGTAACATAAATAGTGAATCATTTTATTTGTGCACCATTTCTATATTTCCATTACAAAATGGACTTACAAATATAGGCAAAGTGGACAAATAGTAAACTGGCTAAATGAAGATGTTGGTTATTGAACATGAATCAGGAGATGAAACCGATCATCTCTCCGAAAGTGAACATAATTCTGATACAGAACAGGAAGCAACTATGAGTGATGAAGACTATGAGGATGATGCTCCACTGTCTCAGTTTGTTAGTTACAAAGGTAAAGATGGAACTTCTTGGAGAAAATAGATCCACTATTCGAAGATAGGCTGGTGTGGAGGAACAAATCCAATCAACACAGAAACGTATGAAGATGTCTTCAGTTCGATGAGAAGTATGTCCGAAGAAGAAAGATCGTAAAACAACTACTTCATGCCACAGCTGTACCAATATGATCTGTAAAGAACATTCTGTGCCTTTCTGCGAGGGGTCGGGTGCCAATTCTGATGCTGGAAGTGACAATAGTGTTTGAGTGAGTGGCTCCCAAATGTTATACTCATTATTTATTTCTAATTAGTGTTAGCACCGAACAAGAAACATAATATTGCAGTATTTTTCTGAAGAACATTATTGCGTAGTTAATGCTCATGTGCATTGTTAATTTTTTAGGGGGGGGGGCAAATACCGATTCAGGAAGTGAACATAGTGTGTGAGTGGCTGCTAAATATATATGACCTTTTCATCATTTTTGTTGGCACTTAACTAATACATTATACTACAGTATTTTTGTGAAGAAAATGTAGTACATACTTAGATCTTATTTTATGTATTGTTAAATTAAACAATAAATAATTTAGACATGGTCAAATGAAGGATAGATGGTCAAAATAAAGATATAATTATAGAATATTCTAAAAATTACATTGCTGTTAATATCACTTAATAAAGTTTCGGGTAAAAAATACCCAGCGCGTGTGGTAACGGTGCAAAATCATGCGCGTGTTCTGACGGGTTAGATACGATACCTATCAAACCCAAGATATGGCTTCGCTATGTAGACGACACCTTTGTAATCTGGAACCACGGGGAGGAGAGATTAAACGAATTTCTGACACACATCAACAGCATAAACTCCAGTATACAATTCACCATAGAAAAAGAAACAGATAACAGCATAGCATTCCTAGACATCCTGATCAAAAGAGAAGAAGACAGCAACATTTACCACACTATCTACAGAAAACCTACCCACACGGACAGGTATCTTCATAAAACCTCGAATCATCACCCTAAACAAAAATTTGGAATCATCAAATCATTGACAGATCAAGCCAAAAAACTTTGTCATCCGGATTTATTAAAAACGGAACTTCAACGCCTCCAGACGGTATTCACAGCCAATGGATACATCAGGAAAGAAATCAACCGAGCCAATCATCCCAGACGATACAACAGCAACAGCATCAAGGAATCAGAGGAAAAACTTCAACCAGGGCATTTTTACCGTTCATTAAGAATGTAACGGACCGCATTGGAAAACTACTAAGGAAAGAAGACATAAATACAGTATACAGGCCTACCAACAAAATCAAAAATCTTCTCAGACCTATAAAGGATCAACTCCATCCTCATCAGACAGCAGGCATATACAGGATACCATGCAGTTGTGGGAAAGTGTATATAGGCACCACCAAACGCAGCATCGCAACCAGACTTAAGGAGCATGAAAGATACAGTCGTCTTAAACAAATGGATAAGTCGGCAGTAGCAGAACACTCTTTACTTGATGGCCACAGAGTACAATACCAGAATACAGACATATTATCTAACTGCACACACTATTTTACCCGTTTACAACGAGAAGCCATCGAAATATTCAAACATAAAAACAGTTTCAATAGAAAAGAAGAATCATTAAAAGTCAACAAAGTATGGATACCGGTTCTAAAAAAACGCAAAATGTAAACCTCTACAAATACAGTCGACTAGACTATCAAACAGCAATCTCAGTGGAACAATGGAAGTCCCTACCGCTGACCAAACAGAAGGCAAATATAACGTACAGTCGACTAGACCATCAAACAGCAATCTCATTGGAGCAATGGATGTCCCTAACGCTGACCACTCAGAAGGCAGATATAACTTACGTACACATCGCGGTGAACGTATAAATAGGACAGACAGTGGACAGAATTGGCAGTCTCAAGACAACCCTTGAGGATGCCAGACGCAGTCTTTGACGAAACGTCGGGGAACTACAAGCCTCACGACCACGGCCTACAGCCCGAAAATCTTCTTCAACATCATCGTAGCAACTCCGGCCGTGAAAGTCTATGTGAATACAATAAACTTATTTAGTTTGTCATTTATATCTGTTCCGCTGTGTATGATATTTCGCAACCTAGGAAGTTATATCTTACCACTTGTTCTATTGGTTTATTTTATAATATCATCTTTGTCCGAACTGGATGAGTGCCCTTGAAAGCCATTGTTTTTTTTCTGATGATATTTCCATATTATATTTTTTTTTATATTTGTAATAAATAACTTCTATATTTGATAGTTATCTTAGTACTTACCGACAGGAATAAGCCATGTATCGGAAAATGGTGTTTTCTTGTCCCTTTCTTTTGGTGGAATTAGTAATTAGATTAGATCCAACCAAGAAAAGAAAAAAAAATCGCGTAACTTGTTAATTTCCGGAACCATATTTAGAGGACTTTATTTATTTCTGTTAATAATAATTATTATTATTATTATTATTCCATGAGAAAATTTCTTCCCCCGTGGGGACTCGAACCAGCGCAAGTGCCATAGCTCTGCGACAAGGCTTCTTGCCTTCACACTCAGCTACGACGCGGGACCATTTTTTAGGAAAAATCAATTTATATTTGTCTCTCTGGTAATTATTCATACACTGCAATAATAAATGGTTTATTTTAATTTATGTTGGTACACGATAGCATAAAATCCCCGTTAATTAGTCGTAATATATGTACTAATGAATTTGGAGAAATTAGCGATAAACCTTACAGCGAAATAGTCAAGGGGGTGATGGGTGAAAAATTCACCATTTGAGATCAAAATTGGCATTTTTTTTGTTTTTTGTACTAAAACATAGCCTGTACTCTAAAGTATATGTTGACAAAGTTTCAGAAGCCTATGGCGCTTCTAAGTGCCCTAAATTACGTCCAGTTAAAAGGCTGCACCAGTTAAATACTACCTGCATGCAAATCTTTAAACTAGTTTTTCCACACTTTTATTTTCACTACATTTTTGTACATTTAAAATTTAATGGAATTCAGAAATTTTTCTCCTAGAAGGTTCAAATGTTTACTGCATGTCCTAAAAACCAATGGGTAACAAAGTAGTGCAAAAGGGTTTCATGATTGAAGTGGAATTTTGAGAAATAAAAAATAAAATGCATGTAATTATTAATTTTTTTATAATTCCACGTATGAGGTACAACATTATATTTTTCCTTCCTTTGTATTCACATGATGAGAATTCTAATGCATGTTTTTTTCTAAATATTTTAGGGGTCTACTATGTAGATATATTCCAATTTAATTTTACCCCCCATTAAATACTTACTTACTTACTTACTCACTGGCACTATCGAACCCGAAGGTTCATGGCCGCGCGGACATAAGCTCTCCATACATCCCTATCCTGAGTTAATGCTTTCCAATCATTCCCTGTATAATCTACTTCCCTCAAATCATAGTTAATGTTGTTCTCCCACCTCATTCTTGGCCTACCAACTGGGCGTTTTCCCTCTGGCTTTCCTACAAGAAGCTTCCATGCACGTCTTTCATTCCCCATACGTGCAACATGTCCTGCCCATCGCAGTCTACGAGACTTAACTGTTCTTATTATATCTGACTTCCTATAAAGACCATGTAGTTAATTGTTTATAGTCTTCTCCATTCACCTGTCTGTTCATCTCTCTTTGGTCCAAAAATTTTCCTAAGAACTTTATTCTCAAATACTCGTAATCTCCTTTCCTCCCTTAAAGTAAGAGTCCATGTTTCGCACCCATATAATATAACTGGTAGAATAACAGTTTTATATATTTTCAGCTTAACGTTTTTTGAAAGGAGTTGGGACATCAAAAGTCTCTGCAATGCATAATAGCAAGCATTTCCAGAATTGAGCCTATGTTTAATTTCTTTGTGCATCTCATTCCTATTTGTGATTATTGTTCCTAGGTATTTGAATTCAGCCACTTCCTGAAAATTTCCCTCATTTGTCATTAGCTGTCCATTTCCATTATATACTGAATTTCTACGTGTGACCATATATTTAGTTTTACTGATATTTACTTCCAGTCCTAATTTCTTAGTGTTACTCAATAGTGTGTGCGTGTTGGCCTTTAGTATCTCCTCGCTATCGGCCAGTAGTACTACATCATCAGCATAAACTAACAGCTTATTAATACCATTGAGTTGTAAGCCTTCCTCATTCTCTAAAGATTTAATGGCATGCTCTAGTACAAAATTAAATAGTAGAGGAGATAGTGCATCTCCTTGCTTCAACCCATTCTGGATTTCAAAAGTGTCTGAAAACTGTTTGCATACACGCACCCTACTCTTTGAGCCATTTAGACACATTCGTATAAGTCTAACCACCTTTTTAGAATTCCGAACTCCAGCAGGATACTATATAACTTCTCCCTCTTAATTGAATCATATGCTTTTTTGAAGTCTACATATAGTTGATGTACAGTACCATTATATTCCCATTTCTTCTCTAAAATCTGTCTTATACTGAAAATCTGATCTGTTGTAGACCTGTTTCTTCTAAATGCACATTGATGATCTCCTAGAATGTCATCAATATAGGGAGTAAGTCTGCTTACTAATATATTTGTTAGAATTTTGTACGAAGTTGAAAGTAATGAGATGCCTCTGTAGTTGTTGCAATCAGTTTTATCTCCTTTCTTATAAATTGGTAAGATAATTGATTCCTTCCATTCATCTGGAAGAGCTTCTTTTTCCCAAATCATACAAAGCAACCAGCGTATCTTGTCCATCAATTTTTCTCCCCCTGATTTTATCAGTTCTGCTGGGATCTCATCTGAACCTGATGCTTTATACATCTTCAATTTTTCAATCACCATTTCAACCTCTAATGCACTTGACTCTGCGACTAGCATTTCTGCTGTCTGTAACTTATCCTCCTCAATGTCCTGTTCTGTATGTACATTTAATAGCTGATTAAAGTAACCTTTCCATCTATTTAATATACTCCTAGAATCTGCAATCATATCCCCATTTTCATTCCGAATTATGTTTGTTCTAGCCTGAAACCCCTTCTTCTCTATCCTAATTCCCTGATATAATTCTCTAATGTTCCTATTTTTTGCATTCATTTCAAGATCATTAATCTTCTCTCTCAAATATTCCCTCTTTTTACTCTTTAGTAACTTGGTGGTTTCCCTTCTAACACTACCCAATTGCTCTAAATTTACCTCATTTGGCTCGTGTAACCCTTTCATTTTTGCTAGCTTTCTTTTCTTTACAATGTCGGCACATTCCTCATCAAACCATTTCTTGTTTTGCCTCTTTTTTAAACAACCAATGCTTTCTGATGCTGACAATTTAATAGTATCTCTTATAGCCTCCCATTCTTTATTTATATCAGTTTCTTCTTCGTTTGCCACATTGTCATCTGAAGATTCCAGTACTTCAAATCTATTAGCTATTTTGATTTGGTATTCTTGCCGCATTTCATCATTTTTCAAGTTTTTTAATTCATATTTTACAGAATCATCTTTAGCGTTCGTTCCTCTCATAAGCGATAGCCGTTGTCTGATTTTCACTCTGACCAGATGATGATCCGAATTGCAGTCTGTCCCTCTAACTGATCTAACATCAATGATGCTACTGTGCCAGCGTTTATCCACTAATACATGATCTATCTGGTTCCGAGTTTCTCCATCTGGGGACGTCCAGGTGTATTTATGAATATCCTTATGCTGAAATGTTGTGCTCTTAAGAATGAGATTCTTTGATGTGGCAAATGTGACTAATCTAACCCCGTTGTCGTTACTATCTTCATGAAGACTGAATTTGCCTATTGTTGGTTTGAATATATCTTCCCGCCCCACTTTTGCATTAAAATCTCCTAAGACAATTTTCATATGATATCGTGAAAGGGTATCAAATAAGCATTCTAATTCTTCATAGAACTCATCCTTGATCTTGTCATCTTTATCTTCTATGGGGGCATGTACATTTACAATTATAAAATCGTGTCGTTTACCCTTTAGAATTATGTATGATATCCTACCACTAACAAATTTAATATCTTGGATAGCGGATAGGATCCTCCTTCTGACTAAAAAACCCGTTCCAAATGCAGGTCTTTCTGCACCCCTATAGTATAATGCAAAGCTTCCTGATTCCTGACTACCTTCTCCTGGCCACCTAACTTCCTGTAAAGCGACTATATCCAAGGGCGATTTATCCAATTCCCGCGTTAATATCTCTAGTGCCCCGCTATTGTATAAAGTCCTAACATTCCATGTTCCTAGGAACATGTCCCTATGTTTGAGCCTTTGGCATGGGTTCCCTGAAGTAGTCCCCGCCCGGAGAACCGAATGGGGGACTATTTGACCTCCGGAAAATTTTACCCCAGATGAACCCATGTCCGCATTTCTTGACGGTTGTATTTTTACGGTGAAAGATCGTCACTCTTTCGCCCAAGGTACTTTTTTCGTCTGGCTTATCACCTTCGACCAGTCCGGCATGGGTAACCCTATCGGCAGCAATGCTACCGCTGGCATAGCTCTCAGGATCATTTAAGCACGCAAGCCACTCCACCACGACAAGGTAAAGATACCATGGAGGGCCATTAAATAAAAACTTAAATTATATTATTGAATAATTAATTAGTATATATATTCACTTATTTATGTGATTATAGTAAATATATTTATTATTAGTACGTATTTAATTGTATGACTTCATATATATATATATATATAGTAAAAAACAGACATTTTACTAAAACATTGTTGAACCCATTTAATTATAATATATGCAAATTAAAAAAATATATAATATTTAATAACTCATAAAATAAATGTCTCACAAGAATGAAACTTAAACACGCCATTATGTATCATGCAGTGAATGTTTGTACAAAAATCAAGTCTCGCTAAAAAATGTAGAAAATAGAAATTTCACGCATCACCCCCCTTAACATAGGTCAAAAAATAAATGACTCGAATATTTCTACTTAGATGTACACACTCTATTAGGTCTACAGAACTAAGGGAAAATAATTTTAAAAGAAGCGTTGCTAAAGCATTCGATCAAAAAATATTTTCTTTGTACTTCGGAAATGCGCATCGGTTGTCTCCTTTCTTTTTAATAATGGCAGGGAAAAAGTCAGATGCCAGTGAATGAAGTATGAAATCCAACAGCTCGCCCGTTCTTATGACGGATCCTCTGATATAGGATTTCTCCTGACCATTCACAGAGACAGGCTGTTACCAGCATCTATATACACAAGTTCATTTTTAAAGGGAACGCGTCCGTCTGCCCGGTGCTGAATACATTGTTCCGTCACATGCTACAAATCACAACTTGAATTCTAAATGTAATTCTACATTCACTAGTAGAAATAACTTCTATCTCTACATCAACATGTTGTCTTTGTAGAATATGTAGCGTTTCAGATTGCATAATCAGTATCACTTGTTTAACATTCCAAATTACGTGGGTATGATTCGTAGATTGACGCACTGGTCAACATGAATTTTGTCTCATGAGTACCAGTAGTTGTACTTAATGCAGTTTTTATCGTGTTTTTAAATATTTATTCTGAATTTCCCCATCACCCTTACTTACTTACTCACTGGCACTATCGAACCAGTGTTCATGGCTGCGCGGACATAAGCTCTCCATACATCCCTATCCTGAGCTAATGCTTTCTAATCAATCCCTGTATAATCTACTGCCCTCAAATTATAGTTAATGTTGTTCTCCCACCTCATTCTTGATCTACCAACTGGGCGTTTTCCTTCTGGCTTTCCTACAAGAAGTTTCCATGCACGTCTTTCATTCCCCATACGTGCAACATGTCCTGCCCATCGCAGTCTACGCGACTTAACATATACATATATAAATGTCTACAATACAAATTAAAAAAAGAGAAAAATGCACATACACAACCACCACACACATAAACACGGGCGCGCTCATAACCCCCCCCTTTCCCTGCAGAATACGCTACAAGTCAGAAGGTCCGATGAGTTCAGAAGTTTTAAACTACTGCAAACTTTCTGATGGCAAAATGGAATCGAATCCGGGTTTAAACAGATTTTTTTTCTCTTTAGTAGTATTTACATATAAAGCTATTATTCTACCAGTTATATTATATGGGTGCGAAACATGGACTCTTAATTTAAGGGAGGAAAGGAGATTACAAGTATTTGAGAATAAAGTACTTGGGAAAATTTTTGGACCAAAGAGAGATGAAGAGACAGGTGAATGGAGAAGACTACATAACAATGAACTACATGGTCTTTATAGGAAGCCAGATATAATAAGAACAGTTAAGTCTCGTAGACTGCGATGGGCAGGACATGTTGCACGTATGGGAAATGAAAGACTTGCATGGAAGCTTCTTGTAGGAAAGCCAGAGGGAAAACGCCCAGTTGTTAGACCAAGAATGAGGCGGGAGAATAACATTAACTATGATTTGAGGGAAGTAGATTATACAGGGAATAACTGGAAAGCATTAGCTCAAGATAGGGATGTATGGAGAGCTTATGTCCGCGCGGCCATGAACCTACGGGTTCGATAGTGCCAGTGAGTAAGTAAGTAAGTAAGTAAGTAGTATTTACATTTTACCACACCTGGAATTATGAATCTCCTTCAATATTGCGTAAATATCTACTAAGCATCTACTTTTGGTTATTACATCTTCATTTTAATTATGTAGATGTGTTGGGGCAACTCTAGCATGTGACCGGTTTATCTGGTAGCCGAAAGGAAGAAGAAAACATTGCTCTGTATCTACAGGTTTTACTATTCCTTAAATATTGGATGAAATCAAGTATTTATTTGTTCTTGTTGGTTTCTGTAGACGTGAAACAATTCAAGTCGTAGTGTTTGTTTTCCTTCAATGTGCAATTCTCTCTGTTAAGCCTTATCATGGTATGCGGAACAGTCCTAATACATGGCATATAGTGAGGTGTGTACAAGGAGTGATTACTCTTTCAATGTATAGAGTTATGCATACAAACTTTTTTTTTTTCGTTATAAGGTGTATTTTTCTAAACGTTTTAGATTTATTTATTTAGCCTGGTGGAGTTAAGGGCACGCTACGGTGTGCCCAATAATAATAAAATAATAAATAATAATAATAATAATAATAATAATAATAATAATAATTATTTAATAGCTTAGGTAACTGTATTCATTGAAGCCCTCTGTACTAGTACCTTTTCTGTTTCAATGAAGTCAGTCTACCTCCGATATCAATTTCCCCGATCCATTCTAATAATATTCTCTCATTTATACCTAAAAGGGGGCACGCCGTAGCGTAGTGGCTAAGGCACTGAGCTACAAGCCGGAGGGTCGAGGGTTCAAGTCCCGTTGGGGTCAGGATTTTTAAACTGATGCAAAACCTCTGGCGGCACTATGGCTCTGGGGTCGACTCAGCCTCTAACGGAAATGAGTACCAGACGCTTGTACTGGGGGTAAAGGAGGCCGTCACGCAGAGCTGACAACCCGGCTGACATAAAGTGCCGATTGTCTAGAAAAAGTGGGAGCCTTAACCTCCTACTACCCTAAGGAGCTCCGGGCCTGTTGTGGGATCACTTTTTTTCTTTTTTATACCTAAAAGGCATCTGTGTAAAATTTAATCGACTTTCATCCATCCAAATAATACCTTAGTTGTCTACTAGATGTCTTATCAAGGCGATGTGCTAACCACATGTTACTTGTTGAAATTTGTAGGTAAATAAGAGTAACTAAAATCTTTAACGGGTCACCAGGTGCGATATGCAACGAGTCTACCGGAACCCTATCCGTCGGTACAATGTGTGTAACGACGTTAGTGGTCATCACATCGAGCCTCTGTTGTAGTGAGGCGTTTTGTATGTGACACATCCAGTGCAGTAGACAGAAACAAATTTGTTTTTTCCAGTGTTGGCACAAGTGTTATTGTGATCAAAGAATGTGTTTTTTGTTATGTTGGTATTGGTAACCGAATAAACTTGATTTTGTTCTGAAATTAGTCAAACATCATTTAATCCTGCATCTTACGTCACACCTCATTTGTAATGGTGATCTTCAGAGTTCATGTACATCCTATCCGGTTGCAAAATAACACCGGTAAATCCGACACATTGTAATGGCTGTAACATCAAAAAGCTACGTTTTCGGACACGGGTTCCCATTCAAAATATTGTCTACTCAGTACCTTGAGCCCTACAAGTTTGAAATATGAATTTCCGAACACTCTGTATACTGTTATAAAGATCAAGTGTATTGTCTATGTTTGACCAGACGGTCGGAAATTAGGATAATAGTTACAACCAGCCTCCGGGGAGATAGTACCGAAATAGTATGTTTACATGCTTACAAGTACTGTGCGACTTACAAGTACAGAGGGAGCCTTCTAATTACGTTACGACAATAGTTTCTGCAGTTAACATAGATATTAATTTCAGTGCTTAAACAACAGGTAAATTAATATAGTTGAAGGCCACAGGGAAATAATCAGATAAGTCACCTTATTGTTGTGACCCACAAATCGTACTTTTAGTTGTAGGATATTTAATATTAAATGTATCAATTCTCACTCAACGACAAATTAAATTTGACTATTTAACTTATGCCCCAAATGGGAGTCAATAACCCAATCACATTTCAATGATTTTTTATTTACAACCAATCACAGTCGTGTTTCGCCTAGATTTTACCTACTAAAGTTTATCATAATAAAGAAAGCACCTCCTCTTTAACATTCTGAATAGGTCATAGCATTATTTTGCAGTGACTGACTCTCTAAGAAATACGGCTACCAGATTGTATATATAGTGCATGAATGTCAACACGTAGCGCATGTGGGAGTTAATATAAAAACATTTGCAGCAATTGATTATACCACCAAAAAAAGGAACCACTGTTTGCACTTTCTTAAATGTATTTTTTTCCAGGCAATAACATTCTAGAAAAATATAATTGTCATAGGATATCAGAAATGAATTAATATACAGTTTGATGTGTTTCATTTTTTCTCCACTAGAGTGCATTCTTACAATATTGCGTTCCTTTGGCAATAAATAATATGATCTGGTTGCAGTGAAGAACAAAAGAAGCAGATGAAACTTACCAATCGTTTCTAATTTGTTTTGAAACATCGCCGTTTACATTAGATATATAAATATTTTAAAATAACTATATTTAAATAATGATTTGTGAGTAAACAGTTTAATTTTATTCGTTAAATAGTCCTAACAAATGCCACTCTTGAATTCCAAATTCGCTAGATAAATTCACTCCTCACTTCGTGAGTCGTAAATTTATCGATAATTAGGAAATCACTCGTGGCATTACTTATGAAGAGACAAATTTGTCATTGAGTGAGAAGTGGTAAATTTAATATCAAATATCGAATGCACTGGTCAACATGATTTTTGTCTCATGAGTACCAATAGTTGTACTTAATGCAGTTTATTTTATCGTGTTTTCAAATATGTATTCGGAATTTCTGCATCACCCACAGTTTTTTATTTCAATTTCAATTAATGGATTTAAATAATTATTTTTTATAAACGTTTTTTCGTCCCTTTGTCCATTGTAAAATAAAACCAAATGAGCTAAACTCAGATGGTTTCAGCTATGGAAAAGAGACATCAAGGCAAATGGAATCCTAATATGTTGGCAGATTATTGTTTGACCATCAAGAGGGATGCACCACAGGCGAAATATAGCAGAAAATCGTCATTTCTTACTTTCTAGGTGAGTCCGAATGTGCGAATATTGTGTAGTTACGAATGTAGAAAATATTAAAGTGTTTGAAATTATAAATTCCTGTTTCTCGGAAACCTTGCGTGATGGAGAAAAACCGATATCATATTTAAATTCAGGAGAAAAAATACTATCAGAAGCACATATTTTCCTTTCTGAGACTAAAAAAAAAGTTTCTTTTTTTGTTGCTCAGTGTAATTAGTATGTACCGACGGCTGATTTCAAATTGTGTTAAAATGCTAGCACGAAAATGACAAACTTTGTTAGAAGACACCTTAATAGTTGTAAGTTATAATAAAATTATATATAATTTCACAGTTTTAGTAGGGCATGAAGCACGAATGAGGAATGAAAGACGTGCATTAAAGCTTCTTGCAGGATAAACCAGAAGGAAAACGCCCAGTTGATAGACCAAGAATGAAGTGAGAGAATAAAATTAACTACGATTTGAGAGAAGTAGAATATACAGGGGCTGATTGGAAAACATTACCTCAGGATAGGGATGTATCGAGAGCTTATGTCCGCGCGGCCATGAACCTACGGGTTCGATAGTGTTAGTGAGTTTGTTAGTTAGTTCACAGTTTTAGTTAAATTATGAAAAAAAATTGAATAAAAACATAACTATTGTTTTGTATAAAAAACGCCTGGCTTTCCACGTTTTCTGAATATATTGGTACATAGCCCAGTTGAGTGCAGTCTTACGTTGCCATAGCAACTGTTCCCGCGCGTTTTGCAATTCTAGACGCACATTTCTCCGTCTGCAAGGGACATACGTGTGATATGTGATGGGGGACGGCAAATTATGTAATAAAACAGGCGCACGTTTTGCGACCTCCTTGGTCACGCTACCTTGTCACAGAACACATCTTCTCTCACACAGAGCCGCTTTAAAAGCTACTTCCTTTCTGCATTCATTTATTAATAATTCAATACTTTAAAAGATTCAATGTGCACAAGCAACGCTAAAATGGTTACTTAAGATTCGGTTTTTATGCTTTCATTTTGTTTTCATCTTTAGACATGGCTTCCTACGGTGGACAATTATGAACAAATTTACAGCAATTCATTTCACATTTCACAATTTGGGCCGTAAAAATATGAAATTACACATCTAATATATAAAAATCAAAGTTTGTTTGTTTCTTTGTTGCTTTGTTTCTTCGCATTACGTGCGCGGCCATCCCGTTGATCCGATTTTGATTTTCAAAATGTTCAGGAGATTCCCGGAATGAACATAGGCTTTACGAGAGTTGTGATATTCAATTTCTTCACCCCTAAAAATCACCCTTTGTAGTGAAAAACGTGAAATAAAGTCCCTATTTTGACGCTTAAATGGGTTACGCTGCCTAAACCATAACAAATACACCAAATTAATGTACACAAAATTGAATATCTCACAAACTCTACAAAAAGTCCGGAACAGCATATGTTTATCTTTTACGGATAATTCACAATAACCATTTTTGTCTTTCATTGATACCAAGAAGATCGGGCAAGCGTGCTCTGGAACACCTTTCATCCGATTGAGACGGGGCTTTTTGAAAAATGTTCACAATATTCCGGGGATGAACAAATGCTGTAACAGAGTTGTAATACCGAAACCCCTTCACCCCTAAAAATCAGCCTTTGTAGTGAAAAACGTGAAATAAAATCCCTATTTTGACGCTTAAATGGGTTACGCTGCCTAAACCATAACAAATACACCAAATTAATGTACACAAAATTGAATATCTCACAAACTCTACAAAAAGTCCGGAACAGCATATGTTTATCTTTTACGGATAATTCACAATAACCATTTTTGTCTTTCATTGATACCAAGAAGATCGGGCAAGCGTGCTCTGGATAAAGTAAACTAATTTAACAGAAAACTGCATTTATTGCAACTAACTTGCAGCACACTTGATGAGTCAGATACACTGTTTGTTTATATGATTTACAACGAGATGGCACTCATGTCTCATGAATTATTTCTACTTTTCCTGCAGTGTCAACAGTTTCATGCCCTGGCTTCCTAAATGTTAATTAGTCAATTTACACCACAGGTATACGTTACTATTCTAAGCATGTAGCACATAAACTATGTAAATAGCTGCGCAGAGTGCGACTAAAATTTTCATTCCTTTGAAAAGTAGTAGTAGTAGGACTTTATTAGACAAAAAGTAAGATATTTACAATATTATTTACGAATATGGGTCGCACGGGCAGTAAGCCGTACGTGCTGTTGACAGTCCGTTACAATAAAGTAATAATTGGTGCTAGTGTAAAGAAAAATAAACAACAAAAACAGCAATAACATTACAATTACATAAAGAAAACACAATAATAACATTACAATTAAATAATAACACAATAGCATTATACACTAATTAATTTATATATAATTGTTAATAATTAATGGTATTGCATTTTGATAACATATATTTATTCATGAATGAGTGTTGTCCTTATTTTCGCGTTTTGTCCAGAAATTTACCGAGGTTTATCCAATTTTCTGGATTTACCAATAACTCGTAGCATGCCAATCTTTCCCGATTTGAATTTAGAAATCTTTCCGGTAATAACTGACGTCTCCAATATTCTAAATCATTACATTTTCCTAATATATGTATCTCATCTTCAAAGTTCCCGCACATTGGACATATTCGCATATCGTGATCGTCGCTAATTTTTAGAAATTTCCATGCCCCTAGCCTAAACCAAGCAAGCCCTGATCTCTCCTTAAATCCTAGGTTGAGTATATACGATTCTTTTCCCCAGACGTGTTTTAGGTCTCTTTGTAAACACAGTGAGCGTTTTCCTGTAAATTCAGCGAAAGTATCTTGTTGGTTTATATCTAAGTACCTCCTCCTTATTTTTCTCCACGCGTTCTTGCGATTTTCAGTCCCTTTTTCCCATATCCAGCCCATCCCAATCTTTTGGAGTTCTCTCCTAACCTCGTCTGCCCAAAATTAAACATCTATGTTTTTAATTTTTTGAAAAGTATATTACGATGCGAGGTTAGGAAGTGGTTTTTGCAGAATCACAATGGATTTTGTATTTTAGCTCATTTGTGCCAAGAAGATCTAGATAAGTAGATTACTGGGCAAGACCGGGTAATCAGCACGGGGAATCTTAAAATAATTACGATATATTTATAATTATTTTTCACTTTAGTTATTGAATTAATCGTAAGAAGTACATTAATTTTTGTATTTCAGCTCATTTATGCCAAGAAGATCGGGATGAGTAGATTCCCAGACAACGCCGGGTAAACAGCACGGGGTATCCAAAAATAATTACGATAAAAATTCTTGCTCTTACTTATTTATCTAAACATAAAACACACCAATTTTCGTATTTTAGCTCATTTATGTCAAGAAGATCGGGATAAGTAGATTCGCGGACAACGCCGGGTAATCAGCACGGGGTATCTAAAACATATAATGTATAATTATTCTTCCTTTCACTTATTCAACTAATGTTAAGAAGTACATTAATTTTTGTCTTTCAGCTCATTTATGCCAAGAAGATCGGGATGAGTAGATTCCCGGACAACGCCGGGTAAACATCACGGGATATCTAAAAATAATTACGATACCAATTTTTGCTCCTCCGATTCCGATTGAGGGTCTTTCCACTTTTCAGCGGTTGCACTTTTACCAGCCGGCTGCTGGCCCTTCACATCCACATGTGTCAATCACAGAGGTAGATGATCAACAGCCAGTGTAGGGGTGACATGTGGTTAGCATGTCGAGTCCCCCAGCCGTTATAGCTGGTTCCTCAACCTGGAGCCGCTACTTATTGTAGCTACCCAATTGCCTCACGATGCTGGGTGGGCACCGGTCCCATACTGGCCGAAATACCATGAGAAAATTTCTTCCCCCATGGAGACTCAAACCAGCGCAAGTCCCGTAGCTCTGCGCCAAGGCTTCCTACCTTAACCGCTCGGCTACGGCGCGGGACAATTTTTGCTCCTACTTATTTAAATAAACATAAAACACACTAATTTTCGTATTTCAGCTCGTTTATGCTAAGAAAATCGGAATAAGTAGATTCGCGGGCAACGCCGGGTAATCAGCACGGGGTATCTAAAAATATAAATTTATAATAATTTTTCCCTTACTTATTCAACTAAACATAAAAGCACATTAATTTACATTTATTTAGACGTAACAGCGCACGCCGGGTATTAGCTTGAAATAATAAATTACAATGTCATTGCATATGAGAATTTACTTTCCCTAATAATTTACAGCTACAGTAGTTTATGTATAATCAGCTTTATGTTTCAAACTTAATAAAAAAATATGTTGCCGGCTTTATTTTAAACAAAACTCCATTTTAAATTAAATTTGGTTTATAAGTATTGGGTAGGGCAGGAGAGGGATTTGGCACAAAAACTCTGTCGGTACATAAAAGAGAGACGTCTCCTGTTTTCACTGTTTGTTTGCTGGGAACGTGCAGGATTAGTTGTAAAAAATATACGGCGCTCCTAGTCATTGTTTCACCACAGTAAAGGAATTCTGCTTCAAAGGGAAAACTTTGTGTACGCAGTTAAGAAATCCACGAAAAACAACAAACGAAATCGTTGCTAAGTATGACATAACAATGTTCAAACTGACAGTGTTCTGAAATTATCAAGCACGTGTTTTAGTTTATTCTGTTTTATAATTGTCTATTATCAATCAATCTCGATATTGGAGGAGACATCTAAGAATACTGCATTTAGTTTCATATTCCAGATTTTCAATTCAATCAGTTTTTTATACGCTTTATATTAGCTTTATATGTAACGGAATTTTTGAACTCGATTTTCACCCACTTAAAAACATTGGATCGAGTTGAAACTTTGTGTACTTGTAAAGGACCAATGGCAATATAATAATTTTTATAATTTATTTCTAAGATCCTGGCCAGGATCATCAGGACATCAAAAAAATAAAGACCGGTATAATAGGTTGCGGACTTATCAACTTTTTAGTCCATCGTTGTAAGAAATTAATATTATATCCTCTGGTAGCTCAGTTGGTAGAGCGGTGGACTGTAGTGGTGTATAATTTTAGTAATCCGTAGGTCGCTGGTGCAAATCTGGCCCGGAGGATTTTTTTAGAAGAGTATTACATTTAGCTCATACTACAATAGTATCGAATTTAAAGATATTTACATTTTCATCTTATTCTGTAAAATATTAATGACAATTTTGTAAACTTACCACATTGTAATTTATCCAAAAAATGTGAGAAGGATACGATTAACTGTAACTATTTATCTATATTAAAATATTCAATAATATTATAATAATGTTAGATAATAATAATAATAATAATAATAATAATTTAAAAAATATATAATTATATTCGTGCATAGACACTAAAAATATCGTAAGAAATTAAATTTTCATGGGATTTCGGTTTATGACAATCAATTAAACTAATAATTAAAAAAAATAAATAATAGTTTAAAAAACTAAAACAACACGCTTTATTAGAAAACCAAACTAAAAATAAAAAATAATAATAGTTTTAAAAAACTAAAACAACACGCTTTATTAGAAAACCGAACTAAAAAATGAAAAATAATTTTAATTTCCAACACGCTTGGCATAAAATTAAAGTGGTCAACAAAAAAAAAATCATCTCCAATACATCTAGAATGAAACTAGAGTTATCTACAAAACAATAATTTTACCATCAAAAGCGTGGGGTGCGTATTATGGTTTTTACGTTTTCTTCTTAGAGACTTTACTTTTACCGATATTTGTTTATTATCAAATACATTATTTGATATAGAGCACCACACGCTTTTGATGGTAAAATTATTTTTTTTGTAGATAACTAGTTTTATCTACATGGGTTGGAGATGATTTTTTGTTGACCACTTCAATTTTATCCCAAGCGTGTTGTAAATTCAAATTATTTTTCATATTTTAGTTCGGTTTTATAATAAAGCGTGTTGTTTTAGTTTGTTTTTTAATTATTATTCATTTTTCTTAAAAAAACTATAGCTTTTGTTTCTTCATAGCAGGTAACGTACTCAATTCATTACTCATATTATTGTATTATTTTTGTCATGATATGTCTACTGGCCACACATCCACATGTTCATCACATAGATGTACTATCATCCAAACCATATAGGGGCAACATGTGGTCAGCATCTCGGATCCCCCAACCGTTATCACTTGTTTTAACCTGGAGCTGCTACTACCAAATATCTCACTGTACTTGGTGGGCACCGGTTCCAGACTGGCCGAAATTTCATTAGGAAATTACTTCCCAATGAGAACTCAAACCAGTTCTGCACTAAGGTGACATGCCTTAAACTGCTCAACTATGGCGC
The DNA here is from genome assembly GCA_030220185.1 of Diploptera punctata. Taxonomy (NCBI): domain Eukaryota; kingdom Metazoa; phylum Arthropoda; class Insecta; order Blattodea; family Blaberidae; genus Diploptera; species Diploptera punctata. The sequence goes on along the minus strand of JASPKZ010007418.1, from coordinate 1,454,564 downwards.
CGAATGAAAAACTAGCTTTAGTGAAGTTAATATAATTCAGATGCGTCCTCTTGATAAAGTGAACGTACGTATGCGTTAGTTAATACAGCCATTAACATATGTAATATATTGTTAGATACATGTCTTGTAAGTAAAGTAAAGTAAAGTGAAGTGATCCCACTACAGGCCTCGGGAGGCCCTTGGGGTAGTAGGAGGTTAAGGCTCGCACTTTTTCTAAACAATCGGCACTTGAGTCAGCCGGGTTGTCAGCCCTGCGTGACGGCCGCCTTTACCCCCAGAACAAGCGTATGGTTCTCATTTCAGTTAGAGGCTGAGTCGACTCCAGGACCATGGTGCCGCCAGAAGGTTTGGGTCAGTTTAAAATATCCTGACACACACGGGACTCGAACCCTCGACCTTGCGGCTTGTAGCGCAGTGCCTTAACCACTACGCTACGGCGCGTGATACATGTCTTGTATGCAATGGAAATATTTAATCCACAAGTGCATTTTAACATTGCTAGTTACGTTTTTGTCATAACAATGAACTACATGGTCTTTATAGGAAGCCAGATATAATAAGAACAGTTAAGTCTCGTAGACTGCGATGGGCAGGACATGTTGCACGTATGGGGAATGAAATACTTGCATGGAGGCTTCTTGTAGGTAGCCCAGAGGGAAAACGCCCAGTTGGTAGACCAAGAATGAGGTGTGAGAACAACATTAACTATGATTTGAGGGAAGTAGATTATACAGGGAATGATTGGAAAACATTAGCTCAAGTTAGGGATGTATGGAGAGCTTATGTCCCCGCGGCCATGAGCCTACGGGTTCGATAGAGCCAGTGAGTAAGTAAGTAAGTACATTTTAACCCAAAAAAACTTGGGTAATGATCAAAAAATTGCAAAGTAGAATACAAAGCGCAGAAATGAACTTCCTTAGAAGAACAAAAGGCTGCACAAGATTGGATCGGATAAGGAATGAAGATATAAGAACAGAGTTAAATATATATCCATTGGATGAGAAAATCAGAGAACATAGAGAGAAATGGTTTACACATGTAAAAAGTAAATTGATCACACAACAGGCCCGGAGGCCCTTGGGGTAGTAGGAGGTTAGGGCTCCCACTTTTTCTAGACAATCGGCACTCTATGTCAGCCGGGTTGTCAGCCCTGCGTGACGGCCGCCTTTACCCCCAGAACAAGCGTCTGGTACTCATTTCCGTTAGAGGCTGAGTCGACCCCAGGGCCATAGTGCCGCCAGAGGATTTGGGTCAGTTTAAAAATCCTGACGCCAACGGGACTTGAACTCTCGACCCTCCGCCTTGTAGCTCAGTGCCTTAACCACTACGCTACGGCGTGCCCCGGTTTACACATGTGGAAAGAGTGAATTTTCTCAAGATTACCAAGAGCAGCATTTAACTACAAGCCAAGAGGTTCAAGGAATGTAGGAAGGCCAGTGAAAAGATGGACAGAACAACTGTGAGGCGGAACAGGCAATTTGCCTAGCCCGTGAAGAAGAAGAAGTACATTTTAACAATGCCAGTTACGTTTTTGTTTTACTGGAAATAAATGTCTTACGATATAAACTTGAGCATGTTCAATTGCAGCTGCTTGATTTCCTCGTTTTATTATGTACTTTGTGGAGAGTTTATGGTGACGATAAAGTAAATTCCATGCTACGTATGTTGTTACCATTTAGAATTCTTATCGCTCTGAAACTGGACCTTTAAGCCTGTGACTTGGCAGAAAGTAACAATATATTTCGTAAAACAGGTCACGAGAAAACCAGAAATAACGTCAGTTAAAAGTACCATATACTGTACAACACCAAAGTATTTTATCTTATTGTACCTTGTAAGCACATGTTTCCCTTAACAGAGATTTAGGCGCTCTCCCCCTACTTACTTACTTACTCACTGGCACTATCGAACCCGTAGGTTCATGGCCGCGCGGATATAAGCTCTCCATACATCCCTATCTTGAGCTAATGCTTTCCAATCATCCCTGTATCCCTCAAATCATAGTTAATGTTATTCTCCCACCTCATTCTTGGTCTACCAACTGGGCGTTTTCCCTCTAGCTTTCCAACAAGAAGCCTCGATGCAAGTCTCTCATTACCCATACGTGCAACATGTCCTGCCCATCGCAATCAACGAGACTTAACTGTTCTTATTATATCTGGCTTCCTATAAAGACCATGTAGTTCATTGTTATATAGTCTTCTCCATTCACCTGTCTGTTCATCTCTCTTTGGTCCAAAAATTTTCCTAAGAACTTTATTCTCAAATACTCGTAATCTCATTTCCTCCCTTAAAGTAAGAGTCCATGTTTCGCATCCATATAATATAACTGGTAGAATAATAGTTTTATATATTTTCAGCTTAACATTTTTTGAAAGGAGTTGGGACATCAAGAGTCTCTGAAATGCATAATAGCACGCATTTCCAGAATTGAGCCTATGTTTAATTTCTTTGTGCATCTCATTCCTATTTGTGATTATTGTTCCTAGGTATTTGAATTCAGCCACTTCCTCAAAATTTCCCTCATTTGTCATTAGCTGTCCATTTCCATTATATAATGTATTTCTGAGGGAAGAATTTGAACCATACTAATTTAGTTACACTTGTTTTCGTATAGATGTCTTGAGTGGTCCGTGGTCAGCGTTCCGCCTTAGACTGACATCTAGGAAACCAAGGTAGTACTAAGACGGGAAAATTCGGTAAATTTTGCTTAGATGCCTTTTCATTCAGGCTTAAGGATCTTTTACGAGCATGAAAATCTTAAGACTCGGGACCCACGGCTTAAAGTCCCTCCCGGAGGACTTGCTCCTTAGATTTTTCCATCCTAAAAAATCCATCGACCCCGGCCGGGTTTGAACCCGCGACCCTCGGGACCAGAGGCAAGGATCATAACTATTAGTCCACCGCGGCCGATCAAAGTATTTGATACAAAGCATAAATAATTGAGCAAGAATGTAATATAATTTATGTTTTAGTACTTTATAATTGTTGGTTTCTTGCTAGGATACGGTATACGTAATTTATTTCGTAAATATCATCATCCAAAGGTGCAACAACTTCAAAGGTGAAAGTTTTGGCCTTCTCAACAATCCTCCTCCATGCCAATCTGTCTCTTGTCATATTCAAGTTAGTTACTTTCATTTTATTTAGATCGTTCATTGTGTCATCCTCCCATCTTGATATTCGGTCTTCCAACAGCTCTGCCTCCTATAGGTTTCCATTTATTGAGTTCCTTGACCAGTCTATGATCATCCATTCTTATCAAATGTCCAAACCAACTAATTCTGAGATATCTTATATGGTTTACTATAATCTGATTTTTTTCTTAATTTGTTTAGTTCGTTATTTGTTTTGATTCTTCAACAATTATCAGTTCCTCTATTTCGTCCAAATATTCTTCTTAAAATTTTCCATTCAAAAATTAATAATTTTTGTTTTATTGTGACAATCCCGGCTGATTTCCATGAAGTTTCTCAGTAAGATGAATGTCTCCTGGAAGCGTTACGAGCGCTTCGCAGGACAAGGATGCAATCAAAACAAATACTGGATTACGACAAGGATGTAGTTTATCACCCACTTTGTTTAATATATATATATATATATATATATATATATATATATATATATTTTAATAAATGGAAAGTTTTAGTGAATCCAGGAATAAGAATGGATAATAAAGTGTGCATAAATAATCTTCTATTTGCTGTCGATGTAATCATAATACAGAAAAATGAAGACGACTTACAGAAATCAATGCATGCATTAAATGAAATATGTAAATTATACGATCTAAAGATTTCTGTAAGGAAAACGAAGACGATGGCTTTTAGAGGAAGAGATCCAGTGAGATCCAAAATTATTTTAGAAAATCAAAGTATAGAACAGGTGTCTAGTTTCAAATATTTGGGCTGTGATGTTGGCTACAATGTGGAAAGAGATATTGATTCCAAAATAAATAAATTTCAGACGGTGTGTGGAACAATACAGAGAACATTAAAAAATAAAATTAGAAAATAAACCAAGATAAAAATGTATAATATTATGGCGTTTCCCACAATATTGTATGGATGTGAAACTTGGGCTCCAATGAAAAAACAGAAGGATAGAATACAGACGGCGGAGATGCGGTTCCTAAGACAAGTAAAAGGATGTACAAGACTTGATAGAATAAGAAATGAGGTTATAAGAGAAGGATTGAAAGTACAGCCTTTATTGGATAAGGTCACGAATTACAGACAGAAATGGATTGATCGTATGAATGGAATGAGTAAGGAGAGATATCCAATGTTAGCAAGAAATTATCAAGCAAGAGGAAGACGTGATGTTGGAAGACCTAGAAGACGTTGGACTGATGCATTATGAAGTCGGAACGGGCAATTGCCTAATCCCTGGAGTGATGATGATTGTTTTATTGTTTCTTCTGGGACCGAAGTTTCACAAACATATGGTCTAATGTTCTGTACATCCTTATTTTTCTGTTCTTGATATTAATTTGCTTTAAATTCAGTTATATTTGTAAAATAAACTATTTCCATTTAACAAACGTTCCTTAATTTCCTCTTCTAATGTATTATGTCCGTTTACTTTGGTACCTAGGTTTACCTCCGCGTGGTTAAATTTGTCAAAACGCCCGCGCGGGTATTAAACAAAACTATTAATTACAGAAATCAAAATTTCCATTTAAATAAATCAACTTTTAAACCCAATTTAGTTTGTATAGGAAACTCACATTAAGGTAGAATAACAGTTTTATATATTTTCAATTTAACGTTTTTTGAAAGGAGTTGGGACGACAAGAGTCTCTGCAATGCATAATAGCACGCATTTACAGAATTGAGCCTATGTTTAATTTCTTTGTGCATCTCATTCCTGTTTGGGATTATTGTTCCTAGGTATTTGAATTTGGCCACTTCCTCAAAATTTCCCTTATTTGTCTATATCTGGACTATCACCAACCAGATTAGAGACTCCAGATATAGGCCCATGGATTAGAGATTAGTCTAACTTAGATAATTTTAGGCAATTTATTTTTCATCTCTTCTCGCCCTCTCTACCACTATGGCAAATTTTGCGCTTAAATGACATCAAGACTGGCCTCTCTTCACCATAAGGGACTTAAGAATTTCTTACCTCGCATTACCTTATCCTGATTTTAATTTCATATGTGTTCCAAGTTTGATTGATATTGCGTAAGGTATTCCACAGTTATGATGAATTAAAGTATATGCAATGAATAATATTGTACAAACATATCTGTGGTTTCGTGGTGGACGAAACGGAGCTTGGGCAGGTTTTCTCGGGGTTTTCTCCCGTTTTCCCAAGCCACAATTTCATTCCGGTCCCTAAAGGGTACAGAATGACTGGGGCGTATCTGAGGATGAGCTCTCAGACTCTACAAAAGGCTCAAATAGTCAGCGCAAAATATAGCATCTCTCTACCAAACCCTTCCATCTACCTTCACGTGGTGGGACCGTTTTTGCTGAAGATGGACGGTGAATGGCGAGTTTCTGGCGCGATAAATCCAGATGCTCGGTGCAGACAGAGCTCTGCAGCCTTGTAAGGCAGTCTGTCTAGGAGAAAGACAACTCCGAAATTAATCTCTGGTCCTCCAGGTTCGGGGATTTGCGGTTGGGCTGGTAACCCACCTATGTAAAAAAATATATCACTCGGAAGTCTCAAGTGCGAATACGAAAACAGAATGGACAATTCAAGATTACTCAAAAAGATCAACACCTACAAACCACATGGAAAAAGATGTTCGGGACGGCGAAGGAAACGGTGGACTTGAGACCAGAACAGGTCGCATTGACCTAATCCTGGTAAGGAAGGAGAAGAAGACAATTTCATTCCATCATTTCTCCTTATTCTTTTCATCCATTTCCTTTTATTTCATTCATCTGCCCTCGTGATGGTGCGTCAGGCGTGGTCGGCCGGCACCTTTGCCATTCAGACTTCTATATAAAGGACTTCGTCTTATCTCATCCCTCGACCCGACACTGAGTTGGACACGGAATGAAGATATATTTTTTTTATTAATTAAATAAAAATAAAACGTAGTTTTATTTGATTTTCATATTTATTATATAATTCAGTGACAGCTGTTTCGGTACACTGTACCTTCTTCAGACATGTTAACAGCTGTCACTGAATTATATAATAAATATGAAAATCAAATAAAACTACGTTTTATTTTTATCTAATTAATAAAAAAATTGTTAACATGTCTGAAGAAGGTACAGTGTACCGAAACAGCTGTCACTGAATTATATAATAAATATGAAAATCAAACAAAACTACGTTTTATTTTTATTTAATTAATAAATATGGATTTTCATCAAGTAAACGCCAACTCAATTGATTATATATTTTTTTAAATTTAAATATATCTGTGTTATCCAGTCGTCCTTAAGTTTATGAAACAAAAATGAAATGAAAATACTAACAAAATGTAACATGAGTTTATTTTCAAATCTGCTATATGTTCTAACAGATGCTGAGACAAGCTGCAAACAAATTAATTGTAGTAAAATGGAGTGACAGGAAAGGAAAAGAGTTTTGTAGCTAGAAATGCAAGTAATGAATTTCAGTTTAATTCCAAGTTTAAACTGAATCCTGCTCGTGATGTCAATCCAATAACTTCAAGGTAACGGTGGATACTTAACAAATTTATATTCAGAAATAGGTTTTTATATGTTTGCTTATTTTGTATACAATTTAATATACGAGACAGATTTTTTCACTGACAAACTTTAAGCCATGATCGTTTATTCAATGTCAAAGCTGGTAAAGCAGAATGATTAATTATCTCCACTAAGACTCTGATGTCTTAGAAAAATTTCTTGATCTTGTCATATAATCAGAAAAAATAGCTTTATTTTTACTTTTTAAGAAGAGAATAAAACAAGAATGAAAGATCCCCATTTAAAAGGGAAGTTCATTAATATTAACGTATAAAAATGGAATTAAAAATTACACTGAACACCAAAAAATAAACTTTTTTTTTTGTCTCAGAAAGAAAAATATGTGATTATGATAGTATTTTTTCTCCTGGATTCAAATATGATATCGGGTTTTCTCCATCACGCAATGTTTCCGAAAAACAGGTATTTATGATTTCAAACACTTTAATATTTTTTAATCAATTGAGTTGGTGTTTACTTGATGAAAATCCATATTTATTAATTAAATAAAAAATAAAACGTAGTTTTATTTGATTTTCATATTTATTATATAATTCAGTGACAGCTGTTTCGGTACACTGTACCTTCTTCAGAAATGTTAACAAATTATGAATTGTGTTCCAACTGATCTAAGCAACAATACAACAATATTTATTTAAATTTTTAAATTTAACAGAGGGGATTCACTCAAATCAAGTTGAGAATTTAACAGTTTGTTACTACTTTTAAATGTATTTATTTCTACAGCCTCCAAAAGATCTAACTTCTCACCCTTATCACAAACATGTAAAATTTCAAAATTTTGATCGAAACAATGATTAAATTGGAATAGGCCTAGGTGGTTGGCATATTTTGAATATTCTAAATTTCTGTTATATGCTCTCATGTGCCCCTTTATCCGAGAGATAAAAGGTCTATCAGTTTGTCCTATATAGACATTGTCACATGTGCCACACTTCAATTTATATACACCTGATAATTTTAATTTTTTTATTTTGGTTTTATTGTTTTTTATTATATTTTGTAAAGTTTTATTAGTTTTAAATGCCACATTAATGTTCAACTTTTTAAAGTGTTTAGATATTTTATTTGAAAGTGGGCCTATGTATGACATTACGACATATTTCTTTATGTTTTCTTTGGGTAAAGGAAAAACTTTGTTAATTGCTTTTTTGTAATGAACTTTCTTAATTAAATAAATATTTTTTACATTCGTACCTATAAAGTACGAAATGACGATTTTCTCTTATATTTCGCCTGTGGAGTATCCCTCTTGATAGTCCAGCAATAATCGGCCAGCATATTAGGACTCCATTTGTCTTGATATCTCTTTTCCATAGCTGAAATCTCCTGAGTTAGCTCATTTAGTTTTATTTTACAATGGACAAATGGGTGAAAAAAGTTTATTAAAACAATAATTATTTAAATTCATTAATTGAAACTGTAATAAAAAAATTGTGGATGATGGAGAAATTCTGAATACATATTTGAAAACACGATAAAAACTACATTACAACTATTGGTACTCATGAGACAAAAATCATGTTGGCCAGTATTACCATTAATTAAAAAAAAATGTTATTCATAACTAACAAAAATAAACTACCGTGCAGGAAAATAAACAAAACACGGAAGATTAATAAATGAAACAAATTAAATAACAAGTAATTACAAAAGAAAAGGGAGACGAAAGAAACAATATCTAACAAGGATTACCTAAATCTCCAAGTAACTCCGATTCAAAAATAAATTACATAATTAGGTAGAGGGATGGCTGCGGCAAACTAGTGGCTATGTTCATTGCCACCAGTCCCGATGGTCGCGGGTTCAAACACGGCCAAGGTCGATGGGATTTTTGGGTTGGAAAAATCCAAAGAGCAAGTCCTCTGGGAGGGTCTTTAAGCTTTAGGTCCCGAGTCTGAAGATTTTCAAACTCGTAAAAGTACCTTAGGTCTGAAGCAAAGTTTACGAACCTCCTTTACCATAAGTAATGCCACGAGTTTCCAAATTATCGATAAATTTACGACTCTTCCTCCTTTACATTGGGATCCATTCCATAACAATTTTAGGCAACCTTTGTTCTGACATTCTTTTGACATTGCCATACCACTATAATATTTTCTTTTCTATAATGTCTATGATGTCCGGCTCCTCTTGTACACCCATAATTTCCCTTATATCTTTATTTCGTATTCTATCCATTCTAGATTTTCCAGCTGATCTGCTTTACAAAAACAAAATATAATTGAAATGATTCGATAGAAAGATAGAGAAATGAGTAAGTTTTTCTAGAAGAAACTGGAATTTTATATAGAGCAAAGCTTTAACTTTCGTTAGCTTGTTTTATCTCCAGATGAAAATTTATTTTCGAAATAAGGAGAGATGTTAGAACCCAAGAACCCATTATAGATTTTCCAGCTGATCTTCTTTACAAAAACAAAACATAATTGGAATGATGCGATAGAAAGATAGAGAAATGAGTAAGTTTTTCTAGAGGAAACAGGAATTTTATACAGAGCAAAGCTTTAACTTTGGTTAGTTTGTTTTATCACCAGATGAAAATTTATTTTCGAAATAAGGAGAGATGTTAGAACCCAAGAATGATTGCCCCTAACACGTATAAGATTGCTGCTGAAGTGCGAGCGTTCGAGTTACTGAAATGGAGAGAAAACAAGCTGAACAGATGTTTCATCAGACATCCACATTTACACCAGCAAAACAAAGTGCTCACCAAACCTTGCCTTCTCAACTCTATTCAAACAACTTTATTCCTTTACTCAAAAAAATATACTCTTTCCTACGTGGATGTATCACAAGAAGTGAAAATCACTAACAAGGAAATTAATTAAAGATAAATAGGAAAACCATTGACTATTCTCATTTAGAAATAGCTAATATCCGGCGTTCGATGCTACGTCTAAATAAATTGAATGTGTTTTTATGTTTAGTTGAATAATTAAAAAAATAATTATACTTACTTACTCACAGGTTCATGGCCGCGCGGACATAAGCTCTCCATACATCCCTATCCTGAGCTAATGCTTTCCAATCATTCCTTGTATAATCTACTTCCCTCAAATCATAGTTAATGTTGTTCTCCCACCTCATTCTTGGTCTACCAACTGGGCGTTTTCCCTCTGGCTTTCCTACAAGAAGCTTCCATGCACGTCTTTCATTCCCCATACGTGCAACATGTCCTGCCCATCGCAGTCTGCGAGACTTAACTGTTCTCATTATATCTGGCTTCCTATAAAGACCATGTAGTTCATTGTTATGTAGTCTTCTCCATTCACCTGTCTGTTCATCTCTCTTTGGTCCAAAAATTTTCCTAAGAACTTTATTCTCAAATACTCATAATCTCCTTTCCTCCCTTAAAGTAAGAGTCCATGTTTCGCACCCATATAATATAACTGATAGAATAATAGTTTTATATATTTTCAGCTTAACGTTTTTTGAAAGGAGTTGGGACATCAAAAGTCTCTGCAATGCATAATAGCATGCATTTCCAGAATTGAGCCTATGTTTAATTTCTTTGTGCATCTCATTCTTATTTGTGATTATTGTTCCTAGGTATTTGAATTCAGCCAATTCCTCAAAATTTCCTTCATTTGTCATTAGCTGTCCATTTCCATTATATATTGAATTTCTACGTGTGACCATATATTTAGTTTTACTGATATTTACTTCCAGTCCCAATTCCTTAGTGTTACTCAATAATGTGTGCGTGTTGGCCTTTAGTATATCCTCGCTATCGGCCAGTAGTACTACATCATCAGCATAAACTAACAGCTTATTAATACCATTCAGTTGTAAGCCTTCTTCACTCTAAAGAGTTAATGGCATGCTCTAGTACAAAATTAATTATAAATTCATTAATTAAATATAAATGAAACTTAGTTTTACTTGATTTTCATATTTATTAAGATATAATTCAGTGACAGCTGTTTCGGTACACTGTACCTTCTTCAGACATGTTAACAAATTATGAATTGTGTTATTATAGTACATATCAACTGATCTAAGCAACACTACATCAATAATTTATTTAAAATTTTTAATTTAACAAAGGCGATTCATTCTAATCAAGTTGAGAATTTAAATTATTTTACTTTTCGAATTATGTTTAAAAATGTGTAATGCTGTCACTCGAGTGAGCCCTTTAATTCTAGAAGGTACCTACATCTTCGGTAAGTTTGTCGCTTGTTTTCCGTAACTTATTTTTTTCGATACGGTTTCCCTGATAACTCCCAAAGTGTTCAAGATATTGAGATGAAATTTTGCATGTACATGTAGTTTACAGAGATGAAGAAAATATACTACAACTAGTAATGTACCTCATCATCATCTTAAGGCACGACAACTTCAAAAGTGAAAGTTTTGGCCTTCTCAACAATCCTCCTCCACGCCAATCTGTCTCTTGCCATATTCAAATTAGTCACTCTCATTTTCCTTAGATCGTTCATTGTGTCATCCTCCCATCTGATCTTCGGTCTTCCAACTGCTCTGCCTCCTATAGGTTTCCATTTGTAGAGTTTTTTGACCAGTCTCTGATCATCCATTCTTATTAAATGACCAAGCCAACCAATTCTGAGAGATCTTATATGGTTTACTATATTATGACTTTTGATTAATTTGTTTAGTTCATTATATGTTTTGATTCTCGAACAGTTATCAGTTCCTCTATTTAGTCCAATATTCTTCTTAAAAATTTAGTAATGTGCCTATTATATTTTATTTAAAAATATATTGTTAATGCAAATTTTAACAAAAATGAGTATGCATCAATTTAGAGTGAAAAAATAAAATATTTACATTCTATATAATTAAACAGTCCACCGCTGTGGTCTCGAGGTAGCGTGCTGCCTTGTCACGCAGCGGGCCCGGGTTCTATCCCCGGTCGGGGCAGTTTTTCTGGGTGAGGTTTGTATCGGGGTTTTTTCCTCAGCTGTAAGACAATGTCAGGAAAACTTTAAGGCCCAAACGGTCCCCGAAATCATATAGCCATCATCCTTATCATTATCATCCTTACCATTATCATTATCATCGTCATCCTTCACCGGTGTGGAAAGCAACGGGAAGCTACCACACCTACACAATTCCCTAGTAAAGCTGCAAGCATAGCATGAAAATGCTACGATTGCAGTGAAGGACCTGCCTTAGGGCAGAATTACTATGGATGGATGTAATTAAACAGTTGTAGTATATTTCGTAGCTACAAAATTAATGAGTAAAATAAAACAAGAATAATTAAAATATATAGAAATTAGGAAAATTATCAGCGAAACGGCAAGACAATGCAAAATTTTCAGCTGACATTTTGAATATTTAATTAGCCATAACGACTGATGTTAGATTGTACTTAAGTACACAAACATTTTCACATTGTAATATAGATATCACATACCAAATTTCATTTCAGTAACCAGCATTGTTGCTGAGGAAAAAACATTGAAATATGCCATATTTTAATGGCTAAAGGTGTTGGTCCCCTTTAACTAGCATTTTCCTATTTTTTTATAGTCATCAAACAATTACGACGATGAAATATCATTATCTTGATCTATTACACAATTCATTAAAAGAATAAGATCAATGAATTTGCCAATAAACACAACTATAAAATATACATCCGAAATCCATCATCCAAACATTCTAGATACGTCATAATTTGATATGTTTATCATCATCATCCGGTATCATGGCAGCTGCCGCCGTCTTCCGGAAACCAAACGCCATTCCTCTCTGTCCATCCATTCATCTTCCTCCAATCCTCTGATATTCATAGCAGCTTGAACCCATTCTATCCAAGTTTTCTTCGGTCTTCCTCTTTTCCTCCTTTCCATTGGGATCCATTCCATAACAATTTTAGGCAATCTTTGTTCTGGCATTCTTTTGACATGACCATACCACTGTAACCTTTTCTTTTCTATAAAGTCTATGATGTCCGGCTCCTCTTGTACACCCATAATTTCCCTTATTTCTTTATTTCGTATTCTATCCATTCTAGATTTTCCAGCTGATCTTCTTAAAACATCCATTTCTGTACTTAAAATTCTTTTCATTTCCCTGGTAGGAATTTGCCAGACTTCAGCACCATATGTTAAAATGCTCTGAATTGTGGTTGGATAATTTGCAATTTTCAATTTTGTGTAATAATCTTACTCCACCAAACAGAGTTTAAAGCATTTATTGCTTGTTTTGTTTGTGCGATTCTATTTTTAATTTCCACTGTGTTATCACCTGAATGGTCTAATGTTGTTCCTAAATAAGTGCATTCAATACTAGGTTTTAGTTCTTCTCCATTGTTGAAATTTATATTTTCCATTTCTTCTCCTATACACAGATATTTAGTTTTCTCAATGTTTACATGAAGTCCCCATTTTTCAGATTCTTCTTTTAGTTTTTTAGCCATATTTTCTATGTCATCGTGGTCTTGTGCTATTAATACCTCGTCATCTGCAAAATTTAGTGAATATACATGTGTATTTTGGATGGGTATGCCCCATTTTTCGACAATTTTTCCTCCAGTCTCTTAGTACTCTTTCGAGATAAATTTTAAATAGAGTTGGAGATAAACTGCAACCTTGCCTTAAACCTTGTAATAGTAAATCCCTTTGTCATATGATTTCCAACTTTTATTTTCGAAATAGATCCTTTGTATAATGCGTTTATAGCTTCTATTGATATGTTTATGAGTCCAAAAATAAAACAAACTAAAAATGACTCTCAAATTCTAGGGAAATAGGTGAGTAAATAGTTTGATTTCTTCTCCACAGAGCACTGTGGGAAATTGTTGTTCGCATCTAAATCTTTGGTCATATGCACGTATTTGTGGCTGGGATTGAGGGTTTGGTCATTGCCACAGATTCAACATAATTGACAACGAGATTCAGTAATGGGATAATGTGGCTTGGTGAATTAATCCATGACCTCACCCACTTCACCGCTCCTAGTGATTAAACAGCAGAAATGACCCAGAGAACGGGAATAAGGTCTCGCTTTATTTCTTCACCGCACACAACAATATGTGGTTGCAAGCATCGCTATTAGCACAGTCATTCAAAACAAAACAACCATAATCATATATTGATATGAATATGACATTATACAGAACATTTCAGATCCCTTCGGTCAAGTCCAACATCCATCGTTGTTAATTACACAGGTCAACATAATTTTTGTCTCATGAGTACCAATAGCTGTACTTAATATAATAATAATAATAATAATAATAATAATAATAATAATAATAATAATACTTTATTTATTCTGGCAGAGTTAAGGCCATAAGGCCCTCTCTTCCACTCAACCAGCACAAATACAAATAAATATTCGACAAATATAGATATACACTATACTAATTATAAACAGTTAAAGATACAATAAATGTAGCAATGTAAATGTCATGTACAAACAACATTTTATAGGGCAATAACAATAATGATACGATAATAATAATAATAATAATAATAATAATAATAATAATAATAATAATAATAATAATAATATAAATATGATACATTATACGGGAAACACCAATTAATATATATATATATATATATATATATATATATATATCTTACACTGGATAATAATGAAGTCGAGTTTAGAGCAAATATAAATTTAGATTTCTTTTAAAAGATGGCAATGTCCGGCAGCCCCTTATTTCTTGTGGTAGGGAATTCCAGTTGCGAGAAGTGGAGATGGTATATGACATGGAGTGATGTGATGTCCTATGTTGCGGTATATTAAGTAAGAGACTATGTTGTGATCTTGTGTAATCAATACTAACAAAATTCATTGTGAAAACCGTTGAGGTGGAGAGTCATAAAATAAAAATAAAACAAGTTAAAATATACCTTATTAGGTAAAATATGTTGTCCTCAACTTTTAAAACATGTATTCTTTATGTCAATAGGCCTTTCAGAACATCCGTTCCATCTTCAGCAGGCCACTCTTCGCTATAACATTCAGTATGATGGTTGATGCTGCTGGTCCTAATGTGTCACATTAGGACCAGCAGCATCAACCATCATACTGGATGTTGTAGGGAAGAGTGACCTGCTGAAGATGGAACGGATGTTCTGAAAGACCTACAGGCATAAAAATACATATTTTATAAGTTGAGGACGACGGATTTTGCCTGAGAAGGTATATTTTAACTTATTTTATTTTATCTGTACTTAATGTAGTTTTTTTATCGTGTTTTCAAATATGTATTCGGAATTTCTCCATCATACACAGTTTTTTTATTTCAATTTCAATTAATGGACTTGAATAATTATTTTTTAATAAACGCTTTTTCGTCCATTTGTCCATTGTCAAATAAAACCAAATGAGCTAACTCAGGAGATTTCAGCTACGGAAAAGAGATGTTGTTTGTATACAGAATTTTAATGTTTTCACATCTTTCTGTGCCAAATGTTTTATTTTTCTTCTCCACTCGTCTCTCTCCATCCAATCCATGTCCTCCAGTTCTCTTGCTCTCATTCCAGTTCTTATTTCCTGCATCAACGAGTAAAATCGAATCCTAATATGCTGGCCGATTATTGTTGGACCATCAAGAGGGATGCTCCATAGGCGAAATATAGCAGAATATCGTAATTTCTTACTTTCTAGGTGAGTCCAAACGTTTGAATATTGTGTAGTTACGAATGTAAGAAAATATTAAAGTGTTTGAAATTATAAATGCCTGTCTCTCGGAAACCTTGCGTGATGGAGAAAAACCGATATCATATTTGAATTCAGGAGAAAAAATACTATCAGAATCACATATGTTTCTTTCTGAGAAAAGAAAGTTTATTTTTTGTTGCTTAGTGTTATGAACCCAATTGAATTTGTTGTACAGAGAAGGAAACGCTATATGGCTTACAGTAAATTTTGCGCGATAATGCGTCTTGTCGTACTTACAGCAATGACGACCATGACCGAAAGTTTAACTTCCTACATTTTTGGGTTGCCAACCTATAAATAACTAAATAACTATACTATAATATTACAAATTACCTACCTAGAGCGGGAAGTAAAACCATTGCCCTTTATGTGTATTATGTACAATGTATATACAAAAATATATCCAAAAGGTAGTGTTAATATACATTATACAAAACAAATCACAGCATTTTAAATTAACTAAACTTTATTTGAAACAATATAAAACAAAAAATACGTACTTACCACCATTTTATTACTGATTGGTGTCACAGCCTTCTGTAGCCGCGAGGAGGTTCATGGCCAAGTGTGCAATGACAACAAAAACTATTTCGAGCTCTGTGCACCGATTTCGGCGAACTGGATTATAATGATTGTTAATAACAAGTGTTTCAAATTATTTCGTATAAATTGAATAATTATACTTTATTTAAACATACGGGCGGCCGAATTTTAATAGAAACTCGGCAAAAATGTATTCAGTCATTCACAATTTTATGAAAAAAAAAATTGATTTTGTTCATACACTCGATGAACGTAGTAATCTTGCAGCCGGATCTTGGACTACCGGTATTTTTGACTAAATTAATAACTGTCTAAGCAACGAAATGAGTTTTAAATGATAAAACACTTGATTATAGCTATTTTTACACGCTTTATATTAGCTTGACCTGTATCTATCTATCTATCTATCTATCTATCTATCTAACGGAATCTTTCAACGCGATTTTCACCCACTTAAAATCATCGGATCGACTTGAAACTTTGTATACTTGTAGAGGACCCGTGACAATACAATAATTTCATATTTATTTTCTAAAATCCTGGCCATAATCATCGGAAAATCCAAAAAAGTGTTTTTGTATCAATGTAACGGAATCTTTCAACGCGATTTTCACCCACTTAGAAACATTGGATCGACTTGAAACTTTGCATACTTGTAGAGGACCCGTGACAATACAATAATTTCATATTTTATTTCTAAAATCCTGGCCAGAATCATCCGAAAATCAAAAAAATGAAAACTGGTATAATAGGTTGCGGACTTGTCGACTTTTTAGTCAATCATTGTAAGAGCTCAGTTGGTAGAGCAGTGAACTCTTAGTACTATATAATTTCAGTAATCCATACGTCACTGGTTCAAATCCGACTGAGAGGGTTTTTTTTATAGAAGAGTATTACTTTTAGCTCATACTACAATAGTATCGAATTTAAATATATTTACATTTTTATCTTATTCTGTAAAATATTAAAAATAAAAAATAAATAATAGTTTTAAAAAACTAAAAGAACACGCTTTATTAGAAAACTAAAAAATGAAAAATAATTTTAATTTCCAATACGCTTCGGATAAAATAAAGTGGTCAACAAAAAAATCATCTCCAACACATATAGAATAAAATTAGAGTTATCAACAAAAAGAAAATAATTTTACCATCAAAAGCGTGGGGTG